>JARHVA010002744.1:1880000-2207500 GCA_037957365.1 Torreya grandis | reverse complement strand
CATTTTGGTAAATGGCAAAGGGATTCTTTTTATTCCTATGGTTGGAGGATAGAACCTTATCTAGATTCAGAGAGATTTAGACTTGTATAAAATAGTCAAAATATTTAAAATACAATTGTAACAGTGTTTAAATATTTTTATTAGTATAAATTTATTTATTCTATTTATCACCACTTGAATATTAATAAGTACATTCCTATTTCATGTCCATTAATCACATAAAACCTTGAGCGTACATTGAGTGGGAATATATATTCATTCCCCTTGATGCCAAATTCAATGAATACTTTGAATCAAGGCGGGGATTTTTCACAATCCCCATTACAAATGATTAAAGAATTGGAGGAAAAAAACTATTTTATTGAGAAGAAAACCTAAAAGGCATCTAAATATGGCCTGCTTGACTCACAATATGTCTTCCATAACCCTCTTACATTATAGGTATCATTTTAACCCTTACCACCACACTTTGTGGCACTGAAATTTATTACTTATGAGAAATATGAAGGGTGACCCTGAGCATGATTGAGAAATGAACCTCCTTGCATTAAATAAGCTAAATTATGGGGCCAATACATTAGATTCATCCAATACAAAATTTAATATCAATCCACCTTACAAAGTTAATCTGAATGAACCAAAATGTGATACCAATCAAACAATGAACATGGCAGTGCCACATTGAGTTGTATTACAGAATACACCACACAAAAAAATTACTAGATTCATAGTATTCCTACCATATCTTCTTGTGATAGTATTGAGCAGTTACAATAAGATTTTTAATGCCCAAATAATGGCTTTTTATCATAATTTTAAATAACTAATGATGTTTTACTTCATATACTCATAGGTGTGTTAATTTGTTGTCTTCACTTTTATGGAGAGGCATGGAAATTGGATGGATTCACTACCGAGTGACACTATGATAATTATATTATGTGATGTATTAGTTTATTGTATTATAATATGCATATGGATGAGTTTTACTAAATAAATTAATTAGTCAATACTACACAACCATTTGGTAGTTTTTTCTATTTTGAGTCTTAGTCAAACAAAACAACTCATATTTACAAGCCATAGTTAAAGATCTACACTTTTACGAAAAATTTAGATGAAAGCTAGATAACTACCACTATTCAATATCAGGGGCACAAGAAGTAGACAAAATTATATTAAATATGAAATGTGTTTATAAAAAAATATTTAATTGTAATTCAAGTGGAATATATAAACAACTCTTAACATGCATGCCAAGTCATTAAAATTGATTTAGTGGTGGAATTATACACAAAAAGTGGCATGGTTCATTTTTGTAAATGACAGAGGGATTGTTGTTATTCATATTGTTTGAGGATAGAACCTTATCTAGATTCACAAAGATTTAGACTTCTAGAAAATGGTCAAAATATTTGAAATGGAATTGTGGTAGTGTTTAAATATTTTTATTAGTATGGATTTACTTCTTCTATTTATCACCACTTGAATATGAATAAGGAATTTATTAAAATAACATTGAGTTTTAAAATATTTCATTTTTATAGGAGGCAAAAACTAACCACTCTAGAAAAACATTTAAATGTAAATTATTTAGTAAAAATATTTAAAGATTTAAACATGATATATAAAAATAAGTAATAAACATAATTTTTAAATATAAAAATAATTAAATTTTTTTATCATTTATTATAATTATTCTTATTAAATAAGTTTATTTATATTTGTTAATCTACATAATTAAATTGTCTAATAGGGATTTAAATCCTTAATGTTTAGCCCCCTGGAATACCTTTGAGATAAAAGTGACCAATTCAAATACCTATGATAGTGAGTCACCTTTCTTGAATTTACACTTGTGACTACCAACTAATTTAATCAATTATAACACCATAGACATCTGACATAGTTAGATATCAAATATGATAGGGACCAATATAGAGGATGTTCCTCTTTCATATCGATTAATCACATCAAACATTGAGCATACATCAAGTGGAAATACATATTCATCCACCTTCATGTCAACTTCAATAATTTCTTTAAACCAAGGTGGGGATTTTTCACAATCCTCATTACAAATGATTAAAACATTGGAGTAAAAAATTATTTCATTGAGAAGAACACCTAAAAGGCATCCAAATATATGATTTATTCACAATATGTCTTGCATAACCCTCTTGTATTAGAGGTATCATTTCAACCCTTTCCACCACACTTTGTGGCATTGAAATTTCCTACTCATGGGAAACATGAAGTGTGACCTTGAGCATGACTAAAAAATGAAAATCCTTGCATTAAACAAGATATTAAAGTATGGGGCTACTATATTGGCCTCATTCTATATAAAATTTAAGATTAAACCATCTTATATAGCTAATTTGAATGAATTAAAATGTGATACCAATCAAACAATAAACATGGCAATGCCACATCGAGCTATATTATAGAATGCACCATACAAAAACATTACTAGATTCAAAAAACCTCTAGTGATTCTTATTAATAATTTTTTTGAGTGTCAACTCATATCTCTCCCTATAAAGGTATAGAGGTTGATATGAGTAAACCTCTTCCATGGAGATATTAATATAATGATAATGCATATTATGATTTACACCGGGGCCATATACATTCTACTAACAAATGATTTTCCTTGTGATATAAGCTTTATGAATTATACGAGTCCCAAAAAATTAAACTTGATGGGTCTCCTAGCATGGGTTTTGGATCACATCCAAGGGATCATAAAAATTAGAAACTATTCAATAATCCGCTCTAAGACCATATTATAATGAAAATTATAGAAGTTCAAATATGGAAATAGAAGTAAAATTATCATCATGGAACTTTGGAACCAATGGTAATGATTTAGAAATAGGCTCTTGCATAATATTAAGTGGAGTTTCATCCTAATTTTTGGAATATGTAACATTAATAATATCTTTAAGAGAAACAAGTGGTGATGGTATACTTGAGAATGCATCATCACTAGGCATAGTAGGCATACATGGAAGAGATGGTGTCTTTGGAACATATATGTCCACTTCAATTTTTTATCCAATTTCTAAACCCAAAATTCCTCTTGACCACTTTAAATTTTCTTATATCCATTGTAACAAAATCAATATCTACATTATAATCACCAAGACAAAATGTGATTACCCACAATTGAGCTCCTAATAAATTGAAGATAGATGCACCTTGATCAAAGTCAAGGGAGTTGTATTTTTGACATAGAGATTATATGTTAAGCGGCTATCTCTTTACATGAAGAATGAAAGACATCATAGACTAAATCATTTCATGGTGATTCATATCTCAATCAGTCCACACCCACAATTACCTTTAAAGATGAACTTATTTTAAAATTGTCAAGGGTTTTGAATTACTAGGTTTAACTATCAATTATAATTTTACACTTTTTTTCTTTAATAACCCCTCTTACCAATACATATATTATATGTCATGATATGTGTGTGTGTGTTTGTGAATATATATATATATATATATATATATATATATATATATATATATATATATATATATATATATATATATATATATATATATATAAGACACACACACACACTATATCATAATATTTTATATATTAAACTGAGTAATATTATATACAAATTATATATTTTATATACTATAAATTTAATTATATTATACTATAATATATAATTATAATTTGATTTATAAACTATACTAACATAATAATAATAATAATATATGATATATTATTGTAATATTATATTACATTATATAAAATATTTTTAGTATATATTTTAATATAATATGTATAAATATCATTTTAATGTATTAAATATATCACTTGCCAAACATTTATAAGAGGAACAAAAGTTGCCAAACATGTCTGACCAGATATATTCATATTCTTACATATTCCTAGTTTTATGTAAACATACATTGTAGAACATTGACATATCAAAATAAAGCAAGTTGTAGAGTGTCCAAACCATTAACCATATTTGTTACTATCATTTCTATAGATCCTTATTTTTAGGTATATAATTTTAATATATTTTTTACTCTATCTAAAATATGTGATTTATTTGTGTTGACTTGGCCCTTTTATTCATTATTTAACACTTTATGTTATGAAATCTCTAAGATTCAGATAGTCTACTTGGATTATTATTATAAAATAGATAAAATAATGAAATGATGGAAATTACTAAGGTGGTTTAGTGCTTATTGTTATTGATTATTATTTATTTCCTTATGTGTGGAAATCCAATAGGGACCCAAATGATGAATGTTAAGGTAATTCAAGATGACATTTTTTAATAATTATAATCAAATAATCTTAATAACTAATATATTTAATAGTTTCAAATTTGAAAATTATAGATAATCACCCAAACCAATCAAAAGGAACAACTTATAACTTGACAATGACCCTTTGATGTCTAAATGCTCTTTCCACTTGGAATATGGTAAGATTAAGGACCACATAATTTAAACCAAGCAATTAAAGCATTGATTATTAATTAAATATATATGTTTAATGTGTGAGATTAAATTAGATATGATGAGATTCTCTTGACATCATTTGCATGTTCATATAAATTAATAATTTAGGATAATTAATATAGTTTATGTTCTCGTTGGATGTTAAAATCATATTTGAGTAGCCTCATTGGTGGATAAAATCCCTAGTAGTCACATCATAAGAAATAAATCCTTGTTTTATTACTCTTTGAGCATGTTAATTAAATATGAGATTAATATGGCTATATTTGAGCAATTAATCTTCTGCTTAGGTTTTAATGTTGAATATCAAGATCGTGTTAAATTAATGTGATAGAGATTAAACTAGTGACATTCAAATGATTCATATTGTGCCAAGGTGTCAATGATGGTATGCTTTAGAATTTAATAAAGGGCTTATTCTTAACTAGAATGTCATCATTCATGACTGATAATGTTACCTATGTTTTTACATATAAATAGACTACATGTTATTTGACATGTTTTGATATTAGTTTTATTATCTAATTGTAAAGGCCAAAACATCAAATAAAATGACAATCGACTTCAAATTAAAATTGTCTTATTAGGGGATCGATATCAAAATACATGTGAATATCACCCTAAATTAATGGTAGGGTTTTTCAGGATGTAATGAACCTCCACTCCATGGGATTAATGGTGACTTATTCTTTTGAGTGATTGCATTTTATATTTAGTAATTACTCTTTCAAGAACTATATTTTTTCACATATGAAACAGTCTTAATTTTAATGAAATTATGATAATAGTCATGACATCATTATGGATCGAGAGATTTTGATATTGTAAAATTGGATGCTAAAAATTTTGATGATGAAAATTGGATTTTGAAACCTAGCATGAAAAATTTGAATCCCATCATGTAAAATTTGAAGCATGGAAAATGGAAATTCTGCTATTCTGAGTCTAGTGAACAGCTGTAACTATAGAAGTTTTCTATTGTAAATTTAGATGCTAAAAATTTTGATGATGAAAATTGGATTTTGAAGCCCAACATGGAAAATTTGAAGCTTGACATGGAAAATAGAAATTCTGCTATCACAAGTCTTGTGAATAGTTGTAGCTATAGATGTTTGCTATTGTAAAATTGGATGATAAAAAATTGGATAATTCAAATCAAATTTTGAAGCCTAACATGGAAAATTTGAAGCCTAACATGGGAAATTTGAAGCGTAAAAATATAAATTATGCTATTATGAGTCTTTTGAATAGTTTTAGCTATACAAGTTTATGCATTGTAAACAATCTGTAATAGTATTTTAGGTGAATTTAATATATGCAAATTCTGTGGTTTATTGCTATAACTTTGACAACCCTTATTTCACCTCTTCTTGCACACTTATTTAGATCATTTATAACACATTTATGTAGTCTAGATTATCCTCGTAGACTCAATATTTTGTTTTACTTAGTCTTGTTGGTTGCTTCCCACCTAGGCCTGCACATTCTATGTTTTTGTCATAGAGAGAAATTAGACTTGGGAGATAATCGACCTTCCAAAAGGAAAAGAGATAAAAGGATCCAAGTGGGTGTATAAGATAAAAATGAGTAGACTCCACTAGTTGTAATTCAATATTGGTAGACTCCTTTTTTGATTCAAATTCTATGGAAAATAGTCACACAATAATTACTTTGCACCTTTTTTTATCATCTTCATCATCTGGTGAAAACTAACCAATTGTGTAGACTTAAACAATAAACCATGTATTTCAAATGTCCTTACTTCTAAATTAATGATCATGAATAGTTACACAAAATTCATTTTAATTTTGTATAAAGTGTCGAGCCATTACAATCCAAAAAAAATGTTAGCCCCATTCATGATAATATAAAATAGAAGATAATATAATAGTTAGTCTCCCATAGATTTATACTATGGAATTTACCATAACATTTGGATATACCTATAATTAGCATTTGAAATCATATATCTAGGTAAATGAAATAGTTCAATTGAGTAGACAACTTACTGTTGATGAATTTGTATGTACTCCCAGAGTAAATAAATATAATCAACTTCTATTTCTTGAGGAAACTCACCACCTTAATATTTAGAGGAGTACTAATACCTAAAAGTGCATGATAAGAAATAGTAGGTTGAGAATATTTAGATTCATCCTTAGGTCTTTTGAGACTACTGATGTGTGTCTATGTCAAGGATGTAATGCGAACAATAGAATAACATTTCTTAGATTATAGTGTAGGTCCTAAAAAACCTTGGGGCTTCACTCAGTTTTGCTAGAGAGATTATATAGTTACCACCTTCTAGTCTACAAGTATACCCTATTATAAGGACACAAATATGGTAGTGACACAATCTATCTGAATTTGTTATGATGTAGATTTCTTTGTATTTTCCCATATAAGTCAAAAATATTAAACAAAAAAATGGATATACACAATGAGCATTAATAAAAAGTTATTCATGTTAAAAAATGTTCAAAAGGAGGGAGTAAGGTAGGGAAAAAAATAAAGTTATATTGTAACAACAAAGATGAACATATCTCCTCTGATTTTTGTTAGCAACCCAGATAACACCCAGTTGAGATCCAACTACTCAGATTTGATTCTTATCTGGACTAACTTTGGAATAATCCAAGGTTATGGGATGCATGTATCTAAAGTAGACCTTTAGTTGTAAGGCTAGCTACTCTAAATATGTGAATTTAGGATGAATTACTAAACTTATTAGATGTTGGGATGAAAATAGTAATGAAGAAACTGAAATGATTATTCCAACATAACAAGACCCTATGAACTTTGAAAATTTGCAAGACTTTTTTGCTTCAATGTCTTGATTTTCAACCAATTTTCTGAGTCCCTTAAGAAATTGTAGGTGAAATTTTCATTAAATTGAATATTCAACCAAATTTGGATCCTTAAGGTATCCTATAAAGTCCAAAACTTAATACATTCCTTTTAGACTATTATCTTCTTAACATGTTCACCATTCTTTCATTATGAAAACAAACCTATCCTATATAGACCATTGTGCATGATGTGATGTCCTTTCTACAGACTATGACAGGGCATAAATATGCTTTGGCTATTTTGAAGATACATAAAGTACCCATGATTTTATCTTTATGTGAATATATATTAACAATCTCATTACCCTTCTTAAAATTCTATACCCTTGAAGTCTCCATTAAACATGGTTCACCCACTTGACTATAGCGATGCTCTTGAAACTAGTTGTAGATGTACATTTGTGTTTCTTTATCTATATTTAAACCTCACATGTATCATTATTAAGCTCTATATTGAGGTCATTCATCTCAATAGTTCATGCATTTTATGGTCTAAATTGTCTCCATAAGCATAGAAAAGGTCTTAAGTTTGCTAGACCCCTGACTGTAGCATATTATGATTGGAAACCAAACATGTAGGTGTCTCAAGGACACTTGATTGATTTATTAAACTCTGATTTATTGGTATTATACCATGTATGAAGGAAAAATATGGATTTAAAACCCTTTTATAGAATATCAACCTTCACTTATGCATTTGTACCATGATTTCAACCTTGGGGTGACTGTATACTTCTTTAACTATAAGTGGTTGTGTATGTCCATTGTATAGACTATGACTATTTTTGGATTTAAGGAAGTAATCACTCATATATATGATCATTTTACTCCCATATTTTTCAGATTGATGAGAGAGATTGAGCCTCAACCTTTTAAAAACATCTTCTAGCATATCCTTCCCTTTTGTACTTTCATGAAAAGTGTTGACTATTGGTGTATTTTTGTAGGTTGCCTTCTTGTCTGTAGGTGGTGGTTTTAAGGTGGGAATAGCCTCTTTGAGTTACCATGATGCCCTTAACTTGTTTTTAAGTCCTATTTGTGATTAATTGTGAGATGATGATGAGTGGAAGGGGTGATGATGAGGTGGGAAGATGAAAACCATGAATGAAGGGTGAAAGGAACATGATCACATTGAGAAATGGTAGTGTATGACAGTGATCATGGAGAAGAAATAATATGGAGAGAAAATAAAATGAAAGGGAAATCTCATAGTCACCTTGAAGCATCATATTCAAGCATGATCTTATCCCTTACTTGATATATAATTTTGGGTGTCATTGGAGGAGGATAAGAAATTGAATTTGAAACCTAGGATTATGTTAAGTACGTTAACAGCTACTAAACAACATTAACATTTGATAAATAGGGATTTTAAAATGCTTGAGAACAAAATGATTGGATTTTTCTATGAAAATTTGGGTAATATCTTGAGAAAATTGCATGAGGGACATATGCATATGATGGAGATCCCTACCAAGAAGAAAATAAGAAATTTTGAAACCCTCTCTCTCTCCTAAATCGTACAAGTCTTCCTCCTTTGCTAGTAGACTGCATAATTACATTATTATATATTTTTAAGAAATATTTTGTCTTCATAAATGTGGAATAGAGGTGATGGATGACAGTGAAGGGTGATTCATGTCCTTAATAAGCCTTGCAAACTTGAATTTTCTTAATATGATGCTATGATGAGGAGAAAATGTAGAAAACTAACTGCCTTCCTCAATCTATGACTATTGATGTATGCCTTAACTTTAAAGGGATGATTCATAAGGGAGAGATGACCAATTTGAGAACCACTTACTCCAGATATAAGCTCTCTGATTCTAGTTTCTCTTGAAAAAATGTAGACCTAGATTTTCTCTTTCACGGTCGTACCACCTACAACCCTGAAGCACTCTCCTTGTGTACAAACTAGCAAGGTGAATGGAAGAGACCAGTTTTGGGAATATTTTACTTCTTTTTTCCATGAATTTCTCTTATAACCCATGTTATTCCATTTTTATCTTGTTCATGAGATCCATGATACAAAATGATTGTACAAGTCTGTACATTGCTTGAAATATGACCTTTCTTTGCTTTTTATTCATAACTTAAGCTTCCACCACCAAAATTAGAGCATGACAAGGGATCCACGATGTTTGGAAAAATATTAATTTATTTTAAACCTTTATATGGCCAAAATTGGGAGCCTAAAAAAATACCCTTTTCACAGTTGAACTTGAATAAAGTGATGTTTTCCAAATATGAAACTTTATGAATAATATAAAGTCATATATAAAAATGTGTTAAAGGGTATTTTGACTAATTTAATGGAATTTTATTACCATATTTTGCATTTAAAGATAAAAAATTATCCTTTTAGGAAAATTAAAAATAGTTTTTCAAAGGACAATTGCCACTGAATGTCACATAAGAATATCATAGCCTTCTAAAAGGCTTAAAATTGAATTTTGATGAATTTTGATCACATTTTTGAGTTTATATCTCATTTCATACTTTCCATATATTGAATTATGTTTGAAAACATCATGACAAGTCACCAACCATCCTCTTTTCTCCATCTTCTTTAGAGCACTTTCAAATCACAAAACCACATGAAACTTAGTCAAAACCTCAAAATGACACTTGACACTAAAAACATGATATTGAACAACTTACTCTTCACTTAATAGATAAGACACTATGATGAACATGAAATTTTTTTAATTATAGGGGTTGGAATTTGGCCTTGATAGGCCAAATTACTAATAATTTCTTCTGAAAATAATGCAAATGAAACTAACATCGATGAAATCCTAGTGCTTAGACCTATAATATCATAAGTGTAGTGAGGACTATAGGGTGAATATAATTAAAATATATGAAGAGGATGATTTAAAATGCTACCTATAGTAAATTACTTTAAACACATTCACTAATAAAGCATGATGAAAATAGAGCATATATAACAAATTTTGTTAACCTAACTGAAAGCACAAATTGACAAGATGCATTAAAAACACTAATACCATAGTTTAATCATTAAATAAATTAGATCATATATTATTAATAAAGGTTGAGAAACATGAATGCATGAAACTAATAGAAATAATGATTTAATTACTGGAATTTAATTTTTCTTTGCATTAATTCACAAAATTCTATCTCTAGTTTTTAATGAAGGGGAAAACCCATATATATATGCCATTTGAATGCCTTAGCTAGTTATAAAAAGAACTGGCTAACATTACACCTATCAGTAGATAGGGTCTCATATGTCCTTATGTTAAATAATATTCCATATTCAAAGTGGGAATATTTTATAATGTGATTTGAGGGATTATGGGACATGTTTCCTTTTTAGAAAGAACCAAATAGGTGGATATTTTGTTCCTGAGGAGATGGATTGAGATCCCAATGATATTGTCGATGATGAAGCTCCTGTTGTAGAAGAAGATGGAGAGGTAGTGATAGTTAAGGAATAAGACATCTTATGAGGGGATAACAAGGTGGTGGCTCCTGAGGTGGAAGTTTGTTTTTGGGCCTTAACTTACCCTTTCCATACTTGGGAGCATTTATTGTAATCACTATCGATTAATCTCATATTGATGATAGGCTACTTTAGTATCTTGGATGTGATCCCATCCATTACATCATGTCTACTTAAGAGAGGTCTCACAACTTCATTGATGGCCTCAACCTTCTCTATTCTTTGGTTTGTAGAGGCTGATAAATCCATCATCTCTTACTTGAAGGTCACCTCTTTAACCATGGCTTAATTTTAGAAGTTCACCATGAAGTTTTATAGTTGATCCATAAAGGCATCTCTGCTAATGATGGAATCATCTTTGTTAGGCAAGTGCATAATTTTGGCATCCTTCAGTAAAATGGTAACTTTGTCACCTTGGTGTGTAAGGGATCTCCCTAGTGACCTCATATCTTCAATCCACTGGTTTAAGTTCTTTCTCCTACCAGTTACATAGGGCTGAGTAATGGTCAAGTCCTCCAAGGGAATTAGGTTTAGGTTCTTAAATTTCTTCATTTTGATCAACCTCATCAGGTTGATTATCTTGTTTTGTATCCTCCATACATGTCTATTGCCTTAAATAATTTATTATATATTTCATCTCCTTTTACCTTATAATGAGCCAAGGTATTCAACATATCAAACATTTCTTCCATGGCCTATCCCACTCTTTTTATGGTATGATCTAGTAAGGTGGGCTTTTTTTTATCTTGTATGTTAATCAATTTTTGTTGCACTCCCTTAACCAATATGGTAGCCACATCCATAGTTACTTGGAGAGCTGAGAAGGGGTCCTCCTCATATTATTATTATTGGCCCTGCCTATCCTTTTTTATCATTGTCATATCAAATAAGGTTTATTCTAATTCATATAGGATTATTTTGTTAGGGTGGATGACCTTTCTCTTGGTCACCCTCTTCATTTCCCTAGACTCCTTGTCAAATTTTAGTGCATCATGAGGAAGATCCATTATGACCAAGTCTAGGTTCTCCCTAGCACCTAACTACATCTACTTAATCCATGATTTATCTAAATATCCACTTAGGATATTTGATAAGGGAGGAAATGCTTGAGTTGGAGTCATCCCTTAGAAGGCAAACATCTAGGAGGTATTAGTGTTGTGACCAATGTGAATTCAAATCTAGGAGATGAAGAAGCACTAGTGTTCGTTGAAGATTTTTTTAAGAATAGGGGAACTTATGAAAAGATGATAGCTGGAATCTTCTTAGGCAATTATGGGCTAGGCCTAGGCATGATTGGGAGAAAATTGGCCATCATTGACACCTTAAAAGGGGATGATATGGTGAAAGGGGTGATGGTGGGTAATGGCATGGTTACAAGCTTGATTACAGGTCTAATCAGGGGATTGTAAGGTTGGAGGTATACATAAGTTAGATTTGTGGGGGGGTGTTAAAATACATTTAGGGGCTTCTTATTGAAGAAAGAGGGGGTAATGTAATACATTCTTGGCTTGAAGTACTCATTCTTTCTCTAGTAGGAGGAAGGGGAGGTGATATTGATGTTGAAGTTGTTAGATTATGAGCTACTTATATTCTTATTAAAGTTGTAACCTATGTTTTAGTATCATTTTTCACCTAGGATGTACTATCAAATGGAACCCCTAAGGTGGAAGCCTACCCAACTTATTTCCCAATGCTGGTCCCTCCTTTCTCTAAAGTAAGAGATAATGCCTAGAGTATTTTATGACTAAGTTGTAGGTCACTTGGCCCTTATTCTTCAATATTGGGAGTAATGATAAGAGATGTCGACATTCCTACTTGAGTAACCTGGTGCTTAGATACTTGAAAAAACCTAGTACCATACAATGTTCCTTTCACTTACTTGATCCCAGGAGCCTTTAACCTCTGCTTGACTTCTTCATTATCAATTGTATTAAGGTAGAACTGGTCTCCATCCTTAGGATCATGATGATATGCGACACTGAGATCTACCCTATTTTTGATGTAATGATAAAATGTCAAGTACATAGGGTCCCATTCCTTATCGGTATCTTTCTCCAAACTAAAATTAGACATATGTTTGGAATTAGTTATGATTGAGTACCAAGTTTTAATTTTTAATTAGTCAATTTTGACTAATTGGTGGGGGATCAGCCTCCTTTTCTTGATTATGTATAGTCCATCTACTCTTGTGTGTAGTTGGAAGGCAATCTCCTTCTCAGCCAATTTATCTAGCACTATGGTGGGAAATATAAATAGAGCTATACTAATTCCCTCAACTCTTATTATGGTGAAATTTGGGTAGTACCAGTAGTCTCCTAATGTGCTAAGGGTTTCCTTTATCTTTGTTGATATCCTAAGCATAGTTATTTTAAGGATGGGTATATATACAATAAGGTATAAATTCTCAGCAAAAACCCATATCTCTTACATGTATTTGTAAATTCTAACCTTTGTGAAGATATGAGGGATGATCCATCTCATGTTTGGGTCCCAATTGGTAAACTAGGGGAATTTGAGAGTGGAAAAAATGGAATCAACCAAGTAGGACATCATATAAAAATGATTTCCTTGGTTGGCCATAGTCTTCTTGATTTTAGAAACCAAATTTTAGGAGATGATCTCCCTGAGGGGAGGGGTTGTGGAGTAATCTATAGTCATATATATTAGTGGAACCCACTTCTCATCCACATGGCCAATGTCTTCTACTCCATGTGACCTTTTCATCATGGCCATCACCATTCTCACCCCTTTTATAAATTGGGTGATGGCAATCTGATTTATTTTACACTTGTAGATGAACCTACCTAGGTTCTATGCCTAGCTTTTCAAGACTTCTTTAATATTATGTGAATCAAACCATTAGGTCATGGTGTATTGATTATAAATAATTTTAGGATTGGGAAAGTCATAATAGGCTTGAAAGTTGAATCCAAATATATAAGCGATACCATTGCCGAATTTAAAAGATTTGATCATGTGATCCATACACCTTTAGTGAATGAAAATTAGGTGGCCTAAGTACATAAAGGGGAGCACATCTGAGTTGGATGTAGCTTTATGTAATCTTGTAGACTTAAACACCAATATGTCAAACCTTTCCTCTACAACACTAGGAGATTCCTCATCATCACTGTCCTAGTCCAACATCATTTCTAAAGGTAAAATAAGTCATTATAGTGTTTGTCATCTATGTTCAATGAAATTGCATTGAAGTTGGTGTATCAGAAGTCTATGTTTGTTTTATAAGAATATAAGAATGGGATTTATTCTATCTTAGTAGTTCTAGATGATCCTATTTTTTCCATGATATCTAATTTTTTATTGATGAGCCTATGGTTTACCTAGATGTCAAATGAATATGCAAAAGTTTCTTAGAAAATGATACAAAGTACTTTGGAGTTTTCAATAGATATAATTGGTGAATACTAAGCTTTGGAGTTTTAAACCCCAAAATTTTCTCAAAATTTGGAATTATAAGATATGGTCCATAAATGGTAAGTATATTTCCTTTCTTTTGACATAAAGTCTTGGTGGATCTTTATTTTTATTCTGGCAGCTTCAAAAATTCACTTTTACGAATTGGCCAATCATCATTGTTGGTTTGTCCATGTGTATTCTCATCATAGGCTTGAATTTTTATTGAGGTGACTTGTATATATAACTAACTAAATAATTGACCATCAAAATTTAATTCATACCAATAACTAGTGTTTGTGAACAATAATGTGTCCTTCAACTGTCATACTTGACATGTGCATTCCACTTGGTGTCTCGTCCTATATTCTAGTATTTTACTTTGGATATTGGGATATATGGATTGGTGGTGAAATATTTTGGCACATGGCATATTCGGATTGGCTTACACCTCATTTTAATGTTGACCATCTCAACCCATTTTATTTTGGGCTGATGTGGTCTTGGGACCCCTACTAGCTTTCCAAGTGGAAAGCTTTTACTGGATCATGCTATCATGTGGTTGTATTAAATGAAACTCTCAGTGGACCTGTCCATTATGACACCTTGTCATGTGTTGCCCTTTCATTGGATCACTCATCTTCAATTATCACATGAATCAACCTCTTTCATCCTTAAACTGACATGTCCTCAAAACTTTTGTTGTTTTTTTAAGTGGAAATTTATTATTGGCTTGTGTTATCATGTGGATTTTTTATATGAAAATTTTAATGGACCTAAATATCATGCCACTTTGTTGAGTGTCGTGTTTTAATTGCATTGCATAGTCATTAGGTTTCATGGATGCCTTTTATCATAGTAATGCCATGATATATGGGTATACATGTCTTCAACCCATTACTCTCAAATGTTGTGTGGATTCTACATCACATCTATCTACCTAAGATTAAGTGGTTTGCTACTATGTTTCATCTTGTCATGCAATCTTTGTATTATAAAACTAAAATATTACATCTTGACTATGGGATGAAACTGAGTTCTAGGTGGAACAATGTGATAGGATCATATTTTAGAGAGAATTATAAAATAACAGAAGCCTTAGAAGCCCATGACTAGATGCCATATGGAGTATTCTGATTAAGTCATGGGGTCACAAACTTTACAACTTCTTTATAAGATAGAATGATGTGACTAGGTGATAAGTGGAAAGATCCCATTGGATCATGTTTTCACTCTATTTGTCAAAGGCTTAAAGATATGTGACAAAATTTTTAACTTATGCAAATGTGTCACCAATACATGTGACACTACTACATATCATTTAAAGCTATGTTGGCATCAAGGTTTTTGCTAAATAAAAAAGTGCCACAGTTATATCAAATCCCTTGCAAGGACCTTTGAATTTAACATGGAATTTATTCCAATGACCTTTGAGGTATCTCCTAGGATATACCTTCAAAGAAAATTCCAATCATGTGCATGTTCAAGGTCTCTCCTAGGAGATAGTTTGAAAGAAAATTCCAATTGTGTGAATGTTTAATGTATCTCCTAGGAGATACCTCAAAATAAAAATTCCAATCATGTGTATGTTCAAGGTATATCTTAGGAAGTACATTGAAATAAAATTATAATTTTTTCATGTTTAAGGTATCTATGAGGAGACCCTTTGAAAGTATTACAAGGCCCTTCAATGAAATCCCCTAGGAGATACTTTGAAAGAAAATTCCAATCATGTGCATGATCAAGGTATCTACTAAGAGAACCTTTAAGGTAATACAAGACCCTTCAAGGTATCTCTTAGAAGATACTTTGAAGGGCATTGTAGCACCTTCAAGGATACCTTAAAGGTATCTCCTAAGAGATACCTTTAAAACACGCATAAAGATATCTTTGAAGGTATTACAAGGCCATCCAAGGTATTTATATTTACTAGGAGAACCCTTGAAGGTAATATAAGAAATTTCAAGGTATCTCCTAAAAGATACCATGAAGGGAATTATAGTACCTTCAAGGATACCTTGAATGTATCTCTTAAAGTTGCACTAACATCAGGGTTCTTGCCAAATAAAAAGGTGCCATGGTTATATCAAATCCCTTCTAAGGACATTTGAAATCAACATGGAAGCTATTCCAAGGCCCTTTGAGGTATCTCCTAAGAGATACCTTGAAATAAAATTATAATCATGTACATGTTCAAGGTATATCCTATGAGATACCTCAAAATAAAATTACAATCAAGGGAATGTTTAGTGTATCTCCTAGGAGATACCTCGAAATAAAAATTCCAATCTTGTGTATGTTCAAAGTATCTCTTAGAAATTACCTTTAAATAAAATTCTAATTATATGCATATTCAAGGTATTTATGAGGATATCCTTTGAATGAAGTATAAGTCCCTTTAAGGTAATCCCCTAAGAGATATTTTGAAAGAAAATTCCAATCATGTACATGTTTAAGGTATCTACTAGGATAACCCTTCAAGGTACTACAAGGCCCTTCAAGGTATCTCCTAGAAGATACTTTGAAGTGCATTGTAGTACCTTTAAGGATACCTTGAAGATATATCCTAAGAGATATCTTTCAAACATGTATAAAGTTATCCTTGAATGTATTAAAATGCCCTCCAAAATATCTCTATCTACTAAGAGAACCCTTGAAGGTACTATAATATCCTTTAAGGTATCTCCTATAACATAACTTGAAGGGCATTGTAATACCTTCAAGGCTACCTTAGAGGTAGCTCTTAAAGCTAAGTTGGCATCAGGGTTCTTGACAAATAAAAAGGTACCACAGTTATATCAAATCCCTTGGAAAGACCCTTATAATAAATGTGGAAGGTATTATAGGGCCCTTCGAGGTATCTCCTAAGAGATACCTTGAAAGAAACTTCCAATCAAGTGTATGTTCAAGGTATCTACTAGGATATACCTTGAAATAAAATTCCAATCATTTGCATGTTCAATGTATCTCCTAGGAGATACCTCAAAATAAAAATTCCAATAGTGTGTATCTTCAAGTTATCTCTTAGGAAGTACCTTGAAAAAAAAATTCTAATTGTGTGCATGCTTAAGGTATCTATTAGGAGACCCTTTTAAATTATTAGAAGGCCCTTCAAGGTAATCCCTGAGGAGATAATTTGATAGAAAATTCCAATCATGTGCATGTTCAAGGTATCTACTAGAAGAACTCTTGAATGTACTAGAAGACCCTTCGAGGTATCTCTTAGAAGATACTTTGAAATGAGTTGTAGTAACTTTAAGGATACCTTGAAGGTATATTCTAAGAGATACATTTAAAACATACATAAATGTATTCTTTAAGGTATTACAATGCCCTCCAAGGTATCTCTATCTACCATGAATGTATCTCCTAAGGGATATATTTAAAACATGCATACAGGTATTACAAGGCCCTCTAAGGTATCTCTATCTACTAGGAGAACCCTTGAAGGTAATAAAATAACCTTTAGGGTATATCTTAGAAGATACCTTGAAGGGAATTTTAGTATCCTTTAGGCTACCTTGAAGGTATCTCCTAAGATATACCTTTCAAACATGTATAAAGATAACCCTTGAAGGTATTACAAGGCCCTCCAAGATATATCATAAGAGATATCTTGAAATATAATTACAATCATGTGAATTATTAAGGTATCTAATAGGATACCCATTGAAGGTACTACAATCTCTTTCAAGGTATATCTTAGAAGATACCTTGTAGTACCTTCAAGGGTACCCTAATGCATATTTGAAATTATCTCCTAAGAGATACATTATACCTTTAAAACATGCATTAGGGTACACTAAAAATTACTACAAATACCTTCAAGGTATCTCCTCAGATATACCTTGAAATAAAATTCCAATCATGTGCATGTTGAAGGAATGTTAGCAGAGTTTCTTTGAAATTCTTTAGAACATGCAAATTATAGGGATAACGTGCATAGTAGGAAACATAAAAGAATCATAATATCATGAGTGAATTTATATAATATTCAATTTTATACACAACAAATATAAAGATAAACTAACATCATGGTAAGAATTACAGAACATAAACAACATAATACAAGATAGAAAAAGTTAAAACAAAATAGAATAAACATTGTTCACTAGGCATACATAAAATAATCTTAAAAAAATCATAATAGAGATAGTTTATTAATCTCTACCACACATCAAAACCATTTTGCATTATATTAGATCACTATATATCACTTTTTACATGGCTCTATCTCTTCACATTACATCTTTCTAACATACAAAAAGAAAGTCTCTTGGCATTCTTATATCTATCAGTAGGCTAACAAGGTAGAAAACATCCAAAAGGTCATATAGAAGAAAAAATGATACCTTACACACATGTTTCCATCAATTATACACTCATGATTTTATGAGGCCCTACTCTAAGTCCAACAGTTTCCTAAACTTAAACTATTATTTTGTCGCAAGACAAAACCTAAACTCCAATCTCAGCTAAAATTAGAAAAAATTATCCTTTCACAAAAGTGGCAGTAATCACTCTAGGTGAGATTTATTGGTTTAAACCCTTTGTGCACTACTTAGCCTCCCTTTCAGGTTTTCAACTATCATACTTGACTATTGCAATTTTTGATTTTCCATAGACTAGCTTAACTAGGTGGCCATCCTGGTTAGGGGTTTTCAACCAACTTGGCCCTGATTTGAATGATTATGAATATTTAATAAATAATTTTTTTTCGTAAAGTGCAAAACTTTAAATTCACATTTACCTACTACAGAGGTGCTGCCAAAGTTTTTCCAGCTAGCTATGTAGATTATGACTACCCAGTTTGTTCCTTTGTATCTAGATTTCTCTTCTACAAAATTTCTTAGAGATCCTATAATGGAATGAAAATAGGTTAATATATGATATGTTCAATAGATATTTCAACCTATGATATTTCATGCTTGAGCATTTTCCATGTATCAAGTACTTTCCACACCATGGTAATAAAAATGTGTAGTGGAATTTGAATGACCATCAAATTATGCACATCTTATTCTTCTACAATGATAAGGAAGTCTTTGGCATTTAAAAGATTAAGTTGGATATCTAACATAATATAATATAACCTATCTATAGTCATTTGGGATTGAATTGATGAAAATGTGTTATGCATTGTTTGATTCTACCAGACATAGAGATTATTCATCATGGTATCCATAACATCTAAAAACTATTGAAATGCATTGTTATATGTTTCATGGTATACATACATATATATGTGTGTGTGTGTGTGTGTGTATACATATATATACATATATATATATATATATATATATATATATATATATATATATATATATATATATATATGTATATATATGTATACACACACACACACACACACACATATATATGTATGTATACCATGAAACATATAACAATGCATTTCAATAGTTTTTAGATGTTATGGATACCATTATATATATATATATATATATATATATATATATATATATATATATATATATATACATATATATACATACATACATATATATATATACATACATACATATATATATACATACATACATACATATATATATATACATACATACATACATACATATATATATATATATATATATATATATATATATATATATATACATACATACATATATATATATATATATATACATACATACATATATATATATATATATATATATATATATATATATATATATATATATATATATATATATATACATACATACATACATACATACATACATACATACATACATATACATATATATATATATATATATATATATATATAACATTTGATATAGGATTTTGTATCTTCTCTGTGTTCACACTTGTTTACTAACACATCATGACAGTTTTGGACTTAGTTCATATTTATTGAACATCAAGTTTCCCACGTCTTGAACTCATGCTCCACCATAATGGTTCTTGGTCTCATTACTATTTTTAGCATATATTGGAATCTAGTTTTTATGCACATAAATTATTACATAAATTTGATCGATCACTATAATCAATTTCATTTTATATGTCATATTTTATGACTTACATGTATGTTCCTACATGTTCTACCACTTGACCATTGGGATGAACATATCTTTTAATATTAACCATAGATTTTAAGTTTCATGCCATGATCCCATGATCCTCATTCAATTTGCTCAACTTTAAAATGCATCTATTAGATCAAGTTATGACAGTCTCACATGCACCCTTTAATCCTTATACTTTTTTGAGTTTTAATGTTCTAAATTTAAAATGCATCCATTAGATCTTTTGAATTGAGCTCCCATGTGCCATTATATCTTGTGACAAGCTTGATCTTTATCTTTTCGTAACATTAAACTTCAACTAATTGTCTTCATTTTGCTGCATCCTGACATCTTAGAGAAAACACACTCCATTGATTTATTTGAGAGTTTCTTGAACTTTACCTTGTGAAAATTTGACTATGGGAACCATCTCAATATTCCTGGAAGGCTAACTTTGCATAGATATATATTTTTCCTTGATCAATCGCCTTTTCTAAAATTTGGACCATATAAACTAGGCATAATAATAAACAAACCCATATGCTCATTTCTTCCTAAGACCTTTATGCATGTGAGATATAACACCATTAATTTTCTCACTAAAATTCTTCTACCACAGAGCCAACTATGCTTAAAACTACCTAGAAGGCCAACTTTGTTCTTGCATAGATTTTGTTGTGATTAGTCACATGACCTAAATTTTAGTGTATAAGATCCTCTCACATATGGGATTCCATCTATATATCCATATGCTCCTAAAACCTTCATATTTTCAAGATATGACATCATAAAAATGCCTTTTCAAATTTTCTTGCAACCTACAAATTTCATTGTGTGGGAAAAGACTATCAAAATGCCTGGGAACCCAACTTTGTACATTCATATCTTTTGTCATGCTACATTGCATGATCTAAGATTTATCACATAGAAACTAGGCACAAAAATGAACAAACCCATATGATTATTTTATCTTGATACCTTCATGCATGCAAATTCTAATCTCATGAACATGCTTACTTGGCTCTGCTTGAACCCTTTTACAAAATTTCCCAAGTAGAGAAACTTAGTGAATCATTTTTGAGTAGCCAAATTTGCATCCTCATATCTTTTACCACACTTGATTACATGACTTTAAATCTAGTACATAATATCTAGGGACTAATGTGATCAAATCCATATGACCAACTCCCCTAGACTCATCCATACATGGCAATGGTGACATCAGCAAATTACCTCTTTGGATTTTCCTATTATAGACCCAAAATGTCTAAATGAGCAAAATGAAGAACCAGATGAATTCCAATCATGAAAACAAGCATTCCAATCATCCTTAACCTCTGATAGGATCCCTTTCCCATCCTAAAATCACCATACTTAGTCTTGAACGTTAATGACATCTATAATTCAAATAATCTCCTTTTTGTCATCAATGACAATCATATTGACAAAAATCCTCCCCTTTGTCATTGATGGCAAACTAGATGTTATGATATTATAATACTTTGCTCCTTCTCTACCATTGCTTGCATTGGTTTCTAATGAAATTTAACTAACAATATTCATACCAAACTTGCTCCCCCTTAGGCAATGGCACATATTCTAAAACACAACTTGGACACATGCTCTGATTCTTCTTTGATAAACATTTACAGAGATTATTTGCACTTTTTCTCCTCCTTTGAGATCAATGGGAAAGGGAATTTTTTTGACTATTTTTTCAAAATTTCCTCCCCTTTATCAGATAAAGGAGTTTGTCCAAAAATCTACAACCATGAACTCATTAAAAATTTGCAAAAAATATGCATACCTGAGTTGCCTTTTCTCTCTTCTTCTTGGGATTAAAAAATATTCTATGATTTCCCCCCTAGACTCATGCCCTATCACTAGGATCTAGTGATGTGATGTAGGATCCACCACTCCCAATTTATTTCCTAGATACTTAAATTATTCCTTGGGTAGAGGTTTGGTGATTTTTTCTACAATCTGATCCGTAATTGGCACATATTCCATTGTGACCTCTTGATCTACAACCTTCTCTCTTAAAATGTGATGATTGATATGTGCTTGGTTTTGGAATGCATCAATAGATTATTTGATATATTAATAACACTTGAGTTATCACAAAGAACATAAATATGTGATTTTTATTCTACCTTGATGTCTTTGAGTGTTTGCTTCACCATAAGATTTGAGTGCAACATGCCACTGCTTCCACATACTTTGCTTAAGTTGTAGAAAGAGTAATTGAATCTTATTTTTTCTCATCCATGAAACAAGTTTATTTCCAAGGATAAATGCAGCACCACTAGTGCTTCTTCTATCATCCATACTTCCTACCCAATCAACATATTTAATTGATGTCAAAGTGAAATATTCACTTTTAGGATACTAAAGGCCATAGTCAATTGTGCTCTTGATATATCTAAAAATTCTTCTCATTGCATTGACATGTGATTATTTACTAGTTTCAAATCTTAAAACCATGCATACTTCTTGGATAATATTAGGTCTTGATGCAATTGGGTATAACAAGATACCTATCATTGATCTATGCATAGTTTGATTTGCATCAAGGCACTCATCATCTCTACTCAATTTACAACTAGTAATCATAGGAGTACCTTCTAGCTTTCTATCTTCCATTCCAAACTTATTGAGCATTTCCTTATCATATTTGGTTTGAGATATGCACATGGCTTCATCTATTTGTGATATCTATAGACCAAGGAAGAAATAAAGTTCTCCAAGCATAGATATCTCAAACTCATTTTGAATTTAATTAGAAAATTCTTTGTACATTATATTATTTCTACCACAATAAATGATTTGATAGACATAAACAACAATAATCAACATATGCTCACTTTTTGATTTGAAGTACAGATTGTTATCTACACATCCTTTATTGAATCCTTATTTTTGTAGGTACTAGTATAATCTTGAATACAATGCTCTAGGTGTATGTTTTAGACCATATGAAGATTTCTTTAGTTTTTAAACATAATATTCTTATTCTCACAATTAAAAACCTTCAAGTTGTTCGATGTAGACTTCCTCTTCTAGGTTCCCATTCAAGAAAGCAGACTTAACATCCATTTTATAGACTTTGAATTTCTTGTAAACAAAGACTGTTAGAAACATTCTTATAGCTTCTAATCTAAAAACTGGATCAAATGTTTCATCAAAATCTATGCCTTCAACTTGTGCATATCCTTTGCACACCAATCTTGCCTTATTCATTATAACAATTCCATCCTCATTGAGCTTATTTCTAAAGACCCATTTTTTACCTATTATATTCTTGTTGAAAGGTATTGGAACTGATTTTCATGTTTTGTTCTTTTTAATTTGGCTATTTTTTTCTTCCATGGATTTTATCCAATTCTCATCCTTGTTAGCTTCAACATATCTCTTAGGCTCAGTTTTAGACATCAAAGCAAAACTTTGCTCTCTTTTTTGTGAAACTCTTCTCCTTATCTAAACTCTTTTATTTTTATTTCCAATGATCTACTCTATAGGATGATCCTTTTGAATGAATCTTGTAGGTGGATTTTCATACATATTCTCACCCTCTTCATTAGATTCTTCTTATTCAAAATTTCATTCTTCAATACAGATTTCTCTATTAGGTTTAACTTGTTTCAAGCCTTATTCAACCTTGACATTAATGTTGTCTACAATATTGTGTATCCTTTTGTTGTAGCATATGTAGGTTTTGATTTAGGTGGAATAACCGAGAAATATTCCTTCATCACATCTTGATTCAAATCTTCCCAATTTATCCTCTTTTCTCTTGATGTAGGATTTTCTACCAAACACTCTCAAATACTTAATAGAGATAGGTTTTCCATACCATAATTCATAGAGAGCTTTTTCATTATTTCCCATTAGTTTAACTCTATCCAAGATATATACTATTGTTTGGACTGCTTCTCTGTAGTATCCATCAAGTAACTAGGCCTAATTTAGCATTGTTATAGCCATCTCCTTGACTATGCTCTTCTTTCTCTCAGCAACTCCATTTTGTTGTGAAGTCCTTGCTACAGAGTAATGCCTTTTAATTCCATGCTTCTCACAGTACTCTATGAACTAATTTGAGGTGAATTATCCACCTTTATTAGATCTTAAGCTTTTTATTTTTCATCTAATCTCATTCTTTACCTTGGATCTAAATATCTTGAATCTTTCAAATGCATGAGACTTATCCTTCAAAAAGGTTACCCATGTCATTCTGGAATAATCATCTACAAATAACATGAAATATCTTTCTCCTTTATATCTTATTGTCTTAGTAGGACCACAAAGATGAGTATGAACTATTTCTAAAGGATTTGTAGTTGCATATTCCTTTGTTTGAAATCTGACCCTTATTTGCTTGCCTTGTTAACACTCCTCATAAGTAGTGTCTATAGGTTTAGTTATCATAGGCATGCATCTAACACACTTATTTGAGCTCACCTTTACCAGGCTATTAAAATTGACATGGACCATTTTTTTATGCCATAACCAACTCTCATCAATCTTTCCTAACAAATAGCTATTACCATTCAATTCAAAAAGATTATAGATATTGCTTTTAGTTCTTTTTCCTTCTATAACTAGTCTTCTAGATCTCATTAACTTGTAGATTTCTAAATTAAATATAACTTTATACTCATTGTCACATATTTGGCCAACACTTATCACAATAGGTTTCAATCCTTCAACATAAAGGACATCATGTGTAGGCAATTTTCTATCTATGTTTAAAGTTCCTTTACCTCAAATCTTTACTGCAGTGTTGTCTCCCAAGATCACAAATCCTTCCTTACATTTTCTTAGTTTGATGAACTTGCTCTCATCACCAGTCATGTGTTTTAAGAAATCACTATCTATTAGCCACAAACTCTTCTCCTTGGCATAGAGTGAAGTTTGAGAAATCATAGATTGATATTTAACTTTCCACACATCTTTCGGTTTCTTATTTGTCTTTTTTTTAAAACCTTTTTCAAAGACTTTTGAACCTTTGTTCACACTAAGAGGCATGCTATTATTTTGTATCTTTGGTCTTACAAAGTGTTTTCTACATTTTTTAGCTATGTGACCAAAATTATTTCAATTATAACATATTATATTTGTCTTTAAAAAGGGAGAAAATGAATTTCTTCTTACAAAATTTGTTCTCCTTTTAGGTACAACTCTATAATCAATATCCCTATGACCAAACTAATTACATGTATAATAATAACCATAGAATTATGATGAATAATTGGTCATTACATTTATTTATGCATGATGATGAGCTCTTATAAACTCTGGCTTCTTTAAGTCTCTCACTCTTGTGTAACCATCTACATCAGCTACCTTTATGTTTTGTATATTCCTTAAGTTTTCATATATTTGCTCATTGATCTTCTTACTTTATTTAGGATTCTTTTCTCCTTTAGATTTATTTTCTCCTGATTCCCCTTCTACTTTGAATTTGTCATATAGGTTAGTAGATGTACTGGTTATTGGACTTTTCGCTTTATATTAACCAAGACATGATCTCTCTTTTAAAGGCTTTTGAGAGATGATTAGTTCATCAAGAATAACTGATCCTCCTATCAACTTCAATATTTTTTTCTATTTGTCCTTTAGCTTTACTAAGTTATTTTTTTAAAGCCACTATTTCTACTTCTAACTTAATACACTCATCAGATTTAGATTGTAGTTCAAGTTTGGCTACATCTTCAATTCTTTTGTCCTTTTAAACTTGAGTCTTTAGGCTAACCACCATCTGATTAGATTTTTATAGACTTTTGGACAATTTTTCAATATCCTTTGGTCCAAGCTTCTTATATTTTAAATTCTCCTTTTTTAGCTTATCCATTTCTTCTAGATCATAGATGAGTTCACACTATAGATCCACTTCTCCTTCTTATTATTCATCTGAGTCTTCAACTTCTTCTTGATCCACAGAAGCTGATCCTATTTTCATGAATATGAATTCCTTTTCCTTAGCCACAAAGTTACAATCATGATCATCATTAGAACTATCAAAACCATCTAATGAATCACTATCTTCTTTTATGCACAAGCCTTTCTTATTTTTGAAGTTCTTCATCTTGGAATAGTGGGTTTCATCTTTTTAATATCCTTTTCTTGTTCAAGGTTATCCTTTTTTTTATAAGGTCATTTAGCAGCAAAATGTCCTAATTTACAATATTTAAATAATTTAAATGGTAACTTACCTTTGTACTTTCCAAACCCTCTTTTTAATATTCTAACAAAGTTGGCTTCTTCTTCACTAATTTCCTCATATGCAGATGTAGGTGCTTCTACCTTTAATGGTTTGGATGCTTTGAATGCAAATTCTCTCTTGAAGGTATATGTTTCTCACATTCTCATCTCATAGGCTAGGAGTGTTCCATGCAACTCATCAACAATGAGTTTATCCAGATCTCTTGCTTCCTCTATTTCAAAGATTTTTGAGTCATATATTGATGAAAAAGATCCTAGGACCTTTTTGAAAATGATCAAATCTTTCATCTCTTCTATAAGACCTTTGATTGGATTGATTATTTCATCTACTTTGAGGAAGTAGTCTACAATTTTCTCTTCTTCAATAATTTTAAAGATTTCAAATTTGCCTTTGAATGTTTGTAGCTTGGCCTGCTTTACCTTGTCATCACCTTCATATATAATCTTCAATTTGTTCCAAATATATTATGAATTTTAACAATGAATCACTTTGATAAACTCTAAATTTTCCAATCCACATATAATAGCATTCTTTTCCTTGGCATTGCTCTCATATGCCTTCTTTGAAGCCTGATCAATAGGAGTTATAATAGGAACTATATATCTATTTAAAATAGACATCCATATATCAAAGCCTAATGAAGACAAATACATTTCCATTCTAATTCTCTAAAATACATAGTTTGATTGATCAAAGAGAGGTGCTTTTTTTGAGGAAGATATTTCTTTTCTAGCTATTTGTGTTCATCGTGCAAGATCTACCTAAGCTAATTAAGCTTCTTGTAAGGAACCAAGGATTTGATACCAATTTTTAGAACACAACTATATACTAACAGGGGCTGAATTAGTATATTAACTAACTTAGTCCTTTTTAAAACATTTAATGCAAACTAAAAACATATGTAGATATTGCATACACATAAATACGAATAACACTAGATATACCATGGAAAACCCAATATGGGGAAAATCATGATGAGAATAGTTTCTAGAATTTATTGTTCTAATCTAGCCTCACAATCAATAATCTCACTAGTTAGAAATTTTAATGGCATCAACCCTAAAGATACACCAATCCCATAATTTAAGAGCACCTACTCTAAGGAAGCACCAACTCCCTAATTGAGCACAAAATCAACTTATCTGATAAACCCACTAATCAGATGTATATTCAAAATATGGAGTTACATCTCCAGATTATAGTATTGATTCATAAATGAATCCAATTCAATTCTCTATTATAAGTATAGTCTGCAACTACTCATGCTTTGCACATCTCTCCCTCTTATCTTATATTCCTCTCTACCCCTCTATCTCTATGTCTCCATATTTCACTATTTGACACACTTCATCAATCTCTTGCTCTATGCCTCTCTCTATCTCTCTCTCTCAATTTGACTCTATTCAATAGTAATATCAACAACTCTAGATCCATCTCTAGTAGGTTTTTCTATATATATATATAAGCATTTGATCTATGAATCTGTATCTTCTCTGTGTTCACACTTTTCTACTACCACATCATGATAGTTTTGGACTCAGTTAATATTTCTTGAACATCAAGTTTCCTTTATCTTGAACTCATGATCCATTTCAATGTTTCTAGGTCTCATTACTATTTTTAGCATATATTGGACCGTGGTCTTGATGTACATGCATTATTACATAAATTTTATGAATCACTATAATTAATTTTATTTTCTATGTCATATTTTATGGCTTACCTACATGTTCCACTACTTAACCATTGGGATAAACATATCTTTAAATATTGACCATAGATCTTAAGTTTCACACCATGATATAATGATCATCATTCCATTTGATCAAATTTAAAATACGTCTATTAGATCAAGTTCTAATAGGCTCATGCACTCTATTGGATCCCTGTACGCTTCTCAGCTTTAATGTTCTAACTTTAAAATGCATCCATTAGATATTTTTATCTAAGATACCACGTGCCATTAGATCTTATAACAAGCTCAATCTTTATCTCTACTTAACATTAAACTTCAACCACTTGTCCTCATCTCACCACATCCTAACATCTTGGAGAAAATGTGCTCTGTCAATTTATTCAAAAGTTGTTTGAACTTTGCCTTATGCAAATTTGACTAAGTATGGGAACCATCTCAATATTCTTGGAAGGCTAACTTTGCATAGATATATATTTTTCCTCAATCAACCACCTATATGAAATTTGGACCATATAAACTAGGCATAATACTGATCAAACCCATATGTTCATTTCTTCCTGAAACTTTTGTGTGTGTGAGATATAACTCCATAAATTTTCTCACTCATATTATTCTACCAAAAATCCAACTTTATTCTTGCCTAAATTTTTTTGTACTTAGTCTCATGACCTCAATTTAAGTAAAACCTTCATATGTGTAAGATATGACATCATCAAAATGCCTTCTCAACTTTTCTTATAACTTGTAAATTTTGTTGTGTGGGAAAACACTGTCAAAATGCCTAGGAGACCAAATTTGTACATGCATATCTTTTATTGTGCTACATCATGTGATATGAGATTTAGCACATATAAACAAGAATAAAAATGAATAAACCCATATGATCATTTTTTCTTGACACCTCTATGCATGCAAACACAGACCTCATCAACACACTTACTTGGCTCTACTTGAACCCTTTTTTAAATATGGCTAAGTATATAAAATCAGTGAATTATTTATAAGTAGCCAAATTTTCAGCCTCATATCTATTACCATGATTCACTATATGAATTAAAATTTAGCACACAATAACTAGGGATTAATGTGATCACAACCATATGACCAATTCTCGTAGACTCATCCATATGTGGCATTGGTGACATCATAAAATTGCCTATTTAGATTTTCTTGTCATAGACTAAAAATGTCTAGATGAACAAAATGAAGAAAAAGATGAATTAAATTCATGGACACAAGCACTCCAATCATTCTTGACCTCTGATAAGATCCCTTGCATATCCTTGAATCACCATAATTAGCCCTAAAAATTAATGACATCCATAATGCCAATAATCTTCCTTTTGACAACAATGATAATCATATTGCACACTTCATAATTATTTTGTTATTCTTCCTCCTTGATGCATTGTTTGTCTTGTTCCTATTGTGCATGTTGGGATTCCTACATAGTTTCTTGTTCTATGGCATATTTCTTCTTTTTGTTCTTCTCTACTTTTCTCTTTTTCCTCTCTTCTTTCTTTGTATCTTCCTCCTCATGATCTAGGGTATCCTTTTCAGCATCTATTTCCTTTGATGAATTTGGCATAGTGGTATGTAGATATCCCTCCATTCCATATACATCATTTATTTCCACATCAAACTATGAGTGCTCCTAAGATTCAAATTGCATAACCACATCTATATTCATGAAAATCTTTCTCGAATTGGTCAGAGGGATAAGTGTATCCTTATATATCTTCATTCCCTTAGAATTCACCTAATGGGCACTACTTGTTATGGATGGCTCTCTAAAATATACCATATGTTATTATACAATGGTTGAATTCCTAGCTTAATGATGAGTATGTTATTTATGAAATAGTGGTCGTACAGGGCTCCCTTCCTCTAGTAGATCTACAATATGCATAGACAATGAACAACCTACTAGATCTTTTTGAAAAATTTATACCATAATTTCATGATGAGCTTCTTCTTGACCTATAGTATCCATAATAATAGATGGAGGGGGTTCCATAATGTAAACCAAAAGGTCATTGATTACCTTATTTCACACTTGGCAAGTACGTAGTACTTTCCAAAAAAAATGCATTCTCCTCCTCCGTATCATAGACCTCTTAGCCAATGTATTCAATCATACATTGAAGAACTTCCTGTTCATCAACCCCAACTTTATGAGACCACAATCACAAGATATCCTTGACACATATGTGTTATCTAATCAAGAATTGGTTTATCTTGATTTATTTTTGGTTGATGGTGGTGAGGCTCTCTTTTCAAGTCCCTTTAGTCTGCATTTTTCTTACTATGGGGGAGTTATAGACTGCTATAGTGAGGCATATGTTTGTGCAACTTGCTGTAGTTGTTCTTGATCTTGCCAAGGTTATTATGCACATAAAGGGATGGTTTGAATAGGCTACATTGACCTCATGATTAGGTCTCTCTACCTCCATACTTTGGCTTTTACTTTAACCAGTATGATGAAAATGGGCATTAAAGTCACAATTGGTAGGGCCAACTCATGCACCTTGATTTAAATAATATTCTATAATTAGTTCTATGAGGGTAGTGGTAGGACAAAAGTCTATAGTAACATTAAATTAACCTAGTAGGGACTTTCATTGGGTGAAGCACAAAAATAAAACCAAAAATTGATATTAAATTTTTTAAGAGCTACCTAAAAGTATCTTGTCAATATTATTGGTAAGCTAAGATGTGAGAAACTTAGGTTAATTGAAGTTCTCATTTAGGTGTATCATGTGATACGTAATATCAATAAATCTTGTTACCTACTTGTCCTGCTTTGTTGTCTGTCAAAACCTCTCTATAATACACTCTATTAGAATGTGTATTGCAACATCATCAATGGTGTCAATTGGGGTTCTTCTGCCTACCCTAGTGGGAAACTTCTCCCTAAAAAATGAATAAATTGGAAGTGTAGTGGACTTGTATGGTAATAAGTATTTTCCATAATTTAAGAGGCATGTGGCTCTTGCCATAGTCTATGCATTGATTTAGATAGTGAAATATTGGGACAAATGAATAGCCACCTAGTTGTATTTGCTTAACAAGGTATGTATGACCTCATCCAATTGCCTGAATGTAGGTAACTTAATTAGACTCTCTTCATTAGAACCCCAAAATAGATGTTGAAGTGCAAGAGCTCCTAATTGTGTACCTGGTTGTCTTGATGGTGTGAGGAGAGTAACTTCAAAAATTTCCACAAAGTCAAAGGGATCTAGGTCATTGAATTTGATTTGTCAAAGACCTATCCCAATCCCTATTTATACCTTTTACACATCTATGAGCGGTATAAACAAATTGTTCCTATCCATGACTAAACCTATAATTTGAGCTATTTGAATGCTTTGTTCTACCAAAATTTGGGTCTCAAATTTTTTACATGGGAGTATATCAAGAGTAGATAGTAGAATACTCCTATTTACTAAAGTTTGTAATGTTTTGGCATTATTCATCCCCTTCATTTTATAGCTTTTGATGTCTATTATTCTCTTACCAACCTCTTTAAATGTACTAATTGCCTGTGCATGAGTATTCTTCCTCATATTTAATATTTTGGTTTTGATAGTGACCTTTTTTATCTCCCAAATCTTTAATTTACCCCATAACATATGTATGATGTGACCCTATGTCACTTCATATAGCCACTTTGTTTAATGAATCCACCTATCATGTCACAACTTGATCTGCCTCGAATAAGATGCATTCCTTTGAATCACCATTATATTAATGGTCTTGCATAACCATTAGTGGTCTTTATACCATACCTGTGTTATCACCACCATTTTCCCAGACTTAATTTGAGCTTGATGTAGTTATGTGATGAGTAAATAGGTGTTTAAATCAAATAAGGTAGTTATCAACACATTGATTATTGTGAATAAGGTCTCCTTAGTAGGTTATTATTGAAACCTCTTTCCAGAGTCATTCTAAGGAACTTAATTCTCAACACTTTCCCATTGTCATTATGTCAACACTTAATTCCCACAAATTTGTAGATGAAACAACCCTGTGATGTTGTTCCCAAACTACCACATGAAGAGGGATTGGTTTGAGTCTTTCAATTCTTTTTTAGTTTCACTGAGGCATATGATGTACAACTATTATAGACTCTAGGATGGGGGTGTCATAGTGGCACATAATTGACCACACCATAAATACCTTAAGTAACATGGTTTTACCCAATTTTCCCATATATTAAGCTTTCCTCTCCATTCTTTGGAAGTTTTTAACTGATTTTTGCTTCATATCCTTCTTCAACAAGTACAAACAATGATATTTTACATTTCAAACTAACTTATTAAATAAATTTCAGGAGTATTGTACTATGTAGGTTTTGGGACATAGTTTTATTTAGAACTATTTTATTTAGACATTAAGTTTAGAGTTTTCTTCATCAGGTAAAGTGTTTAAGACTTCTTTATCATAAATTTTGCTTGGAACCTCTTTTTTGGAAACTTTTTGATTCTAGGTTTTTGCCTAGAACTCATTTTCAGAAATCTTACAATTTGGGATTTTTGTTTAGGACTTATTACTTGGAAATTTTATTCAAACATTATTCTAAAGAATTTGGTTTTTTTTTGGATTTTGATATCAAAACTTTTGATTCAAAGGACATGTTTAGACATTTTATTCAAACATTGTTTCAAAGGATTTGGTTTTGGGACATTTTATCTTCTTGAATGTTGTGATGTGGCATTAAAGGTGATAAATCTTAAGCCTACAACCAATTATACATCCAGGAAATATTGTTCCATGGAAATATTTTATCACAATGTTACCTTATTATGAGACTTCTTGAAAAATGTAGTGTCTTTTCCATTTAGTGCACATCTTCCCTTGAAATGCTTTAAACCTTCTACCATATAATAAAATTGTGTTTTATAGGTTAACTCTTTAGATCAAAAATTGAGATCATGACATGCCTTTTGAATCAATTTTTAAACAAGTCTTAAGATAATTAATTCACTATTAATGAACACAAAATGCATTTCCACTTTAGGTGTTTTGTTTATTATTTACGAATATCTCTGCACATTCACTCATATAACCATAACTTGACTATCCCCTACACCATGGCTATATAAAATCCATTATAATAACCTTTGAAATAAAAATTTAGGGTATTACAAGGCCATTCAAGGTATCCCCTATAGTATACCTTGATATAAAATTCTAATTGTGCGCATGTTCAAGGTATCTACTAGGAGAAACCTTGAAGGTAATAAAAGACCCTTAAAGGTATATCCTAGAAGATGTCTTGAAGGCAATTGTATTACCTTCAAGGGTATATTGAAATTATCTCCTATGAGATACATTTCAAACATACATAAGGTTAACCTTGAAGGTATTACAAGGCCCTTTAAGGTATCTCATAAGAGATACATAGAAAGAAAATGCCAATTGTGTGCATGTTCAAGGTAGATACTACGAGACCCATACCTTCAAGGTATCTCTTAGGATATTCCTTGAAATAAAATTCCAATCATATGCATGCTTAATGTATATCCTAAGAGAACCCTTGAAGAGTGTTGTAGTACCTTGAATGTATCTCCTAGGTGATACCTTTCAAACATGCATAAGGGTACCCTTGAAGGTATTAAAACATACTTAAAGGTATCTCCCAAATTATAAATTATCTTAATAAGATCTTATTCCATAAACATTCACTAAGATTTATCAACCAAAACTACTATGACACATTCTTCATTAACATAACTTTAGTAACTCACAATAGAACTTTTAAAACTACTATTACATATATCAAACAACTAAGATGCTAGATCGATGTAAATAAATGGAAGGGACCACCATATAAAATAAAATTATAGAACAAATCAAAGTATTTTTTTTATCTATATTTGATGTCAAAATTTTTCCTTTATGATTAGAGAGGGTGATACACTTTTTAGAGATTAAAAAAACTTTACAACATGAAAGATTCCCAAAAAAAGCTTGTCATTATCAGAGGGGCTACTTATGAGGTGGCAGTTGTAAATGGTTGCACTTGTGCACTGGTGACTATAGTATATATTGTGGTTACAAATGAAATTATTGCCACTATAACTAAAAATATTGCCATAGTGTGGCATGTCATTATGGGTATCATTGCAGCTAGAATATGATTCATAGTTCAATCAATAGTTGTAACTAAAATTACCAGTATGAGATCATGGATGTCATGGCCTGCTTTCTCACCTAAATTTGGAGGTAGAGAGTATGAGTAGCTTGGAAGTCAATTTACACTACCTTGAATTCGAATAGGGGTCTTTTGAAAAGTTGAGGAATCTTATTCATAAACATTATATATATATATATATATATATATATATATGTATGTATATATATATATATATATATTGATGCCCCAATATCTATGTAAAGTGTTTCAATACTAAGAACCCTTCTTCTAACAAAACTCACTAGTTTTTTTACTTCATAAACTGTTCTATAGATAATGCCCTCAACCTCTGCTCTAAAACTATTGGTAACTATGTAGAGAAGTTATTTAAAAATGGATCATTGTACCAAATCTCTCTATGGAGTGACTAAATTATTTATCCTTAGTTCTCCTAAAATATCCACATAATTCCTCTTTTAATTGATCAACTATAGGACCAAAAACTTAATGTCTTAGTGTCATCCAAGTAAGGTGTCTCTCCTTATATCTACATAGTTCTGTACCTAGGCAACATCAAGCAATGATATCAAGTTCAAATCGGCATAATCTTTGTTCCTAGCTGCTCCACTCAAAAAATTAAGTTTATCCTACATTTTATTCATCTTATTTATCTCTAGATATACATCTCTTGATCAGGGCTATAACTCTGCTTTTGTAGCTCTGATTAATTAAATTATACTATATAAATTTTGGGATGTACCCATTAAATTATCAATGATGCCCATCAGGGGTTGTGTGGTGGTTATTCCTTATAATTATTGGATGAATTGATCATATACTTTGAACATTTCCTTGATCACCACCCTATAGAATCTATAAAGGTATAGGGGTCCTCCCAAGGTAGAGAGCTCACATCAGAGGGATGTAATTTTCTCCATTTGGATAGATATAAGATATATTCCCTTTATTCCAATTACACATCCTTCCATTCTATAATGAGGGTCTTATTTTTTACCCTCCTCATGGTCTTTGTCTCCTTGTCAAAATTGAACTTGACCACTTGTTGCTCAATAACTACCAGGTTTCCACTACCCTCTTCTACCTATCACAACTTGTGTATCCATACTAGTATGTTAGATTGTATTCATTGATTAGTTGGATTTGTAGGATCTTATGGAGTGGAGGATTGAGGCCTGATCGGAGGGAACATGGGATTAGGGGAAGAGGGTCCTATTTGTGGTAAAGGTGGGATTCCCACCTCCAACTAGTGACCTTTTTAGGGGGCATTATGTCTAGAACTAACTTTCCCTTTTCTAGCTCTTTTTGGGTGGTCACCACATCATTATAATTATGAGTAGGTTGTTTTAGTGACATCCCTATTTGGGTGGAGGTTTAGACTAGGATATCAAATGGGACTCATTTTTGTGGTTGGGGTGGGTTAGTTGTACTAAAGTAAAAGTATGTGAATGGAGTATTGAGGAAATGTTTTAAGTACTCAGTGTCTGAGGTAAATGTGAGCCTATAAGTAGTGGTAGTAGTCAAATTATGGAGTGGACTAACTTGAATCTCAATAAAATAATTTAAAGAATGAGAGTGAGAAATAATAGTTATTGCCACTACAATAAAAATAATATAAGTTAAGGATAAATAATAGTGGGCTAAGGTGCTTATATATTGCATAGAAGTAAATAGGGAACTATTGTGGTAATTGTCATTGTTATCTATAGGGATGAAGCACCTAGAGACACTCTCACTGATTGTTCACTTGTGGAATTGAGGGGTATAGAATTTACTTCATCCTTGGTTTTTCCCTCTTCTAGAAGTATCCCAGTAGAAACTCAACTAGTTCCAAAAATATTTATGCCCCCTGAATGGGCCTCTTCTTCTTCAAGCCATTCATCCTTAGGATCAATCTTAGTAGTGTCACTAATAGATAATGAGAGTCATGTCATATATTCACCTTCCCATTCTCTTTCATATAAGGGAAATTTTTTTAATTCCTCTTCACTATCCAGTACCTCTACAGGTTATACTATTCTATAACCCTTCCCTTCCTTCAAACATCCCCTTAATCCCTCATTAGGTGCCTATTAGATAGGTTCACACTATGGTGAGGTCAGAGGAGTCCAGGGTTTCCTTTTGCATACAATAGGCTCCATGGTGGAGGTGGAAGTTTATGCAGAGGGAAATGGGGTAGTAACTAATGAAACAAGTGTGATATTAGGTGGAAATGAGGGGAGAGAAGATGGACATAAAACAATAGCTAAGGTGAGGAAGGATGAAAGAAGAAATTTTAATGTTGTGGTGAGTGGAGGAAAGGGAAACATAGAGAAGTATCCACTGATACCCACAATGGTGGTTGCTACATGAACTAGAGGTGAAGGTGGGAGAGGAGAATTTATTGAGGAGAGGAAGGAAGATGAACTTCCTAAACTATGGTGAGTTGAGGAAAAAATAACATAGGGAAAAATCCACCACTACCCATGTCATTCGTGGTGCCTTATGCTGCAGAGGGTAGAGAAAGGATCATTACCACTATAATAATTTTTAGGATTGTAATGGAGGGTGGTGAGGCATGAGAATATGCCTGAAGGGGTACCTTCTCTTATGTTACCATTAGTGAAAGGGCCCCATTAGGAGGGTCCAAAACTAAGTGCTCATTTTTAATATGATTGGGCTACTCTTTGATGGTTTTATTATTATACTGAATGTGCTTAGGCACCACCATTGACACGGTAGCCTTCTTCATCTTGACATATACCTATGCATTGCTTAGGGTGTTCATAAACACCTCATCATGCCAAGTGTGGGCATTCCCATAGTTGATCTTTACCCTTACTCTTAGTCTCTTTAGGTGTTTCCTCACATTTTCCTTGGGATCCCATTCTTTGTAAGGTGCCCACCTGAAATCATAATGGGTTTGGTTTTTTCCCACTAGCTAGAAGTGTTTTCATTTGATGTATTGAATCCTACCAATACTAAGGGGATTCTATAACACAACTCCCTGCCTCTTATTTCTTAACTAAACATCCACTAAGTCAACCAATTGGGTAACAAATTATGATTTTATAAAATTGTTTAGAACCAACCTAAGTAGATATATAGGGTAGGCTATGGTGTTCTCTATCTTAATTATGGTGTAGTTTGAATAGATATAATAATCCCCAATATTGCCTATACTCTTCTAGATTTTATCTAAGACCCTGGGCATATCATTGCCATAGATGGCTTGGTATGCCATTGGGTAGAAGGTATTAGTAATATTGTTCACATTCCTCTTAAACCTATGAATGTGTAGGATGTTGAACCTTTCACATATTCTTATCATATGGTATTCTTAGAAAGGTTATAAAGGCTCATCAAAATATGCATAGATGGTTTCAGTTATAGCATCCACCACATATGACATCATATAAAAGTTGTGATCTAGGGAGTTGTTTAGATTGGTTATTGTGTTGATGATGTTATAACTGATGATTTTCCCTATCATAATTATCCTTTTAGAGGTGAGAATAAGGTAGAGTATGGGAATATACACCTTATTCACATAAGTCATTCTAGGGAAACTATGTGTTCTATTTAATAGGGCCATGGTAATTCTGACTCTAGGTTAGAAATTAGCTATTGGGATAATAAAAATAAGGCCTTTGAGTGAAAAAGTATTGGGGTCATGGGCCCAATCTTATAGCTTGGTGGTTATGTTGATGGATTGTAAATAGGTACTCACTGGAGTTTGGTTGTATGACATCTCAGGGACAAGTAGCATGTAATACATTTTCAATGATCTAAAACTAGGGTGGGCCACTGGTGTGATGTTTTGGCAAAAGTGCAAGTTTTTTCCAAAGAAATTACCTTTTGTAAATAAATCAAATAGTAAGTCGATGCAGGGCATTACCTTGGGTTTAGCTATGGTGGTATGTAGACCCATTGTCTTAATTTCTAAAAGGTTATCTTGTTACCTCTATGATAATGTAGAGATTTGGTCCTTCAAACTACAATGTTTGGCCTTGTCTAATTCTTACCAAATAGGAGAGAAGTTCTTGAAATAATTTTTGAGGCTATTTTCATCAAAAACTATGTCATTATATTCTATTGTTCCTCTAATTGAATATGTAGATGGAGAAGGTGAACTTTGAGATGAGGAGGCCATGATTATATGGCTGTGAAACTTCTAGTTTGTGAGGGCTCAAACTCGGGCTCACAATTTGTTATTTTGATGGAAATATGTGTGTAATTTTCTCTACAAATTGAATATATTGAATTTAGATTCACTAGATTCACCTAATTGAATGTAAGGTTATTAAATTCATGTGAATAAATGGTGTCAACAGCCTTAGCAACTTACTTTTATTTTTTATATTTTAATTTCATTCAACTCACAGGATGGTGATAATTTGATCTTGTCAGACTCATGGGATGGTGACACTTTGATTGCATTAGACTCATGGGATGGTCACACTTTAATTGTGTTGGAATCATAGGATGGTGCCACTTTCCAAGTTTGTGATGAGTCACTTACCCAGGAGATTTTGACTAATGTTTTTCATTGAGTCAGTCTCTGGATGATTGGGATGATGACATTTAGCATGATGTCTCTTGCCCACTTACCCATGGATTTCTTAAATTATGTTCAATCTATCAGTCTACAAGTAAGTGAGATGGAGACACTTAGCATAATCATAGAGAGTTGCTCACCTGATGAACTTGAAATATTTTCAAGTGTTGAAATGTCATAGGTTCATGAGTGTATGCCACATGTCCTTGAATCTTAAAAAATAGATTATTAAACTTAATGTCATGGGTACCCTTGAAGGTATTATAATGCCCTTCATGGTATCACCCAATACTTCCTTTAAACATTCAAGGGTACCCATATGTATGTCTGAAAGGTATCTCCTTAGAGATACCTTCAAAATTTTAGGTCCAAAATAGAGGTTAAAATCAAGTACAAGATCCTAAAATATCATAAGCTAATCATTTTACATAATTTTTCTCAAAAAAATAATTTCTCAATATCATTTTGTATACTAATAAAATGCATGGTTGAATATTGACTTAATTAGCTATTTTTCTCTATGTGGCTATTCCACTCTTAAGCATGTTTGAAATGTATCTCCTAGGAGATACCTTCAAAGTAGGATTTAATGAGAATTGAAGTATGTAGTATATGATATTAAAATCTATTAATTTTTTGGATTGACATAGACCATGTGGTAAAAAAAATGTTATACATTACCTTTTTAACATTTTTAGGTTTTAACATATTTCCATGCTTATGTTATGGTATAAATATAGCTTTATCTCCTAAATATAGGTATAAATTAGACTAATTTTATAAATAACCTAAGTAACAACTATTTTCATGTCTTTTGAAAATGTCCAGGCTAAAAAATTACAAGTCAATGGCTTTCCAATGTGGAAACTATGCTTTTCTCATAAATAATGGTAAAGTTGTTGGTGAAGGAAAAATACAAAAAGTGGTAAGTCCAGATGCTGAATCTCTAGAACCAATAAATATCAATTTCATATGACACAATGAAAAAATACCTATTTAATGTGTAAGTGGTAATGTGACTAAATATTTTGATCCAACTCTATCACTTCCATTTCCTACAACTTTTGTGGATAATTTAGGGGATGTAGTTGACAGTTTTACTATATGAAGCACAAGAATGATGTAACGCATCATAAAAAAAAATTCTATAGAAAATGGCATGGAATAAAGACATAATTATTAGAGGTTTGTCAATGATTTATCTCAAGGATGTTGATGAGGTGTCATGTATGCTAGAATGACAATGATAAAGTGTGATTCAATGTGCTTCAGTGTTCTTAACTAGTTCTTTAGTGTTTGACTTGGATATAAAATTTATGGATGATATTTATGTTATGAAAATGTTGCAAATATCCTATGGGATGTTATTAGTACTCATGGAATTTAACTAAATTCATCAGAATAGTCATATGAGTGTCTAAGCTCAAGTAGTCATCTTGATAGATAAAATTGAGTGAGCATATTGATAACATTACATTTTAAATGTGTGAAGGTTTCAAGAGAGTTTTGTTACATGTATTGATTCCCCTATGAAATATTATCCTGTGGTTCATATTTTAGGTTATGAGGTTGATCGTGGAAAAAGCTATTAGTGTGTAAAGTTGGCCTCTCAGGTAGAGTTTTACCTAGTTCCCATTTAATCAGATGATAGATATAATGAATAGAATTAAATATGAATAGATAAGGATCCAATGTTTTTGTTCAAATTCAAATATTCAAGATTGCACTCGCTAGTGACATGTGTCACAATCATAGAGCTTGAGCAACAGATCTAATAGTGAGCGTGAAACTTATGAGATGAAGATCCAATGGTGAGTGTATGATATTGAAGTTAGAGATAAATGGTGGACATTAAGTCAAATATTTAATATTCCACGTATAACTACCAAGTGGTGCAATTACATTGAATGAATGGTACAGGGTGCACAGAAGGCACACAGAGCTGCCAAGTAGCATGATCACAGGAGCATAGATCTTAGATTAATGGTGAGTGAGTGTAGGTTAAAGACCAAGCTACTTTCAAGGATATAAATGGAGTGTATTTTTTAAAATTCTAAAATGATAATGAGATAAATTCAAAGTGTTTGATGTTTAACATTTGCTCAGTGACCATTGGAATATGAATATTCAAATTAACGAGGGAGAACCAGTCTATAGTTTTTGAGCTATATCTTTTGATCCAAGAAGAATTGTATGGTGGTGTAAAAGTCAAATTTTTATAGGAATTAAATTAAAATACATAAATTTTGATTATAATATTTTTTTCATACAATTATATATATTGACCTTTAAAGTTTACTGTGTGTTTGATTGTGTTCTACAAGTGAGCCAAGAAGGATATTTGAGTTTTTCTTGATAGTATTTTGATGTTTCAATATGAAATAAATATTGAAGAGTGTTTTAAACTCCATGAATAATATCATTATGAATTTTTTAGGTTTGAATAATCCATCTTCAGTACGAATAATTGCTTATAAGTTGACTATTTTTGTTGAAATACACTAGTAGTTTGAGTGACCATCTTACAGAAGCAAGTTGAAGGTGTTATAAGAATAATTGAAGAATAAAATGAGTATGAAGATGTTGTATAAGTATCAAAGTATTATGAATTTTATTTTGATGTCATTATATTCCCCTGATCAGCTATGAAGAGTCAAAATAGCTTGACTATATTTTGACTATGTGACCAGTTTGAGTGGCCATTATGAGAGTGTTGAATTGAATTAGTGGAGCCTGTGTTGAAGTGTCTAAATAGCATGGAGGTGTATAAGAGGTCATAAATATTTCACCCATGTGATATAATAATATGTAAATTTGAAATATTTTAGTAGTTACTTTAGAAGTTTGAGACTATGTTTTCTGTGTATGAAGGCCTAAATAGAAAGGAGACTTAATTGGTAGGTTCATGTGTTGAGTTGGTGTTCCATGTGGCATAAAAACATAAGGGAGCAATCAAGGGGATATTTTAGACAATTTTTATGTGTTATAATCATTGGTAAAAATAAAGGTGGTCCAAGTAGTGTCACATGTAATGTGTGAGTATGAAGGCTTAATTATTTTAGGTCTCACCAAGACCTAATGGTGGTTTGGGGATAATGATGTAATGAACAAACTATGAGAATGGATTTTAGATATGTATTAACATGATATAATTATTAAGGGTTAAATAACTTATTTTGGTATACCAAGAAGATAATATTCATGAAAACTATATAAAGAGTGAAAGCAAAGGTGATGTTTTCTAGACTTGAGACTATAGAATTGAGATATTGTGAGTGTGTGTAATGATAAAAATATTTTTGAAGGTTTTAAGAGATATTTGGAAGTATTTATAGGTATATCAGAGTGTATATTGCATGTATGACCTTGTGGTCATAATTCTATTATCGAATTTATAGGTTTGATGCATGAGAATAAGTGAAGGTGTGTCGTGTGATCCAAAAGGTGGTTTTGGATGCCTTGCTTGTGTGTGAAGCTTTAAATGAGTGAAGAAGATTGAAGGGGGTTGTTTTTTAGGGTTTCTCTAATAGATTTAGAAATAGTCAAGAGTTTTAGAATTGTTCTTTTCATAGATGTTGTGTTGGTTCTCAAAATCTTAGGCAAGTTGGTGCTTGTCATCTTCAAGGGTTAGTGCTCTTTGTGAAGTGGGTGCTTCAATAAAGTCTATTTTTTGTAATCATATTATAGGAAAATTAGTCCATGTGTTTTTAGTATTGAGAGTGGGGTTTCTCCCTGAAAAGGGTTTCCCACATAGATCTTGTGTTATCTTGCTTTTCTTTCTTGTTCATTGCTATGAGTGGGTTATTTGATTCTTGATTGATTATGGTGTATGACTAAGGGTTTGAAGAATTTAATATTTAATTAATGAACTATATTTATTAATTTATTCACCCCACCCATCTTAGTGATTTTACCTTTAACAATTGGTATTAGAACATGACCTTCTGTACAAGTTTAACCTCTTAAAATTAATTTTAGGTACAATGACAAGTTATCAAGGTTTCTCTATTGAGAAATATATATTATCCAATGGATCAAATTATGATTTTTGGAATGAAATAATGAAGACCTATATCATGTTCTTAGGTTTTGACACTTAAAAATATATTATGAAATGTTATTCCATGCCACTGACTCCTCCAACTAGTGTTGTAGACAAGAAGCTGGGTGAGAACAATTCAAAAGTTATGAATGATATAATTTGTGGTCTTTCTGAGGCTGAGTTCACCAAGGTAATCCATTTAAAATCTGCCAAATATATTTGGGACAAATTTTAGCTCATCTATGAAGGAGATTTAAAATTCAAGTTGGCCAAACTACAAACCTACCAAAGGAATTTGAAAGTCACAAAATGAAGGAAGAGGATATCATGGCTTCTTATCTTCTAAGAGTTGATGAGATAGTGAACATGATCAAAGGCATGGGAGAGGTTATTGAATAAGGCACTATAGTACAAAAAGTATTGAGGTCCCTCACTTTTAAATTTGATTCAAAAAAAATTGTGATAGAAGAAAGCTATGATCTCACCAAAATGAATATGGATGGATGACACTTCAATGTTTTTGCTTCTGAGATTAGAGTTAATGAGGAGAAACCACGAAAGAAAGAATTAGTTCTCAATGTAGAAAAGAAGATAAATAAGATGTTGCAAGGTAAGAAGGTCAAGGATGATGAGATTTATGACATTGATGATGATGAACTAATAGCTTTGTTAACAAGAAAAATGAAAATAGGTTTAGGCAAGTTTAAGGGTAAACTTCCCTTCAAATGTTTGAATTATAAAGAGATAGGTCACATTGCAAACAAATGTCCTCATAAGCATTATGGAAATGATAATTAAGAACATGAAGAAGATCATGATAATGAAAATAATAAATTTAAGTCTAATAAGAGCAAGGATAGTTTCAAAAGGTACAATGGCCAAAATAAGTTTTAAAAAGACAAGATGAGTCTTTACACCCAAGGATGTTGTAGCTCATGTGATGAGAATGATGGTAGTGATTCTGAGAATGATCATGAAGATGATTGTCCTATTGAAGATGAATCTCTCTTCATGGTTGAAGAAGGTAGTTTCTCATATCAGGAAGAATTTACATGGTTTGGAGGTGGTTTAGGTGATACAAATGATGAAGAAGACAAGGTAAACTTTTTGATTGAGTTGATAGATGCCCTTGAAGATTTGAGGATTGAGAAGAGGAAAAACAAGAATTTGAATTCTCAAGTAAGGGACTATGAAGATAAATTCAGTGTGTTTGAGGTAACAATAAATGAAGACACCAAGGATCATGAAGATATAGTCAAGCATCTCAATTATCAACTGGAAATCCTATCTACAAGTTTGAAAGCTAAAGAAGATGAGTGTTCAAGGTATGTGATTGAAAATGAGTAATTGAAACCTAAGTTAGAAAAGACATCTAGTAAGATGAAGTAATATGTGATGTTTGAAAAGAGCTCAATTGATCTAGACAAAATTATGAATAATCAAAAGCATACTAGTGATAGAACTAGACTTGGTTACAAAGAAGAAAAAGAGAATGTAACCCAAATAATATAAACACCAATGTGAACAAGGACAATGAAACCTTCAAGATCAATCATCAATGAAAGAATGAAGGTGTTGTCAGAATGAGGAAAAATTAGATTAGATAATCAAATATCACGAGGTTTGCAAATTTAAATTATTACTACTAAACTTGTAATCAATTCAAACATAAATCAAGAGAGTGCGTAAGACCTTATAGGAATGAGTTTACTTGAAACTATTTATGGAATCATCAATGAAGTGTTGTGAGTGAAAGTGAGTGATATAGTTGTCATGACTTGGGACACACTACTATATTTTTTCTAAATTAGGTAAGACAAGATGAGTTCACTTTAAAAAGAATGGTTTGCTAAAACTGTGAGAATATTATTCACATTGCTAGGTTCGATAAGTAAAGGCCATCAAGTCAAAATAAGTTCAATTAGATTCCTAGATTAAGGAAGGAAAACTAAAATATGGAAACCAAAAGTAGAAAATATGTACCATGATTGTTATGTAGGTCCAAGTGTACAATTTTCCATGGTAGAGAATGCTATAGAGGTTGAAGAGAATCAAGGGATCTCATTGTCTACTCATTTTAGGAATCAAGATAATACAAGTGAACATCTTAATGTTGATGAGCAAGTTTCCTATCAATAATATTTGTTGACAATGTCAAGTGTTGATGATTTAAAGTGTGAGACTAATATCTGAAGTGAAAAGGTATGCCAAGAATATTTATTTTCTCCATGTATTGTCAATACCATCCTAGAAGAAAAGAAGAATATTGTTGTGGATGAGCATGTTGATTTTATTAAGCCTAAAAAGAAGAAAAAAATATCAGTATCAGATAACTAAGGAGGATAAGGAATATGAGGAGTTATAGGCAACTCTTGGTTTCAAATTATTCTAGGACATTGTGGGTTAGGGTGTCTCTTTCCAGGCATCAAAGAGACACTTGATAGAAAGAAGAGGCATGGTGGATGCTAGTTGAGCTTTAGTTGATGTTGCAAGATAAGAAATATATTTTGAAAATGTGCTTGAATAAGGGGAGAAATGATTTTTATGTAACTAATCCAAAGTGTTTTGATTTAATGATTTAGAAAATATATTTAGAGATAATAACACTAAAGTCAATGTTTTAGTCAATCTTTGATAGATTGTCTAGTTGGTCAATATGGTGAAGAATGAAGCTATATGGAAGGTCTACAAATAGAGAATGTAATTTTTTAGGTGTCTAATCAAGGATGATGATTTATCAAAATATTCTATTGCATATAAAGGTATGTTAATCCTGCTCTATTGTGATCAAGGTTTGTTCACAATTTTTGGTCTTAAAGATAACAACTTGTCAATTTCAATTGCTTAAGTTGATTGATCAAATGTTGAAAGACTAAAGACAAGATTGATATAGATGATGAGGAGATTGTGTTGTCATATTTTTGGTATCATGGATAAGGTCTTAGAGTTTTGTAAATGACAAGCTATGTTTGTCATGGATTTCATAGTGTTCAAAAGATGAGATAGTTTTATGAGAGTGATTTGAAAAGGTTCTAAACCATGATGACTTGTAGCGGATAAAAGGGAAATTATTTTGAGATCCATATAAGATTTATTCAAGTATGATTGAGTTGTTTAAGTTGATATAATGAATATATGAGATCTATTGATGTTTCCATAAGAGTTTTTGACTAAACTATGGACAGTGTTGAAGAGTTGTTGGTAGAACTAGCTCATTAAGAAGACTTGTTGAAGATGCCATGATCTAGGTGAACCATGGAGTTAGGGGGAGCTAACTAAGATAGTTTAAAAGGATTAAATAACTATGCATTATGTGAGAGGGATAACATGTGAGATGTTATAGTCATATTCAAAATATGAAGAAGTTTTCTATAGATGTGAACTCAATCATGTTGATATAATAACTTGATCAACCAAGTTATGAGCTTTACAAATGGTAAAGTCCTAAGATCAGAGGACTGTGTAGTTGAATTTGAGAGATAATGTATGGAGGTAATTGTGATATTTATTCATGGTTGTAGATGGTCTAAAGGTGATCAAAGGGTGCCTAAGCTCATATGACTTAGGGGGAGTGCCTCTTAATTTTTTCAAGGTATGTTCATATATTTTTGATGTTCATATATGTTTTAACTTCATTGAAGCTATGCATGATCAAGAAGAATGTAGTCATCGAGCATGTTTGAGAAGCTCAAGGTAATAAGAGGTATGCAAAATTTTAGGGGTAGTTTTTATCATCTCTCAAAGTTGGTCCTTTCCTAATGTTGGTTCTTGAGGTCTTTTCAAGTCCTCAAGATTAGAAGATGAGCCCAATTTGTCATTGTGTCAGAGGGGGAGAAAGTAATTGAAGAGAGAGACAGAGTATAAGCATAACAATGTATTGGAGTTTGACATCAATGACAAAGGGGGAGATTATTGGAGGTTTGTCAATGATGTCTCCATGGTGATTAAGGATGCTAATGATGTGTCATTTATTCTATAATGACAATGACAAAGTGTGTTTCAATGTGATTCAGTGTTATTTTATGGTTCTTTAGTGTTTGATTTGGATAGGAAATTTATGGATGATATAGATGGTATGAACATGTTTCATAGAACCTATGGGATGTTATGAGTGCTTAGAGTGCTTATGTAAGTGAACATAATTCATCATAATAGTCATATGAATGTCTAAGATCAAGTAGTCATATTAACAGATAAAGTTGAGTGATAATATTGATGATGTTATATTTCACATGTGTGAAGGTTTTAAGTAAGTTTGATACATGGATGGATTCCCATATTAAAGGTGATCTTGTGGTTCAAATTTTAGGTCATGACATTGAGCGTAACAAAATTTATTAAGGTGCAAAGTTGGCCTCTCAGGCAAAGGTTTACTTAGTTCCAATACTTAGCCAAATTTTCAAGAAGAGATCTACAGTGAGCATTTAATTAGATCATAGATATAATGGTGAACATTTAATATGAATGGATAAGGATCCAATGGCATGATTCAAAGTCAAATAGTCAAGATTTCACACTCTAATGACATGTTTCAAAATCACAAAGCTTGAATAATAGATCTAATGGTGAGCATGAAACCTGTCAGACAAAGATCCAATGGTGAGCCCCAAACCTATGACTATGTGTTTGACTGTGTTCTGCAAGTGACCTAAGAGGGATATTTGAGTTATTATTGGTAGTATTTTGGCATTTCAAGATGAAATAACTATTGGATAGTATTTTAGACTCCATGAATACTATCTATATAAATTTTGGAGGTTTGACTAATCCATCTTCATTCTGAACAATTGATTAGAATTTGAATGTGTTTGTTGAAATATACTCACAGTTTGAGTGACCATCTTGGAGAGGCAAGTTGAAGGTGTTTTGAGAAAATTTGAAGAATAAAATGAGTATGAATATGTTGTATAAGTCTCAAATGCATAAGAAAAATTAGTAGATATTATGATATGCTCCTGATCAGTTGTGAAGAGTTAAAATAGCTTGATTGTATTTTGACCATGTGACCAATCTAAGTGGTCATTCTAAGAGAGTTGAATTGAGTGCTTATATCTTGAAGTGTATAAATCACACGGAGTTTTAGCTAAGGACCTTAAGGGTTCACCCATGTGATCTAATCATATCTCAATGTGAAATATTTGATTAGTTTCTTCATAAGTTTGAGTTCTGTGTATGAAGACCTAAAGAGCAAGGAGACCTAATTGCTAGGTCCATGTGTTGAGTTGGTGTTTCAAGTGGCATGGACCCACATGAGAGTAATCAAGGGGATATTGGAGATAGGTTTGATGTGTTTGAAACATTGGTAAAAGATGAAGGTGGTCTGAGTAGTGTCACATGTAACATGTGAGTATGAAGGCCTAATTGTTTTAGGTTTCACCAAGACCTAATGGTGGTTTGGAACTAACGAGGTAATGTCTAGCCTATGAGAATGGATTTGAGCTATGTATTATCATGATATAAGTATTAAGGGTTAAGGCAAATCTTTTTTCAAATAAGAAGATAATATTCATGAAGACTCTATAAAGAGTGAAATCAAAGGTGATGGTTTCTAGCCTTTAAAGTGTAGATTTGAGTTGTTGTGATTGTTTGTGATGAGAAAAATATTTTTGAAGGTTTTGAGAGTTTTGTGGATGTATTTATAGGTATATTAGAGTGAATATTACATGTATGACCTTGTGGTCATAATTCTATTGTAGAGTTTATTTGTTTGATGCATGAGAACAAGTGAAGGTGTGTAGTTTGATCCAAAAGGTGGTTTTGGATGCCTTGCTTGTGTGTGAATTTTTGAATGAGTGAAGAAGATTGAAGGAGGTTATTTTTATGGTTTTTCCATTAGTTTAATAAAAAATCAAGAGTTTTGGAATTGTTCTTTTCATAGATATTGTGTTGGTGCTCAACATCTTAGGCAAGTTGGTGCTTATCATCCTCAAGGGTTGGTGTTCCTTGTGAAGTGGGTGCTTCAATAAAGTATATTTGTTGTAATAATCTTATATGATAAGTATTCCATGTGTTTGTAGGATTGAGAGTGGGGTTTCACCCCCAAGAGGGTTTCCCACATAGATCTTGTGTTATCTTGCTTTTCTTTCCTATTAACTGCTATGAGTGGATTATTTGGTTATTGGTTTCTTATGGTGTATGAATAAGGGTTTAAAGGATTTAAGATTTAAGTTTTGAAATATCTTTATTCATTGATTCAACCCCCCTCTCAGTGAATGTACCTCTAACAATAATAATTTTAGTTTAGTTTTGCATATACAACCATTGTAACAAGAAAGCCCTTGCTTGGATTCATTTTTTTAATATATCAATTATCCTACCACATTTCAAAGCCTAAGGAAAAATTTTATTTGGAAAAGGGTAAATTTTTTGCACAAATGTACAACTCTTGTAAATGATGAAAAAAATTTCTTTTGGATATGTTGAATTTGCACAACCAAGGGTGATTTTTGGTTGCATTCCCATCCCAATGTTATAAAGTGAATTAGGAATTTAAATAAGGTAAGTTATAAAACATTGTGAGACTTAAAAAATAGAGTTAACTAAAACATCTATCGTTAGATGGCCTTCCAACAAAATAGTGGACACTGAGACTTGTAGATCAATCAATTTACCATACATGACACCAAAGGAGATATAAATTGGAAACATTTTAGATAGTGGATAATGAAGTGACTCCTTTACTAAAATTATTAGTGTAAAGGCATCCAAAAAAATTAACTCGTGCCTACAACTACTTAGGTTAAAAAATAAATCTACCAAACACCTCACTTAGCTAAGTAGAGTTTAATGAAAGCATATATAATGAAATTTCAACAATGTATTTAGATAAATGTTGTACCAAAAAATGTTTTCAGTCAGTATTGTCATTTGAGATGCTAAAATTTGAAAGGATAAAGTTTCTTGATTCCACTAAAACAAATATGAGGCAACATGCCTTGGATACCATTTCTGCTGGTTTGTTTAAGAAAAATAAAAATAAATCTACCATTGATTTTCAAGGTACATAGATGTATTTGGAAGCTTAGATTAAAATATATGGATTAAAGAGAATTAGCTTTTTTTTCATTCAAATTTTTCACAAAAATAAGGAATGAAATGCATTCCATGTAGGGAGAGTTTGACAAAAGCCACAAAATAAGATAATGGTAGCTAAAGATTTGTTGGACCAATTGGTGGATGATTTTTTAGATGTTTCTCCATGAATAACATGACACATAGATATAGATGGATCATGATAAAATGTTTGAAATCTTCCATCATCTTTCACTCAAGAATTCATGAGGTACCACATCAATGCACAACTAGCAAATATGGAATATGAGTCAATAGCCCAACCAAAATTCAATAACATGTGGAGAAATAATTTTCATGATGTGACCATTTAAACATATAATGAATTTGATAGGTTCAAAAAATTCATCATGTTGACTTAACAAAAACACTTTAGGTCCCTCTCTAGAGATCCGAAAGATCGTATTGATCAAGAATTCATGATGCACTCAAATTAGATAATTTCTACAAGATAAATGTATTACACACATAAATGAATGTTAGAGAAATACCCTAAATAATGCTTTAGTGTCATTCATGACAAGGTGGAATGTCAAAAAACATTTTTACTAAGGAGAGTGAAAAAAAGCAAAGCAGTTAATGACAAAATAGTAAAGTTTTCAGTGGTAGGGATTATAACACATGGTCATGGTGTAGGTGGATATGGTAATTATTTTATCATATTTTATTAGAGAGTCTAAATTTACTATCATGTCATTGAACAAGTGCTTCAAGGATATGGAAACAACAATGCTAGATATTTGTGGATATTTACTATATAAACTTGGATCTTCAAAATATCCATTGTATGATGCAATTTTGTCTAACAACTACCACCTTGAATGTAATAAATATAGAGAAGAATCACAATCAATTGGTACCTTCAAGAAACATCCTTATAGGCTATACCTTCAACTAGACAACTATTGTGGGGATAATAATAACAAGTACTACTATCCATAATTATATTTAAAAAATGTCAAACCTTATATGGAACTAAAATATCATTTACAAATTCACAAAAACATGTTTTTTGTAAATGTATGTGTTATAATATTTATCTCTCCTTGTCTATAAATGTGTTTTCCTCAATTTTGAAGTTGGATATCTCCCTATAAGAAATACCCATGAGGATATCAATGACACATTTGGAAACATGTCCAAATGTATAAAGATGAAAGATGTATGGATTGTGGCAGAGATGATGGAAAGTTATAGGACATGTAGAAATACAAGAAACTTCACACCATATTTGATTGAAGCGTCAGTGGATTTCAAAGACTATGTTAATAGTTACCATCTAAACGGAAAATATGAAATAGTAGGATTGACAAAAGGTCAATATTTTTTTCTAAACATGGAGCAAGGTCAACCCATTATGTGTCACAAAAACTCTATAAGAGATAGAAATTGGTTGCTTCTCCCCTACCCTGATTACATTATGGGGAATAGAAGAAAATGGTGAGCCAAATTTTATAGAATGTAATTCAACATAAATATATTTAAAGACTTGAAAAATAGAGAAATGTCTCAAGATTCTATTATTTCAAAAGTATCAGATAGAAGTAGCAAAAAGAGTGAACAATAAATTAAATATAACTTGATCAAGTATGTAGAACAATTCAATGAATTTAGTACAATCAAAAATAGTAAGTGGAAGGATATATCATATTACTTAAAAAACATCGATGACATAATAAAAGAAGACATGTTCCCTTCTGAAGTTGAATGTATAAGAGAGTTTTGGCCTAGAACTTGCCATGGCATACCCCCGTATAGAGATCTACATGAAATGGTTCATGATAGGACCCTTAATTTTTAAGTGGCATCTACAAATACATATGTTGGTCCAAGAAGTAAAAGAACAAAAATTACATTTGATCTAGCTCAAGATGTGAAAATCAGAGATATGTTATTTATTAGATCTGATGATTCTACAGGAGTGGACTAAAAAATATGGGTTTCTAGAGCTAAAATAAATATTGAGATACTACAAACAAATGGAGATATGGAATGAAAGGTCAATGTAGCTTGGTTGATCCTAGTTCATGCAGAGAAAAAAGATGCAAAATAAGCATAAATTTATTTAGGATGATTGGATAATAAATGGAAGCCAAACCCAATTGACACATATTTACCATCCACACTCATAGATAGTATCCTTAGAAACATGCAAACTTTCAAATTTATTTATGCTTAGAAACCAAATAAAAGTTGGAGAGGTCATACACTTGTTTTCATGATTTTTTCAAAGACATTTTAACAAGCTATTTGAATGCATCGTCCCATTAGGCACTATCAAAAATAGTGATAAAAGGATTGGAAAATTTGAAATGGTGTTTCCTTAATTTTAGAATGAGAAAAATGAATGTTTTTTTTCCACAATTTAGTCCATTTTTTGAAAATGTATAATGTTGTATTGTTTTATATATTTAAATTTATTTCTAGTGGCACTTCATATTTTGGGTCTTGGAAAATACAATTTGGCATTTGAGTTTTATATTTTCTATTATGAAAATTCAATATTTTAGAATCTATGCATCCATTTAATGGCATTTGACTGTTGAAACATCCACTTCACATATTTTTATTTCAAAATGGTCTTTGGATTTTGCGCATTCCAAATATCCAAATCACATTTTGTGAATCAGGAAAATCTCTTCAGCCAAATTAAACCTTGAATTTTGCATCCTTTAAAATGGTCTTCGATAAATGGTCTTTGTAATTTGTACATCAAAATTTACACTTTGGATTTTATGCAATACAAAATACAATTTGAAATTCTCATGTTTTAAAAAGGTCTTTGAGGTTTACACCTCAAAATGTCTCACTTGTGTCTCAAGATTTATTCTTCGAAATTTGTGTATCAACAAATGGTCTTTAGCTTTTTAGTTTTTCAAATTACACTTTAGAAAAGAACCTATGATTGTGCCATGTGGCATAATATTGGTGACTCGATTGTGCATAAGGATGACCAGTGTGAACACAAGTCTTGAATAGTGCAAGCACCCAAGATTGTGACACGCATCACAATCTTTGTAACTCAACTATGTGTAAGATTATATTAATAATATAATAATATAAAACCCATGACTAACACATGGCATGTATAAAAATAAGATATAAACTTTGACAATCATGGGGATGTCACCTAATTTATATTAAACAAATATTTCATGATCTAATCAACTGCTAACACGTGACATCTCAATCATCCTAGGTGATTTAAATCACATATCACCTGAGTGCCCAATTGATGTATTAATTATTTTTCCTTAATAAATAAACCACCCAAGCTTATTATCTATAAATTCATGGTATTTGAACCAATTTGAATAGACATATAAATTTGATTGAATATATTAGAAAGACCACATGGCTTATCACTATTTTTCACCCTTACATGATTTTATTTGTAATATGTTCCACTAGTTTTTAATTGTTTTGGATTATTTTAAATCATATGGACTTATTATAAATATATTAGATATATGTGATTTATTTGTAATAAGTCCAAGTAATTCTTGATGAAGTCCAATTTATTTATGATAGTTTTCAACTATTAATTATTTCTGATCATTTTAAATAATTTGGACTTATTAAAAATACATTAGATAAATATGATTTATTTTTAATAAATCCAACTTAATATTTATACTGTCTAATTTAATCTTGATATAGTCTAATTTATTTTTGATAGTTTTCAAAAATTGGACTGTTGATAAGTCAATATTATCTAAAATAGACCTTAACATCCCAATCCTTAGTTAATTCACACAGGGCATAAGTTGTTTTCTACTTCAAATTATGTTCATTCTCACTCAAATCATCATCATAAATATATCTCCTCCTATTTGTAATCAGTTTTATAGGTTCACCATCATCATAATATGATTTGTTTATGTTCAAAATCTTGACTATGCTCTCATTTTCAATGACACCATTTGTCCCATTTTGATAGTAGTATGCTTCCACCTTTTGAACCTCCCATTTTTTCAAGGTTGGAGCAACAACTCGATATATTCACCTTCAATACTTTGTGGCTAGAAACTGACACTACCAACAAATTTGAGGTTGTAGATAACATCCATGAATAAGTCTGTGGCCTCTAAAACTGTCCAGTCAAGAAATGAAGTAGCCATTTTGACCTCAATAACACCATTCCCAATATGAGAAAATTATAGTTTTTAAGGTAACATCAGATGAGTGTAAAACATAAACCATAAGTTATTTTTATGAAATGAAAGAACCCTAATGTGTGTTTCAAAGACATATAATTTCACCTTAGATCACGTTGATGGGAATTTGGGGATGAATCTATGGTAGACACTAGAGTAATAAGTCATGAAATACAATTTTTTTAAGTGAAGAGACATGTTCTTGTCATCAAACTGACATTTCTACCTCTATGATCTCCACATGTAAATCCATCACTTAAAACACATTTATATATGTAGATGACATTTGATTAGAATTTATTTTGGTTTCACAATCAATGAAGTCCTAACCATCTTCTTAAACATCCTATGTAGTTTACATGTTTGTTTGCACTAACAAATATGCAAGTAAATATAATGACAAAACTAAACTACTTAAAATTTGAATATATATAAAAATGAATTTCATACATATATGAAATTCATTTAAATTTGGTTCAATTTTTTATTATTTTAATAAATTATCAATAAACTCCTTAACGTCCATATATTTATTAGTCCCTACCAAAGTAGGTGATTATAAGAATCACTTATCATTTAACTTTTTTTCAGCCAATCAAATAATTAGAAATAATATTATATTAATAATAATAAGGTTTTGGTTATTTTTTAGAATATTAATTTTAGAATATTTTTAAGGGTCTGATTTGCGAATATTCCCCTAATGTTAATGAAGTTAATAAATAAAATATCCAAACTATAAAATTGTCAAATCTTAGCATTTATTTTATATTATTTTAAACATGTTAATAATTACATATGCACTCCTTTCTAGTTTAGGTATATTCCTAAGACTTTAATATATTTAATGAAGTTGCCAAATTATCAAATATTTCGCATGAATGTGCAAAAAAAAAAAAAAAAAAAAATTATTCTCATTTTAAATAAATGCAATGCTAGAGGAGTGAAGACTTTAGTATATCAACAAGGTTCATGTAGCGGCTAGTCCCTATCTTCGAATTTGCGTATAATTTTGTAGTGTAAACTTATGTATTATTATATTATTGCGATTTGAATTTGATTAGCACTTTTTTTTATGTTGTTTGAATATGAATGGCCAATACATTATAAAAGGAGAGGTACAAATTTAAATTTTAAATCTAACAATTAATTTAAAATTAAAATATAAAATAAATAGTTCTTTAAATCATAGAAAAATAAGATTATTAAAAACATGATGATGAAGAATATTAGCTATGTAACAATGTTAACATTATAAAAAATTTAAAAATAAGTTTTATTGACATTATATATTTTCATTTTTAGAACAAAATACATTTATCTAAATTAACATTTTAATATTATTTTAAAAACAATTGAACCACCTTTATTAAAAAATACTCAGGGTAAAGTTTAAAAATTAACATTTAAGTTTAAGAGAACTTCATTATAAAATGGAAATAGAATCCTCCCATTTGTGCTTGTAAATCACTCCAATATTAAAACTTACGAAAATAATATAATAAGAAAACTTTTTATCATCATCCTATTTTAAAAATGAAAAAAAAAAATTGATTTCAAAGATTAAAACTAAACATTGTTCATGATTATGAAAAACAAACATTGTTTATGATTATAAAATGTCTTTCCGTGATAAATTAAATACAGCATACGTACAACCTTTAATGCACCCTTATATGCCTAAGTATATAAAATACAGGCCGGGGATTTTTATATATATGTGTATAATTTGAGTTTAGAAATTCATAAATAAACTTTTAGGGTTATAGTTTCTTGCTAGTATCTTCATTAATTAAACTTGATGAATATATTACATATATTTATTTAGATTATTCAACAGTAATTAGATATGTATGCTGCATTTTAGTTATAGTCTATAAATGTATATTACATTTACTTAGTGAAATAAGTAGATGGCTGTGCTAGAAGTAACTATAAAGAACGAAAGAATTTTTTTTTAAAAATCAAAAATCAAAAAGAAAATCAAAATCTTTAAAATATAAATGAAAATAAAAGTGTATAATTAAAATAAAAAGAAGACAAAATTATTAAATTGCAATTTACACACATTTTTCTATCATAAACGTAAACATAGATTTTATATCAAGAACATGAAAGGTCGAAAAAATTGCATCTAATAAATTGCTAAGGCTGGAGAGTGAGTAAATATATAAATTGTAACATTTAATGTTATAAACAAATTCTCGGAGTAATACCAGATATAACATTTTATTTAATCTGTACATAGTCTGGTTTTTTATTCCCCTGCCACCGGTATTATAAAATAAAAATAGTTAAAGATGGTGAACACTAATGTTGCAGGATTGTTGATTATTCGATAGTAGGCGTCTGAAAAGAAATCAGGATCTGCAAAAAGAACAAGTAGATTAAGACTTATTGGAATTTTTACAGGAAAAAGGAAACTCTAATAAATTTTATAAAGGCAAAAAAGAATTGACCGATGAAGCTATAATTTATTTATATCAGTTTATCTTGCATAACAGGTTAATATTTTCCTCAAATGGGTTGCTGTATTGAATGAAGCCTCCTCGATAAGGTAGTTCGTCGATAAGTGAGACAGATTTGCAATGGCCATACCACATCAGCTCACATTTATTTTGTTGTTGGCCGAATTTGAATCGGCATTATTGTTTTTTTTCGGTATGCGTGAAGATAGTATATGGAATTATTGAATTAGAAGGTTAAAATTTCTATTTATATTTGGAAAATAAATATATAATAAATTTATAATGTTGAGTAAGTATATATTTATATCAATGAGTTTTTCTGGTTAAGTAATTATGTGTAAGGGGCATTCACGTTATCAAAATTACTGAGGGTATAATCCTGTTTATTAAATATGGTAAGTTTTGATACCCTGTCACGCTATATTTTACCAATAATGTATAATATTTAATTGGATATCTTTATGTGTTGTGAATATAAACAAATATTTATGATGTCAGCAGAGAATATTCTTAAATAATCCTTTGGGAATATGTCGTTATTTATATGAAAATATTTAGAAAAGAATTGTAATTGTTAAAATCATAAACATTTATAAAAATTTGTTTGACAAAAGCAACAAAATTATTTGTCCAAGTAAAACTATTAGTCCTTGCCTTGGCATGGACTAATAAAAACATCTTATCAAGCATCATCATGTCAAGGCTAGTGATCAAACTTGAAGGGCTAGTCATAATTTCAAATTAAAGGGTATTTAGTTATCCAACCCTTCCATGATGAAATATTGTAAGATATAGTTGTACTTTTATTGAAGAGTGTAAATTAAGAATATATATTTCACACGACTAAAAAAATATGTTAAATAAAATATCATCTTTAACATTTTAAATATTTTAATTATAAAGCAGAAGCAACGTTGGAGAGAAATTGCATGTTGAGATATTTTAATGAAGAAAAAAATTCAAAATTACAAACAAAACGAAGAAGCCCTTATATATTCTAGCAAAGTAAGTTTATCAAAATTACAAGATCAAAAAGCTTCCAAATTTAGATATTCTAACAAATTAAATTTCTGAAAATTACAAGGAAGACCAAAAAATTCATAGCAAAAATCTATATTTAGATATTGTAATGAAGTAAGGTTTTCAAAATTTCTTGGAAGCTATTTACAACTACCTCAACCTTTCAAACTAAGAGAAGTAAGATCAATTCGCTGACCAAATGTTGGTGGTAACTACTTTAGATTAATACAACTTTTAAAATTCAACTCTCTTAAAGATGAGAGCTCTCCAACCACTTTTGGTAACTCATCCAAAATGCTACAATGAAACAATTGTAGCTTCTCTAGATAATATAATTTAACTAAACATGGGAACTTTGTAACATTAAAGTAATATAAAGCCACCAATGAAGCTAGAGTAGATAGAAAATCCTTAAACACCACATTTAATCCCATACAATATTTGAACAACTCACCATATTTCATTATTAAAAAGATTTAATAGGTTCATATAGTCATCTAATTTCACTGCTACCTCTAATCTTAAAGAAGCAACACTTCATAAGCTGTAGGAGACTACAACATAATAACAATGATTATCTTTTAAATTAAATATTGATCATGATCAACAAACTTCATATTTTAATAATTCATGTCTAAATTCACCATGAGGGGATCAAATATTAAAATTCCTTACAATAATTCAATTTTTAATATATATATCCTAGTGTATTGAAATTCTTGTATGTGGCCTACTTTTTTATCTTCAAGATAAATGGTGATGAAAATTTGGTAAGAGAAGAGAAAAATTAATTGGGAACAAACAATATAGAGAGATCCATTACAGGACACATGTCTATTGCTATCAAATTTTTAATATAAAATAAATATTATTAACTAAAATATTTAAGCTACACAACACACAATTAGAAAAATAGTGTCATCTTGGAGCGGTTTTGTGTATGTTCTTATGGATGTACCCTATTTAACATGATAAACATAAAAGTCAGAGTAAAAATAGTTTAATCAAAACTCTTCAACAATTGTAAAATTACAAAGGAAGTTGGATATAGATGAAAACTACTAAATTTGGAGATAAACATTGATAAAAAAAATTACTATCAAGTATTAGGGTCATAAATATTTTTTAGTCAAATAAAAATAAATAAATTTTTAGAACTAATTCTTGAAAAAAATTTATTATACTTGCGCTAATATTTAACCACATATAATAATTTTATATAATAATATTCGAAGATCTTTTGTTTGGAAAAAAATTAACTACCCAAAATTTAAAATGAATTAATCAATTGCAAATAAAAATTTCCCATAAAAATATTCTCTACATTCCTTTTCTATTGTATTTACAATAATATGGGCTATAATCTTCAAGAATTTGTCCAATGAAAATGGAGAAGACTTGTGGATGCGGTGGGAAAATTCATATGCTTATATTTATATTATAAGTCAAAAATAAATTTGAATTTGTATGCACTAAAAGGTAACAAGGTTCATATTTTAAGTAAGAGAACATAAATATTTTTACCGGTGACAACCACACTGATTGAGAGTTTCTTATCTTCACCCAAAATACTAGTAAAATATTAAAATTGTGGCCATTTTCTATGTTGGGTTCTATAGATAACAAAATAAAATAGTTTAAAATAAAATATTAAGGAAATCCTAATGATTGAGCTTTTTATAAATTTCTCCAGCTTCTTTATAATCATGTCATGCTGCAACAATAATTACAAAATTTAAGAATATATATTTATTATTTTGGATGTCATATGTTGAAAACAAATTACAAATCGAGAATTGATATTTATTCTTGACATGTTTAGAAGTAATAAAAATAGAAAGGAAAACAAAAAAATAATGTTTCTTCAAACATAACATGAAACAACTCATATAGATATGAAAATAAACAAAAATAATATTAAGACTATTTTTTTTTTGGCTGGCATGGCATAAATTCAGATTTATGGATACTTATTTCACTTCCATGTGTCAAAAAATAGGGTTTTGTAATGAAATGGAAACAAAAATAGCACATAAAAAAATTGAATGTGGTACACAATTAATAAAATTTCACATAGCATGATATTTTAAGTAGTGGTACAAAGTTGTTTAAGAGCATATCTTATAGTCAAAAGCTTCTCTCGATGAGACACATACATTTAAGTTCAGTTTTAGAGTGTATTTTTGTGGATACATGAGAAAATAGAATGCAAAATCACTTTAAAATATAAATATAGGCAAACCAAAAATAATTAAAATTTCTCTAATGTGGTCTATCTGAGTCTCGAGTACCTTTCTGACCCACCAACACAAGAAATTTATTTAATTGTTATATAAATGTCTATGAATAATTTTGTCACACTTTTTGGTCATATTTATATCAGTCATGGTTTCTCCTATAAAATAATTGTAACTTTAAAGATCTATACTCTACATTGATGATTATGTCGTGTTGATTGACATTTATTTAATATAACCTTTCTTTTGTCTTTTTTAATATATATCTATACTTTTGTGTTGTCAAGCATTTTCTAAACTTTGAATTTTATATAAATGCCTATGAATACTTTTGTCACACTGTTTTTTATAATTATTTGGTGTTGCTTGGTATATCTTTAATATAACCTTTCTTTTGTCATTTTTAATGTGCATCTATACTTCTGTATTGTCAAGCATTTTGTACACTTTTTGGTCATGTTTATATCAGTCATGGCTTCTCCTATAAAATAGTTATAATTTTAAATATCTATACTCTACATTGACAATTATGTGGTGTTGATTGTCATTTATTCAATATAACCTTTCTTTTGTCATTTTTAATATGTATCTATACTTCTATGTTGTCAAAAAATTTGTAAACTTTGAATTTTATTGACGACCTATTTTTAAATTATATTTCTATGATGGAAAGGTTAGGAATGGATCAATTTTGATCACTTCTCAAGGTTGAATCATTCCACTTTATAAATTTTGTCCCATGTAAATTTAATAATGAATTTTGTGCCGTTGTGTGGTATTCAACATTGATTTTGTGAGTTCAACTATTGACTTCCTCAATTGAATAATGTACTTCTGTCAAACCTACACTTTCACCAATTTGGATTTTTAAACCATATCATTCAACTTCAAAGATTTCCAACGCAAATTATTTGTAGTTTTTTCTTTTTTATTTTTTTAATAGAAGAGCGTATCTATATATTAAGAAAATAAAGTATAGTGTAATGCTAATCATACAAAAAAATGGGTGGAAAAGTCACACTCCATGAGAAAAGTCATACTGAGGAAAAAACACCTCTAGAAGAGTCCAAAAGGGGGTCAATAAATGACCACACAAAAAAAAATCACATCAATAGTTCAGAACAACTAAGCACAAATAGCAAAGGAGCATAAAGTAATAAACAAAAAAATTAAGCAGCTAAAACAAGCATGGAAGTTGGGGGAGGCAGTGGAGACGAAAAGTCCTGAGACTTATCACGCCATCTTCCTAGAGTAGAAAGATCTTCATCCACTAGAAAGGGCTCACAACTGTCAGTTTTTTAAGATTATAAAACATAATCCTTATGCTAATCAAGAGAGGTTATGAGATCTAATGGCAGAAATTTATCTTGTGGGGAAGGACTCCAAACCATGTTTTCACCATTGTGATACTCTGTAATTTTTATTTTTTAAATAAAACTACATAACATTTAAATTAATATATACATCTATTTATTTATAATTATTGTAAAAGTAATAATAGATTATATGATGCATAAATAATTAAATGTATTTATTAATTAAATATTTTTTGTTGTTAGAAATATCAACTTTTCAAAATTTTAGTTTGTAGATACTTTGTAATGTTTATATGTTGAGATGTTATTGTATTGTCCTAAAAAATATGATAGTATTTATTTTTAGTGGATACCTATTTAATTTAAACTATCTTCAATCAAGATCCTATAATTTTTTATGCTAATTATGACATCTCATTATAATTATAATTTTATATATATATATATATATATAAATATAATATCTAACTTTATATATATATATATAATTATAATTTTTTCATCCCACACTTATAATTAATTTTGTAACACTAATACCTAAATAAGATTATTAACACTTAAACAAGGATAGAGATTCTTGTTAGAGAGACATGTGGACTCCAATACATTATTATGCTTTTGATGTAATCACAAAGAATCAATTGTTTGTCTAGTGGATGGATATATCATTAGATTTTACAAATATTGGATAACAACATGGAAAAAAAATATGGGTTTAGTATTAGAAAAAAATATGAGAAACTTTATTCCTCTAAATAGTATTGATCACGTAAAGCTTCAATTCAACATTGGTATCATGATTAGGTTAAGGTTGAATCAGTTCAATTAACATCACACAACATGCTTTGGCCTTCAAATCAATGAAACATCGAGAGAATCAACTTCAAAATTGTCATGTAACGAGCTCTCCACATAAATCTTGGCCTAGACATTTTTGTATATATGTGCACATGCAAATACATATAACCCTTAATCATATATGAATTTGATTATCTCTGTAATATCTATCTATTTTAATATATAAAGCTAAACATATTCATTTGAAAAGTACACACACACACATATACATATATACGTACTTTTATAGGTAATGCATATATTATCTATTTTAATATATAAAACTAAACATATTCATTTGAAGCACACACACACACACATACATATACACACATGCACATATACATACACACACACACACACACACACACATATGTGTGTGTGTGTGTATAACTTATTATTTTTATGATATAGACTACATAAACACTATATCTCTAAATCTCATCATTAATATTTTTGTTTTAATTTTTTCTATTAATTTTTACATACTATTTATTATTACATTGAGTTTATATTTTATATTTATATGTGTATTCAACTTCAAATAATTTACAATACAAAATAAGGGACATTTAAATTGATAGAATAATAAAAATTGAGTGCGCTCAGTTGATGTTCGGTAAGAGCATTCAAGTTCATTGTTTAAACACCAAAAAAAAACCTAAATTACAGATTGGTATGCATGGTCTGGCTTATTAATTGTGTGAAATATCTTATAACTTTCAAGGCTTATTGTATAATGATAGATTTGATAGAAAATATTATATAGACATATTAAGTGATAGTAAGTAAAATTTTGCTACTCCTTGAAATGGGACAGATCGTGGCATATAAAAGTTTGGTATGTAAGGGCTTTTCCACTTGAGTACAAGCATAGGTTGTGGAATCTATTCATTCCGAAAAAAACATCGAGTATCCAGCTAATGCGGACAGAGGAGAGAGGGACTCCAGACTCACTAGGGTTTAAATGGGAAGTAGTTTCCCAGTCATTACTACTAGCGCAGATAGTAGTAGTTTTATTCACTTTTCGTATTATTAGTTTGTATTGAAAACATACACAAATGTTTTTTCCACACATTTTTAAGTTTTAATATTAATTTTTACAATAGTATTGTATTTTTAAAAAAAATTGAAAAAATGATATTTTTTTTTAAAAAAAAATCACACATTTTTAAGTTTTAATATTAATTTCTACAATAGTATTGTGCTTTTAAGAAAATGAAAAGGTTTATTTTTAAAAAATATTTTTTCACTCATTTTTAGTTTTAATATTAATTAATACAATAATAATGTATTTTAAAAAAATGAAAAAGATTATTTTTTAAGTTTTCTATTAATTAGAAGATAATTTAAGATCAAGTTCTTGTATTTAAAAAATAAATCAAAAATATTATTTTTTAATTTTGTATTGGTTAGAAGATAAATGTAAGGCTAAATTTTTATATTTAATAAAATAGAAAAATATTATTTTTTTTGGTTTCATTTTTGTTAGAAGATAGACTAAATTTTTAAAGTAAATTCAACTATTTATTAGAAAAAAAATTGATCCAAAAAAAGGGTAGTCCCAAATTCATTGATTTTTTTTTCCCACTTTTCATTATTTAATTATTAATCTAATAAATCTACCTAATTAAATATATTGACAAAATATTAAAATTAAATGTGATACATAGACATAAAACCCAATCTCAACATTTATTTTATGAATATTTTATAAAATTAATAATAATGGCAGTTGATTCAAAGGTACAAGTTATGTTGGAAGGATTGTATCTTTAATTTTTTTACTTTTTTTTGTAAATGTTTTATTTTCATTGTTGAAGTATATTTTCGTTTTCACTGTATGATGTGGGCACCCCCTAATACGTGAGAATTAAACCTACCAACCATTTATGCCACTTGGGACCAATTGCCAATCGATCACCTTTTCTCTCTACTGATGATGATTACACCATGACATTCACATTGTATCACCAATGATGCCCCCTTATGCACCCACGTTGCATGCATTTTTCAAAAGCTTTGATACTAACTTCAACCGTAACAAAAAAAAAATATAGACTCGATAATCACAATGTATTCTACACATCAGTGACATTACATTGTTGATTTGATCTACACATCAAACATGGAGTGTTTCTACAATCAAATAGAAAACAATAAATAAAATATGCCACCACCTTGCAAGCTACAAACCCCTTTGTAATGGGTGTAGGGCATGTAAATCTAAAAAAATCCCTGAAGTTAGGGCATGTACATGATATGGTCCCTATGGTTTATAATATAACCTAAAAATTTTGTTGTTGCCCCACATTATCACTGCCCAACTCACTTTAAAATATTTCACCACTTGCATGTTTAGTATGGCCTTGTCCTTTATTCCATAGGTATGAGTATGGTGTTTCTATATGTTTTTAAACCTAATGCAATTTATCTAGGTGTTAATGTATTGGAAACATAGATGAACATATTTAAAATATAGACTTTGGAGCCTCAATATCCAATCTCCACATTAGCGATGTTGTAACATTGATTTGAGTCACACATCAGACATAGAAACTTTTTGCAATCAAATTATCCTCATGTTCCTTGTGTCTACCTTTGACAAGAGAAAACATCCAATAAAACAACCCTTGCCCTACAAGATGCTACCACTTTGTAATGGGTACAAGTCGTGTAAATCCAACAGTAGTCATAAATTTGAGATTGATGTAAGATATCGATTCCCTTCACCATCATCACTTGAATCACCTCTTTTTGCAAAACATAAGCACAATGTAAAAATAAACACACGACCTCATTTGTTACCATCTCCTCCATCATATATATATATATATATATATATATATATGCTTCATGCACAAAATATGAGATAGAATCAATGACAATAAATTTGATGTGAAGCACAACTACCAACTTACACTCATTCATTCCAAATTTTTTTTATATATTTATATTTATTATTAATATATTATATTTTATAATATATATTTTTATATTATATATTGAAATATTATCAATCCTTTAATAAAAATTATATATTAAAACCATATGATTAGGTAATTGAGAGACATGTCAATATAATGTGTAATGGCCATAACCACACAATGAACGCATGTCAAAACTTAAGACCACTATTCAGAAAAAAATAATAGCACATGTTTGCTGCCTAGATTGACATTTACTGCAAGCAGGGGAAGGCAACATTTAAATCCATGTGGTGTTGGGTTGAATTGGAATTGTTTGATTAAGCACAATAAACCGTTGTTTCTTCTGAAGCTCCGGTGGACACACGACCTTTGTTAGAAAAGATAGAGGGCGAGGGCCTTGATCAAGGCTGCTTTTAATCTTCACATTGGGATAAGCATGCGTACACGGCATAGTGTCAACTTTGGCAAACATGTTAGCGATTATTCACAAAGTATACACAATATTAAAATTTAGACTTGGTGATTATCAAGTTATAACAAAAACACATTTTTATCATTTTAAAAAATTAGTATACATTTCTTATACTGTTAAAAGTGCATACGTATTTATTATACTATAAGTAATGTGTACGTGTTTTTTATAGTAATGAAAAGATATGTGTTATATCTATTAGAGATGAAAACAAAAAAATATAATTTAAACCCAAATCAAATTCTCTGTTTTTCCTTAACATCTTGTCTCTACCCTACCATGATCGTGTTTTGCTTATAGGAGGAAAAAACACACTACCATTGACTATTACCTCGATGATTCGATAATTCCACCATGGATGGGAGGTAAGTAAGCAAAATTCAAACATGTTAACAACATATTTTATAAATTATTTTTTATTTTCATTATTTTATTGTTAAAACCAATTTTTTAAAATTAAACATCTCTTTCAAGTACAAGACAATAGCCCCCCAACCCAACTTCTAACACTCCTAGCCCTTATAACCCTCCTAAATTCCACAATATATCCTACATAGTTAGGAGGATTTGGCCGCACACAAAGCCAAGAAGAAAAATAAATTGAAGAGACAATTAGGAGAATGAGGGACCCCCGTTCTACCAACACCCACCATACATATTTTGCTAATACACTTGAATAGGTACTAGGCCAAGTTAACTCGGTGACAAGTTAAAATGATAGATGGACATCATATAGGGATAGACATAGTGATTAATATGTTGAAAAATTGTCAACAAATGAGATGAGGGAAAAAATACTAAAAAAGAAACCAAATTTATGCCTTTTGCATTGATTCATCAACTAACTCACCTTTTCAATTACTAGAAAAATAGTTCACAATTCACTGTTGCCAACATAATTTGATAAGAAGTAATTTTTGAGACTAATGGTCGATGGTGTTTGATTATCCACCTTTTAACAACCATGACGTTGCATTGTACATTTTTAGGAAACTCTATTACGAGTTTATTCTCAATGTGATTCTCAATTATTTTTATTACTCAGAGTTTCAGAGCTAAGGGAAATTATCTATGTAGGATAGACCAAGTGCATGTTGTACCCCTAATCAGCTTACAAGAGTCCCTACATCCATATTTATGGGCTGAAATAGACATAGATAGTATTACTATAGTATCATCTCTACATCCAGTCACTGAGGTATGTCAAGTTAAAATTTTGAATTATAAATATAGTTTTATTTTAATAATTTTACTCTATACTTGGCCAAATATAACTTGCATGAATGTATTGTGTACATAGGGTTGTGTTATGACATTTAATAGTCCCATTTAAATTATTAACTATGCACCTTATCTTCTTTTTCCCCTTTTCACACTTCTGTGTCTGCACCTCACCCTATCACTAACCCTATTGAGAATCAAAAGCAAATTGAGCATGACAATGATATTGTGGTAAATGCATGTTTAAATAAATGTTTTATTAGTTTAAAATTAATTTCTGAACTTGGTTACATGTCTAGTATATAAAGTTTCTAATAATATTTTTATATGAACAAGTCCAGCTACATGCGATCAATGATCGTAAAAGGACTCACAATAAGACCTTGAAGTAATCTAAGGCATCTAAGAGATCTCCATCTATGAACAAGGCATGTTAGGGAGAGTCTTCTTCAAGGAAGGTAAAGAGAAGGAGGCTTTTTAATGAGTAGGATGTCTTAGATAATGTACTTTTTTGTATGTCTATATGGAAATGCATGTGTTTCTGGTATCATATGTCTATATGACATTCAAATGACATTCTATTATGCTCTTAGATGATTTACTTTCTTGTATGCCTATATGGCATTCACCCAACCTTCTATTATGTATGGATTTAAGGATTTTATTTATATATAACATAGAAAGATGATCGCCACAAAATATGAAATATATATATATAGTGTTCATATTTTGTGCTAATCATATTTCTGTGTGTGTGTGTGTGTGTGTGTGTGTGTGTGTTCATACATACATACATACATATAGTGTTCATATTTTGTGGTGATCATCTTTCTACATATAATTTGGCTCACATTATTATTGAAAAAATAAATGTAATGGTTGCATGGACATATTTTAATTTGATCATATTCAATATTTACTTTATGTAATTATTCAAATTAACTTACAATCCTTCAATATGTGTTGTTCTTAAAACTATATGGGAGAAAATAGTATAATGTTTGAGAAAGAGTCATATATATTTTTTATTAAGGTTAAAGGGGGTTTTTTAACTATGAACCCCCATACCTTAGAAGACAATCCAAACAAGAAAGGGAAACACAATGCCCAGAAATTAAGGAAAATAGAAAAAAAACATCAAGGCATACTAAGGGCTCCAACAACCCAAAAGCAGCCCAAGAACAACCAACAGAGGATTTTGAGGAACAGACCCTCAAACCTAAAAATGCAACAAAATAGTAGTGGATAGCAAACCAGATCATACACTAACTATTGTAACAACCATAAAATGAAAAAAGTCTCTATTTTTTAGTTTTCTGATTGAGATCTAAGAGACATAATAGATGAAATTGATTATTTTTTATTAACATATGAGAAAGAGTCATATTTTAATGTGAAGTGCCTCTCATGATTGGGATATACCCTTTGATGATTTTATTTTTGATCTTTAATTGGAATGGTGGACAGTCTTGTCATCCTTATTAGCTTTGTTGATGGTGTTTCATGACAATTTACTATTCTAATGTGTAATTCCTTTCTACAATGGTTTGTTATCATTCATCACTTATTATTCATTTTTTGTATTCATTAAACTTATAAATATCATTGAGGAATATATTGGTGGTTATAACTCTTATGTTTCACTTCCTCAAATTCGTTCTCTCTCTCTCTCTCTCTCTCTCTCTCTCTCCTCTCTCTCTCTCTCTCTCTCATCTCTCTCTCTCTCTCTCTCTCTCTCTCTCTCTCTCTCTCTCTCTCTCTCTCTCTCTCTCTCTCTCTCTCTCTCTCTCTCTCTCTCTCTCTCTCTCTCTCTCTCTCTCTCTCTCTCTCTCTCTCTATTGTACTCAACTTGGCTATTTTTTCTCTTTTCATCATATGCCAACATGAGAATGTTAGAAATGATACAAACTCTTTGATGAAATGGGTTGCTCTAACTTATGATTAAAAAATAGATTGGAAAGCTTCTCCATATTCACCCTTGAAGATTAAAATTGCTCGTTACCTTCTCATGCACATGTGGTCAATTCCATTTTTTATTATTTCAATAAGTAGAACAAACAAATAAATTTGAGGTTCTTCTTAAATATTCATGCCAATCAATATATTATTCTTTCATTTATTCTATCTATGACACCACGAATGACTTATTACCTTTAACCATTTGTGATGACGATGGAGACTCCTCTATGGTATGTTGCTCTTTGATGGCTTCTTCAATGGTAGCTATTATTCTTCATTTTTTATCTCTTGAATTGAAGGTGTTGGAAATAATTTTTCCTTCCTAATATTAGACACATTTTCCTTATTTTAATATCCCTTGCAATTCTTTGGGTGGAGTTGTGAATGAAATTTAAAACATTTTGCATGTTGTAATGACTGCAATACCTCTTCTCATGTCCTTGGATAAAATTTCCTTCTTATTTACCTTATTCTCATATTGTTAGAGAGTGATATTTATAACTTTCATCCTTCTTTAATCTCACACCTTGATATATTCTTTGGCTTAGAGAGTGGTGTAAACAATTTTTCTTGCTTTTGAAATAATTTAGATTTTTTGTGATAGATTTATTATTCCAACACATGGCCAAATAATAATTATTCATTAAAAAATAAATATGGATATGTATTCTAAAATTCTTTTTCTATATTGGCTTTCCTTATACAATTTAAGGAAACAATGGAATACTCATCACTTGCATGCCTTCTTGGGATGCCCTTATACATTTCAGTTGTGCAAGTTTAATGAAGTGGTTATGTTCTACCTCCTCCTTTACGATTTTTTCTCATTGGATATGATTTGAATTATTTTTTGATGCTTCAAAATTTATTGAAGTGTTTTCTTCTTCTTGGATTCAACTTGCATTCACCCATGTAATCATGAAGTGATGGTTGTTATCTCCATCTTCATCTAGATTTGTTTCCATTCTCTTAAACACTTTTATTTTTCCCTTTAAAGCAGTGTAATGTTTCCTTCCTCTTCATCATAAACATATACTTTATTTAGAAACTAAAATTCCTCATTATATTTGACAAAAATAATGATGGATTTAACTTACAATTCTAATTTTATTTAGCTAGTGACTTGGGCCCTTTGTCTTTGCAATCCTATCACGGTTCAACTATTCTAGATAATTATCCAACTTCTTATTTTCTATCATTGTTAAACCCTACATATTGATGCCTTTATTCAACCTTTATGGGTTTTTTCATAACTTTTCCATTGTTACTAAGCCATTTTCCTTCAAAACCCATCTTGAATAACAATTTAATTCCAATTCCTCTATATGACTTTGAAAACTACCAAATGAATAATTCAAAACTTGAATGCAAAAAAAGCATATGGTGCAATGCTTATTGAGCACACCTCAGTCATGGTTTGTGTTTCCTTGGTAGAGGTTGGTTTCCTTTGCATGTTAAACTCTAGCTTTGATATTTTCACTAGAGCTAGGATACCAATGAATCAGTGGAATTATTCTGAAAAATATAGTTTTTGCACTACTAAGAAATCATCCACTTAAGTAGGAAAATAATATATAAAATAAAGTGACACTCCAACGAATAAAATGTTGTATTAAAATCATTTCCAAGTTGCCACTTTCCATTATAGAAGCATCTAGAAAATTTGATAAGCAAAGAATATTACAATCTAATGATCTCCATCATCTTATAATTATACATTAGCCAACACATTTGATTCCCTTCACCACCTGATGAATGTGATATCTCAAGATTTTTGATGAGTGGCCATTTTTGTTTGGATGCTTATCAACATCCCAATCTTCAGTTAATTCAAACGGGTCATAAGTTATTTTCTACTTCAAATTATGTTCATTGTCACTCAAATAATCATCATACATATATCTCCTCCTATTTACAATCTTTTCTACATGATCACCATCATCAAAATATGATTTTTTTCTATTCAAAATATTGACTATGATCTCATGTTCCATGACACCATTTGTCCCATTTTGATATTAGTCTCATTCCACCTCTAGAACTTCCCATTTTGTCAAAGTTGGAGAGGCAACTTGATATATTCACCTTCGGTGCATGCGGCTAAAAACTGACACTGCCAACAGATTCAGGGTGGCAAATAACATCCATGAATAGGTTTGTGTGCTCTAAGAATGTCTAGTCAAGAAATGAAGTAGCCATTTTGACCTCAATAACACCATTCCCAATATGAGCAAATTTTAGTTTTTATGGTAACATCATATGGGTGTAAAACATAAACCATAAGTTGTTTGTGTGAAATGAAATAACCCTAATTTGTGTTTTGAAGACATATAATTTCACCTTAGATCATGTTGATTGGAATTTGGAGATGAATCTATGGCATACACTATATTAATCAATAGTGAAATGCAACCTTTTTGTAGTGAAGAGACATGTTCTTGTCCTCTAACTAATATTTATACCTCTGGGATCTCCACATGTAAATCCATCACTTAGAACACATTTCTATAGGTAGATGACATGTGAGTAGAATTTTTTTTGGTTTCACAATCAATGAAGTGCCAACCATTCTTCAAAAACATCCTACATAGTTTACAGGGTTGTTTGCAATAAAAAATGTGGAAGTAAATATCATGACAAAACTAATACCCTGAATAAATTTAATTGTTTAACAAACTACACACAAAAAAGAAGATATATATATATATATATATATATATATATATATAGACACACACACACACACACACATGAAATTTATTGAATTTTGGTTCAAATTTTTATTATTTTAATATATTCTCAACAAAATCCTTAAAATTTGAAATAAAAGATAAGTCATGTTAGTGTTAATCTAACAAGTACAATTCAATTGTTTACACATCCATATATTTAATAATCCCAAGCAAGGAAGGTGACTATAGGAATCGCTTAGCAATTAACTTTTTTTCAGACAATCAAATAACTAGAAATAATATTATACTAATAATAATAAGGTTTTGGTTATTGTTTATCATACTAATTTTGAAATATTTCCAAGGGTCTTATTTTTTATTATTTCCCTAATGTTAATGGAGTTAATTTATACAACATCCAAACTATAAAATTTTCAAATCTTAACATTTATTAAATACATTATTTTAAACATATTTAATAATGACATATGCACTCCTTTATAGTTTAGGTATATTTGTATACCTTTAATATATTAAATTAAGTTTTCAAATTATCAAATATTGGAGTTAATACTTCAATATATTAACAAGGGCCATGTAGCGGTTGTTCCCTACCTTTGACTTTGAATATAATTTTGTAGTGTACACTTATGTATTATTGTGTTATTGAAATTTGAATTTGATTAGAACTTTTGTTGCTTTGTTTGAATATGAATGGACAATACATTATAAAGGGAGAGGTGAAAATTTAATTTTAAATGTAACAATTAATTTAAAACTAAAAACTAAAATAGATAGTTCTTTGAATCATAGAAAAATAAAATCATTGAAAACATGTTTAGATAACCCTGATGATGATGATGATGATGATGATGATGATGATGATGATGATGATGATGATGATGACGATGATGATGATGATGTGTGTTAGCTATGTAACAATGTTAACATTATAAAATGTTTGAAATTAGGTTTTATTGGCATTATATTTTTTCATTTTTAGAGAAAAATACATTTATTTAGATTAACATTTTCATATTATTTTAATAATAACAATTGAACCACCTTTATAAAAAAATACTCAGGGTAAAGTTTAAAAATAACATTTAAGTTTAAGAGAACATCATTGTAAAATGGAAATATAATCCTCCCATTTGTTCTTGTAAATAACTCCACTATTAAAACTTATGAAAAAAAGTGTTGTGGAGCTATTTTAGTACCTATCAATTTGATATATCCTAGGGCATCAACCAAAAGTTAAATTGGTTGATTGCATACTATAAGCTATAGACAAGTTGATACAAACTAATCTGTATACAACTTTTTGACAAATGACTTATGCTAAATGAAATCTTCCTTATACCTAATTTTTTTGGCACCATTATTTATGATAAAACCCAAATAAAATTTCAATCCATTTAATTTTTTTATTGCACCACATAAGTGAGATGACAACATAGACTATATTTAGATCTGCTAATGTAAATTTTATGCCATGACAAATTTTTGAAAGGTTCTTTATAAAATGAATAATCTATGGTGTACTCTAAACGTATTTAGATGATCAAAATATGGAAATTGATAAATACATTTTTCAAGCTGCAAAATTTGTAAAAGCCTTTAATCATATCAAAAGAAGAAAAGAATGGGCTACCATAAAACTTCCTTGATGGAAATAGTACAGAGTAAAAAACATTCCTCACATATCAGTAATCAATAATACAAATTCATAAATATTAAATTATTTTTAACTTCCCTGGGTTGTTTTTATGATAATTCTATTATCGCTTATAGAAAAACTCCTTTTTATGATTTGATTGTTAATGTCAGCCTTAAATTTTAACAACCTCTCTGAATATTTGAAATCATTAAAATTAAGGCTGCCTTCTATTTCTAAAATTGTACCTGATGTAGAACCCTAAACTATGGTGTGTGTTTATATTATTATTAAAGGAATATAAATAGTTTTTAGCTTTTAAAACAAAATTTAAATGATTTATATGCCAAAATAATTCAAGCCTATAATATACAGCCTATGTACACTAAAAAACATATTTTTACTATTCTTTCATATGGAATTAGAGTAATTATCATTATAACTTAGAATTTAGTTGTGCTTTTGCTATTATTTCTCCATTGTTAAGAACAAGGCAGAATGATAGGTCAATCTAAAATTGGCACAATAACACATTGTGTATCCCACACAAGCTCTCTCAAATCATAAGTGATTTAATTTCCAATATGTAGGAGACTTTATTTGTTTTCAAGGTTTGTTAATGATGTCTCCAAGGTGACCAAGGATGTTAATGAGGTGTCAAGTGTGCTAGAAAGATAATGACAAAGTGTGCTTCAATGCTCTTAAGTGTTCTTGCATAGTTCTTAAATGTTTGAGTTTAATAATAATATGGTGGATGTAATTAATGTATAGTCAAGTTGAAAATATCCTATGGGGTGTTATGAGTGCTTAAAGTGTTTATAAAAGTGAAAAAAATTGTCAGAGTAGTCATATGAGTATCTAGGTTTAGGTAGTCATCTTAGCAGACAAAGTCAAGTAAGAAATTTAATGACATAATATTTCACACGTATGAATGTTTCAAGAGTATTTTGATACATTTATGGACTCCCCTATGAGAGGTGATCATGTGGTTCAAATTTCATGTCTAGACATGGTGCGTAGCAAAAGTTATTAAGGTGCAAAGTTAGCCTATCAAGAAGAGTTCATTAAGTTTTCATACTTAGCCAAATTTTCATTATTGAAGATCTATGTTGAGAATTTAATTGGGAGATGAATATATAATACGAGTAATTAATTTGACTAGATAAGGATTTAATAGAGTGCATGATCTTATCAGATAGTGATCTAATAGCGTGCATGAAGTCAATGTGTCAAAGGTTTATGAGATTGTATGCACTAGTGAAACGTGTCTCAATCAAGATGATTTGAAAAAATATCAATGGGATGTGGGTGTTCATGTAGATAGAAATAAATGGTGTGGTTCAAATAAAATAATCAATGCTCTGATGGCATGCAAGGTGCCAATTATCTTAATCATAGAAGCATTGATCAATGATAAAAAATAAGTGTTAAAGAGTTAAAGTTAGGAGGATCACAAGGAGATATATGGAGTGAATTTGATAAATTTTATATGTGAAAATATATGAAGACATGTGTCTGTAATGTTTACATTATATAGTGACAGTTGGCATTTGAATTAGAAAAGGAAAAAATGAGTTTGCAATATTTTATAAATATATTTTGATCTTGGAGGAATTTATTGATGGTGTAAAAATAAAAGTTGAAGATGAATTCAAGGAAAATCCATAAAAGTGGGTTATAAGGTTTTACTGTCTGTAATATCAAATATATTAAGCTCCAAAGTTGACTATGTGTTTGAACATGTTCTGTAAGTGACCCAAGAAGGATAATTGAGTTGTTATTGATAGTATTTTGATGTTTCAAGATGAAATAACTATTTAAGAGTGTTTTATACTACATGAAGACTATATATATGGATTTTGGAGGTTTGACCAATCCATATTTAGTATGAACAATTGCTTAGAAGCTGACTGTGTTTCTTAAATACACTTGGAAATTGAGTGACCATGTTGAAGAAGTGAGTTAAAGGTGTTCTGAGCATAATTGAAGAAGAAAATAAGAATGAAGATGTTCTATAAGTCTCTAAGGATTATGAAAAATTATTGTATGTCATGATATACCCCTGATATTATATGGAGAGTAAAAATAGTATAACTATATTTTGACTATATATGACCAATCTGAGTGGTCATTTTGAGAGAGTTGATTTGAGTGCTTAGAGATTATGTTAGAATGTTTAAGGAACATGGAGGTGTTACAGAGGTATTTAGGGTTTCACCCATGTGATTTAATCATATGTTTATGTGAAATATTTGAGTTCCTACTTTATAAGTTTGAGACTGTGTTTTCTATATTTGAAGGCCCAAAGAGCGAGGAGACCTAATTGGTAGGTTCAAGTGTTGAGTTGGTGTTACAGGTGACATGTAACCATGAGGGAATTATAAATGGTCTATTGGAGATATGTTTTATGTGTTCAAATCATTGGTAAAAGATTAAAATATCCCAAGGAGTTGAAGTTGTAATGTATGGGTTAGTAGGTCTAATTGTTTTAGGTCTCACCAAGACCTAATGGTGATTTGGGGTTAATGAGGTAATGGTATACATAAGGAATGTGGGGTTATTAAATTTAATGTGCATGAAGACATATTTAAAAGGTATAACAATTATGGTAAGCATCTTGGCTGACTAAAAGGGTTTATATTAGTTTATGGTATAAATATTTGGCATAATTGCCCTGTTTGGAGTAGTGTTGAGAGAGTGTTGTGCTAAGCGAAGGAGAGAAATTTTTAAATAGAAGTAACATGTAATTTAGGAAAATTAGAGATCAAATAGTATTAGTCATGTTTATTTGATCAAGTTAATTCAGGAGGACACACAAGTCATTGGACCTAATAAGCCTAGAAGATGTTGGTTGAGCAAATGTGTAGATGAGTAAAATATTTTTGAAGGCTATGAGAGCCATGTCAATATATTTAGAGGAAGATGAGAGTGTGGATTAAATTTATGACCTTTTGTTCATAATTATAATGTTGAATTTATAGGTTTGATTCATGAGAATAAGCGGTGTGTAGATTGATCCAAAAGGTGGTTTTGGATGCCTTACTTGTGTGTGGAGGTTTGAATGAGTGAAGAGGATTGAAAGACATTATCTTGTAGCATTTATCGATCAAATTGAGAAGCAATCAAAGTTATAGACTTGTTAATTTCAAAAAAAATGTGTTCATTCTCAACATCTTAGGTAGGTTAGTGCTTGTCATCTTCAGGGGTTGGTGTTCATTGTGAAGTGGATGCTTCACTAAAGTCTCATGTTTGCAATCATATTATAGGATAAGTAGTCCATATGTTTTCATGATTGAGAGTGGGTTTTCTCCCCCAAGAGGGTTTCCCACATAGATCTTGTGTTTTCTTGCTTATCTTTCATGTTCATTTTTATGAATGGGTTGTTTGCTTATGATGTATGGCTAAGGGTTTGAAGGATTTAGATTGAAGTTTTGAAATATCTTGATTCAATAATTCACCCCACCTCTCAGTGGTTATACCTCTAAAAATTGGTATTAAATCAAGACCTTCAATATAATTTTAACCACTTGAAGGCAATCTTAGGTATAATGATAGGTTGTCAAGGTTTCTTTATAAAGTAATATTCATTGTTCAATGGATCCAATTATGTTTTCTGGAGTGAAATAATGAAGACCTACATCATGTACTTGGGGTTTGACACTTGGAAATATATTTTGGATGGTTATTCCATGACACCTACTCCTCTAACTAGTGCTGAAAATAAGAAGCTGAGTGAGAACAATTCTAAAGATATGAATGATATCATTTGTGGTCTTTTAGAGGTTGAGTTCATCAAGGTAATCCATTGTAAGTATACCAAGGATATTTGGGACAAATTGTATCTCATATATGAAGGAGATTCAAAAGTCAATTTGGCCAAACTATGAACCTACTAAAATAAATTTGAAAGTCTCAAAATGAACAGAGAGGATATTGTGGCTTCCTATCTTGTAAGAGTTGATGAGGTAGTGAACATTATCAAAGGCATGGGAGAGGTTAATGAAGAAGGAATTGTAGTGAAAAAGGTATTAAGGTCTCTCACTTTCAAATTTGATTCAAAAGGTTTTGATATAGAATAAAGTCGTGATCTCACCAAAATTAATATGGACGAATTGCATGTCATTCTTTTTGCCTATGAGATGATAGTTAATGAGGACAAACCATTGAAAAAAGAAATAAATTTGATTGTAGAAAAGAAGATAAAGAATAATTTCAAAGGTAAGAAGCTCAAGGATGATGAGATTTATGATATTGAACTAATAGCTATGTTAACAAGAAAACTAAAAATAGGTTTAGTCAAGTTTAACGGTAAACTTCCCTTCAAATGTTTCAATTATGGAGTGATAGGTCACTCTACCAACAAGTGTCATCATAAGAATAAGATAAATTATAATGAATAACATCAAGAAGATCCTGATAATGGCAAGAATAAATTTAGGTCTAATAAGGGCAAGGGTAGTTTCAAAAAATATAATGGCCAAAAGAAGTTTTACAAGGACAAGAGTTGTCTCTACACCAACAGATGTTGCATCTCATCTGATGAGAATGATGGCAGTGATTTTGAGAATGATCATGAAGATAATGGTCCTAATGAATATGAATCTCTCTTCATGGATGAAGAAGGTAGCTGCTCATATCAAGAAGACTCTGCATGGTTTGGAAGTGGTTTAGGTGATATAGATGACAAAGAATATAAGGTAAACTATGAGACTACATTGATGAATGCCCTTGAATATCTAAAGATTGAGAAGAAGAAAACCAAGAATTTGAAGTCTAAAACAAAGGACTATGAGGTGTAATTTAGTGTGTTTGAGGCAAGAATAGATGAAGACTTCAAAGAGTATGTTAATGATCAGCTAGAGACTATGAATGCAAATTTGAAGGCCAAAGAATTTGAATGTTCAATGTATGCAAATAAGATTGGTTCTTTAAAAGATGAGTTGAAAAATACTTCAATCCAAGTGAAGTCATTTTTGAAGTTTGAAAAGGGATCAATTGATCTAGATAACATTCTAAGTAGTAAAAAATATGCAAGTGATACAACTAGTCTTGGATACATAGAAGAACACAAGAATACTACTCATTATGACTTGAAGACTTTTGTGAAGAAGAATTATCAGACTTTGAATATCAAAAATCAATCAAGAAATGAAGTGGCTAACAGATGGAAGAGAAATCAAATTAGACAAACAAATGCAGTGAGGTATGCAAACTTTAATGGTTATTGCTACACTTATAATCAATTTGATCATAAGGATAGAGAGTGTAGAAGAAATTTCAGGAATGAATTTGCTTAGAACTATGGTTGTAATAATCAATCAAGTGTTTTGAGTCAAAGTAAGTGTTATAGTTGTCATTAAATATGACATATTGTAAGATTTTGTCCTAAAAGGTAAGATAAGCTAAGTTTACATCAAGAAGAGTGATTTGTTACAATTGTCTAGGAATTGATCACATTGTTAAGTTCAGCAAACAAAGGGCATCAAGTCCTAATAAGTCATTTCAAGATCCTAGAGTGCAAAGTAGAAGGCAAGTTAAAATATGGAAACCAAAAGTGGAAAGTATGTTCCATGATCAGTCTGTAGGTCCAAGTGGACTATTTTCCATGGTAAAAGATGCTACATAGGTTGAATAATGCCAAGGGTACTCATTATCTACTCATGTTAATAATAAAGAGACAAATCTCACTAAAGAGACCAAGGTAGTTGAAACTTGTCCTAAGGTATTTGTAAACTTAAGTAAACAAATTGATGTTGTTGAGAAAGTTTCCTATAAATAATATTAGTTAACAATGCCAAGTGTTGATGCTTTGAAATGTGAGACTGATACTTCAAGTGAAAAGTTATGCCAAGAATATTTATTTTCTCCAAGTATTATCAATACATCCTAGAAGAAAAGGAAAGTGATAAAGACGATAAGCAAGTTGATTAAGTCAAGCAAAAGAAGAAGAAGAAGGAATATGAGGAGATGTGGGAAACTACTAGTTTCACATTGTTCTAGGACATTGTGGGTTAGATTGTCTCTATCTAGGCTTTAAAGAGACATTTGAAAACAAGAAGAAGCATGGTGGATGCTAGTTGAGCTTTGGTTGATGTTGTAGGAAAAGAAATATCTTTTGAAAAATGTGTTTGGCTAAGGGGGAGAAATGATTTTTATGAATCTTCTCCAAAGTGTTGTGATGGAATGATTCAAAAGATATATTTGGGGACAATAATCTTAAAGCCAAATTTTTGATCCAATCTTTGAAGGATGGTCTAATTGGTCAAAATGGTGAATAATGAAGCTATGTATGCAACATCTATAGGAAGGAAATGAAGATCTTTAGGTGTCTAATCAAGGATAGTGAGTTGTAAAAATATTCTATTACATAGAAAGATATGTTTATCCTATTATAGTATGCTCAATGTGTGTTCAAGGTTTTTGGTCCTAAAAATAAGAACTTGTCAATTTATGTTGCTTAATTTGATTGATCAAATGTTGAAATACTGAAGAAAAGATTGATATGGAGTATGAGGAGAATGTGTTGTCATATTTTTGATATCATACAGAAGGTCTCAAATTTATATAGATGCCAAGTTAAGTATTCCATAGAGGTCATAATGTTTTGAAGATAAGATGTTTTCATAAGAGATTTGACTAAAGTGTGGATAGTGTTGAAGATTTATTGGTAGACCTAGCTCATTGAGAAGACTTGTTAAAGATGCCATGATCTAGGTGAACCATGGAGCTAGGGGGAGCTAACTCAGATAGTTTTAAAGGCTTGAAGAGTTGTGCATGATGTGAGGGAGAGCATATGTGAGATGTTCCAGTCATGGTGGAGATATGAACAAGTCTGCGATAGTTTTGAATTCAATAAAATTGATATGATGACTTGATCAAACCAAGTCATATGTCTTGATAAGGTATTGAATCTCCATGCATGAGAAAAGGGAGATTGTGAGTTTTTTAGGTAGATATGTCCAAGGATCAGAGAATCCCAAGTTTAAATTGATGTATGTCAAAGGGGAGCTCTGTAAATTATCAAGTCTTAGGATTAGAGGACTATGTAGTAAAATTTGAGTGAGAAGGTATAAAGGTAATTATGTTGATTCATCATTGTTTGAAATGGTCTAAATATGCTCAAAAGGGTGCCTAATATAAGGTAGGGGGAGTCCCTCTTAATAATTTTGAGGTAAGTTCATGCAATTTTTGATGTTCAAGTATGTTTTGTCTTCATAGAAGCTATGTGTGATCAAAGAAGAGTGTAGTCATGGAGCATGCTTGAGAAGCTCAAGGTAGGAAGAGGTATGAAAAATATTAGGGGAATTTTATAGCATCTTTTATAGGTGGTCATTTCCTATTATTGGTCCTTGAAGTCTTTTCAAGTTTGCAGGATCAGAAGTTGAGCCCACTTTGTCATTATGTCAAATGGGAAGAAAGTGTTTGAAGAGAAAGACAGAGTCTAAGCATAAGCTTTGTATTGGTGTTGACATCAATGAAAAAAGAGAGGTTTTTGGAGGTTTATCAATATTATCTCTAAGGTGACCAATGATGTTGATGAGGTGTTATGTGTGCTAGAATGATAATGACAAAGTGTGCTTCAATGTTCTTTAGTGTTCTTGCATAGTTATTTAGTGTTTGAATTGGATAGAAAGATGGTGGATATTATTAATGTTATGATCAAGTTGCAGTGACCCTATGGGGTGTTATGAGTTCTTAGAGTTCTTATGGAAGTGAAATGAATTCATCAAAGCAGTCATATGAGTGTCTAAGTTTAAGAAGTCATCTTGGCAGACAAGGCTGAGTAAGTAGTCTAGTGACATCATATTTCATACGTGTAAAGGTTTCAGAAGTAGTTTGATACATGGATGGATTCCCCTATGAGAGGTGATCATGTGGTTCAAATTTTAGGTTTCAACATGGTATGTAGAAAAAAATATTAAGGTGTAAAGTTGACTTCTTAGGCAGAGTTCACTAAGTTCTCATACTTAACTGAATTTGCTTTATTGAAAATCTATGGTGAGTGTTTAATAGAGAAATGAAGATCTATGATGACCAATTAATCTGATCAGATAAGGATTTAAAATAGAAAATGATCTTGTCAGATAGTGCTCCAACAATGTACATGAATTCAATATGTCAAAGGTTCATGAGATTGCATTCGCTAATGACATGTGTCTCAATCAGGATGATTTGATAGAATATCAATGGCATGCAGGTGATCATGTAGATGGAAATCAATGGTATGGTTTGAGTCAAATAGTCAATACTCAAAAGGCATGTGAGGGTGCCAATTATCTTAATTTCAAAAGCACAAATCAATGATCAATGGTGAGTGTTAAATATTTAAAGTTAGGAGGCTCACAAGGAGATAGATGGAGCACATTTGAACAAGTTTCCAGGAAACAAGAGATGAAGACACATGTTTGTAATGTTTACATTACACAGTGCTCATTGGCATTTGAATTAGCAAAGGGAAAAAACACTTTGCAATATTTTGCTATAAAACATTTTTTTCATGTTCAAAACTTTTTGCATTGGAAATATTTCCTTCATTTTTTGTTTCACTTTCTTCACCTTAGAAGACATTATGTTCCATCATTTTCTCCATCCTCTATGTTGTTGCTTCAATGTATTTCTAATTTATGTCTATCAAACTTAATATATTTTATGCATCCCTAAATTCATCAACTTTGACATGTAATTTTGTGTTTATATTCATATCATTACCTTGTGCCTTAGTGTTAAAGGGAAAAATACATGTCCATCAAAATTGAAATATTATATTCTTATGGGTTAGTTCCATATTCATAGTTATGTTACCCAAAGTGGATAATTTATGTATGTTTATCTTGTAACCATGATCCATATTCATCTAAGATAAAATCTAACTCCAGAAGTAAGAATTAAATGCACCAAACACACTTACATCTATTAGTTATAAGTTTTGGCTAGTATGTGCAAACAAAACATGTAGATCTATCCCCAAAGTTGTAACCTCTTAAATCACTGAAAGTACAACATGGTTTCCATGCCCATAGGAAATGAGAAAATGTCTAATCCTAGTAAAAACACATCCTTGTATAGATATCGATAAGTAATGCATCAAATTCATAAATAGTTATTTTGTTATCCATGCATGGGCTTTGACAAACATACATACACCTATTTTACATATAGCAATGAAATTTTATAATTTATTTTTCACTTTGAACAAGTAGAAACCCATGATCCTCTACTTAGCTACACTCATACATGCTAAAATAGTTATCAATTCTCTTCTCTTGGTCATTATTTATGCAACACTCTTTGCCCCTTTCTTGTTGATTACTCATGCCACAATTCTTTCCATATTACACCCCTATCTCATTAAAATTCAATGTTTTGTGTAGCCCATAATTATTTTGGAATATAATGTTATGAATTTCTCATAAAAAATGGACACAATGGATGAACTTAGCATGACAACCCTATCTCTATCTAGTCTTTTTGATGTTCCCATATATAAATCAAGGTGCCTTTTTTGAAGCCTTTCCAGCATGACTTAGAATTTATTTCATGTATGTGGAAAATACTTGCCTTAAAATGTGATATTTACAACCCGTGCCCCATGTTAGATAAGTCTTGTCACCACTACACTATCTAAATTTATTCATATGTTGATAAAATAATGGGATTCCCCTTCTTGTTAGTAGATGTGATTCATTTCATCCAGTCTAACAAAGTGATGGGTTTCATGCCCCATTTTACCATTGTAGTTTTTATGGAGTAAACATTATCATCTAAATATATCATTTCACTTCCCATATATTTCATTGTCCACTAGGAACACAATGATACATGTATAATGACAGTAACATCTATGCTAGCTTCCTTCTCTCCCTAGTTTGTAGGGGTGGTATGTTAGCTTTTCAGTTTGTTATGCATCTTAGTTAATGTATTCATCAACATTTTACAAAATTTTGACTCCCTTGTTCTTCATTATTGCATGTGGTTATGTTCCAAAAAACTACATCCTCTTCTTCACATTCATCATGCTAGACTACAATGATTATGAAATTATATAAATATTTGATAGTAGAATGGAAAACATAATAGCGACAACTATGGGAAAGAATATTTGTAAGTTTTAAATTGTGAACTATTAAAATAAAAATAATAAACCCTAGAAACATATGAAAATCTTAATAAAATGATTTGAGATAAAAATTTGTTTGATACATTTGAGTAAACATTTACTGGTATGTTCATGATAGTCAAAATTTTAATATAAATACATTAAAATTTATTGGTATGCCAATGAAAACTTCTAGGGATTACATTCACAAACCAGTAAGTGTTAAGTTTTGAAAACTCACTCATCCTCCTACATGGAACTTATTTTCATATAAATAACCATTAGTAATTTCATGTCATGCCTAACTTCATGATAATTTAAGACACAGTTGTAATAATGTGTTCATTTTAAAATTATTATTGTTCATAATTTTATACTTGATGTTTTAAGTATGTGTTCTTAAGTGAGGTAAATAAATTAATTAAGAGAGGGAGTAATTAACTAAGGACTTAATTTTCAAGTAATTATACAATAAAACTATTTGAGATAGGGAAATATATATGCATTTTAGATAGAAAAAACACATATACATTACTTGAAAAACATATAAATTTTGTTTTAAAAACAACATTAATTATTATGTCAATGAAAGATTTTAGGACTTACATTTACATAGCATAAAATTTTTAGTAAATTTTGAACAAAAATTATGGAAAATAATATTTTTAACTTATAAAATGTGAATGAATAACACAACATTAATTGAAATGAATATATGAATAAAACAATAACAATAATTTAGAAAAGGTTTTGGTTTGATACTTTAGAGTTAATATTTTATATAATCAAAATGAAGCTATAAATTTTGATTAAGAAAACTAATAACATTTTATTCTATTTGAATGAAGTAAATTGGGAATTCCATCCACATGCCTGTAAATGTTTATTAAAACATTAAACATTTATAGGTTGTTCAAGGAAACTAACATTTCATCCATCTAACTTTAAACAAAACATATGGTTGTTTACTACTAGTAGCATTGAAATACACTATGAAAATAAAGAGCGTATAAATAATATCCACTATTATATTATGATTTTCAATGGTACTTTTAGTGAATAACCTTTAGGTATTCCATCGACATACCATTAAAAATTTACACATAAAATAATAACATTTAATGTTATATGAATGTATACCTTCACAATGACCATGAACATGAGTTAAAGTTAAATCATATGTTAAGACCTATTATGGGTTATTTTACACCAATTAATATGAGATATTCCAACCCATGACATGTAAATAAATCAAAATGTTATAGGATATAAATCACACATCAACATGAATTAATAAAATATCTAGGGATTTCATTAAAAATCCATAAATATTAGATTCATATGTGAATGAAAACATGTCAGTGATGTGGGTTAAGATGTGGGTAACATCCCATCATATTAATTACATAATAATTTTCCAACATGGGCAAATAAGGCACAATAACAATCACAGGCTTGTGAAAATAAAATGAACACAATTGTGGGTTCATTTACACATGAAACACACCTACGTGTGTTGTTTCATCATTCCATTAACATACAAATATAATCTTAGTCATATTTGAATACACATAAAAAAAATTCCATGAAAATATAAGGCACATCAACTATAATTTTAATCCCTCCATTCTTCCAAAAGAAATTCCTCTATGAAAAAATCCATAGTTGATAAATTTTCGGTAAGCTCCATGAGTTTTTCTAGGTATGAGGTCTATGAAAATTCTAGGAGAGATGTTTTTGGGTGTAAAGTTTCATCACTCTATTAACATACCATTAAATGTTTATTTATATGTGAAGGAATGCCAAAAAATTGTGAACAAAGAAAACATGCCAAAACAATCTTGGAATTTATAAGGTATGCATCCAAAAATAATAACTTACAAAAAACAATAATCATAAAATCAATAGGAAAATATAAATAAGAAGGAACATTTTTTTGTGGCATGCAGGTTATCTTTACTTTGCCATGGTAATGGATAAAATCTCATCTTGTCATGAGGAAAATTATGTTGGCTTCCATAGTAATGAGTCACACATCTTTAATTAGAATTTAAACTCAACAAAAATATGTAGAATATATAAATAACACAATAGAGTGAATGAAAAACATATTAACAATAAATATTTTAATCTACATTTGAATTTTTTATAATTGTGAATGAATAACACATGAACTTGAATTCATAAAATGATTTGGTTCAATTAAAAAATTAACATTTACAAGAGTGTCATTGGAAAATTGGATACCTATAACCTAAAATGTGATCCTTTGAATATTTTAAGTCCATTATAATGTTTATGTATTCTTTTAGTTTAATTCAAATGCAACACTTTTTGAAAATCAAATAGTGCAAATAAAAATTTGTTTTTTCTATTATTTTTTTGATTTATAGAAGATAATTTGAATTTTTTATTTGGAATTTTTTATTATCTATGAATGGTGAGTTTTAGATTATATTTTCATTAATTTTTATAGGTGACACCAATGAATGGATGTTGGCGGAGTCATATATTTGAACTAAATGTTTGAATTTTGAATCCAATAGGATGTAATAAATATGAAGTGGACCAGATGTTGTTTATCTTTTGTCATGCATCTTTCAATCAGAGGTACAATATTGAAATTTAGGATCTCAAAATATTAATTGGGATTGTGGTTTTCAAAATGATTACAACTTCAATATTTTATTAAAGGATGTAACTTTGAAAAGGTATAACCTCATGATGATCTTATTAGCTATACTCATATATGATGAAATAGTTATCATTTATATAATATTGGTAATTATATGTGGTAAACTCCTTGATTCTTTCTTGTTGATGACTCTCATGGCATAATTACTTCTAGCTTACACCCTTGTCTCATCGAATTTCCAAATTTTATGTGGCCCATAATTGTTTTCATTAGTCAATGTTCTCAAGTTAAAATAAAAATGGACACAATAGATGACCTTAACATGACAACCTTGTCTATGTATATTCCTTCTATTGTTCTCATAGATACATCAGGGTGGCTTTTCTGAAGCCTTTCCATAATGACTTACTAGGGACGCCACCATTGAAAGTGTTAGACCTTATTTTAAATATGTGGTCAATGTTTGCCTTCAAATGTGATATTTATAACACATGCCACATATTTGATAAGTCCTTGTACCACTACAATATCTCAATTTATTCATATGTCAATAAAATAGTGGGTGGCCCCATTTTGTTAGTAGATGTGATTAATTTCCACCAATCTAATAATGTGTTGGGTTACATGCACCACTTTACCACTGTAGCATTTATGGAGTAACCATTAATATCCAGATATCTCAATGTGCTTTCCATGTATTTCACTTTCCAATTTGAAATTCATTACACATGCATAGTGGAAGTAACATCTATGTAGGATTCCTTCTCTCCTTGATTGGCATGGGGTGGTCTTGCAATTTTGTAGTGGGTTATGAATTTTTTTTAATGTTTTCATTAACATATTATTTAATTTCAACTCCTTTGTGCTTCATTATTGTATGTGGCTATCTTATAAAAAATCATGTCCTTTTCTTCACATTCCTTATGTTGAACTATAATGGTCAATAAATTATATAAGTATTTGAAAATAGAATAGAAAAACATACTAGTGATAACTATAGGAAATACTATTTTTAGTTTTGAAATTGTGAATTATTAACACAACTAAAAAAATTCACAAGAACATATGAAAAGTAGACTAAAATGATTTGAGAGATGTATTTTTTTTGATATATCTAAGTTAACATTTACTCATATGTGAATGAAATTTTTAATTTTAAGAGAAATTCATTAATATTTCCTAGTATGTGAATGAAAACCTTTGTCACTTCCATACACAAATCAGTAAGTGTATAGTGTTGAAAACACACTCATCCTCCAACAGGGAACTTGTTTTCATATAAATGACCCATAGTAATCTCATGTCATGCTTGATTTCATGAAATTTTAAGGTATAAATTAAATAGTGTGTTCATTTTAAAATTATTATTGCTCATAATATTAAACTTGGTTTTTTAGGTATGCATTATGATGTGAGGCCACCATATTGCTTGAGAGAGGAAGCAAAAAATGGTTGCCTTACTTTTCAAATAATTATACAATATAAATTTTATAAGTAGTGAAATATATATGATTTTTAGATAGAAAAACAAAAATACACTAATTTAGAAACATTTAAATTTTTATTAAAAAATAACAATAATTCTTACATCAATGAAATATTTGAGTGATGCCATAAAGATACCATATAATTTTGATTAATTTGTCAATAAAACTTATGGAAAATAATATTTGTAACTTAAAAAAAGTTGAATTAATAACATATCATCATTAATTGAAATTAATATATGAAAATAATAATAATAATAATAATAATAAGTCCTAAAATGGTTTGGTTTGATACATTTGAATGAACATTAACTATTATCATAATGAAATTATAAATTTTCGTAAAAAACTAATAATGTTTACACTTATGTGAATGAAATATGTTATGAATTCCATCCAAATACATGTAAATATTGAGTAACACATTAAACATTTACAGGTTATTCAAGGAAGTTGGCATTTCATCAATCTAACATTAAAAATAAACATGGTTGTTACTACTAGGAGCATTGGAAAGAACCATGCAAATGAGGAGTATATAAACACTATCCAATATTATAGGGTGACTTCCAATTCTGATTATATTTATTCACCTTCATGTATTCCATCCACATACCAGTGATTATTTAGTCTGCAGACAATAACATTTAATGGTATGTGAATGAATACCTTAACAACAACTATGAGCATACTAGTAAAAGCTAAATTATATGTTAAGTCCCATTGTGGGTTCATTTGAACTATTTAATGTTGTGTCTTCTAACCCATGACATGAAAGGAAATCAAAATGGGCCAAGATATAAATCACACATCAACATGAATTTAGAAAACCACCAGGGATTCCATTAAAAAATCAAAAATTTGGAGTCATGTGTGAATGAAAACATTTTGATGATGTGGGTAACTTATTTTCATATTAATGCCACAAACATATTCCAACATGGGCACGTAAGGCATAATAATAATAATAATAATAATAATAATAATAATAATAATAATAATAATAATAATAATAATAATAATAATAACATAATTGTGGGTTCATTTATATGTGCAACACACCTATGTATAATGTTGCATTTCTCCATTAACACACCAATAAAATTTTATTCATATGTGAAGGCATTCTAAAAAATAAATGAAAATAAAGGCAAATTACCAATAATTTTTATTCCTCCATTTTTTTGACATAAATTCCTCTGTGAAATGTTACATGGTGAAGAAATTTTAGATAAATTCCATTGTTTTTTTTATGGAATTAGGTATTTAAAAGGGTAGGGATCATCGATTTTGGGTGTAAATTTTCATCACTTCATTAAAATAACAGTAAATGTTTACTTATATGTGAATTCATACCTCAAAACATGAACAAATAAAACATGCCAAAAAAATCATTGAATGTATAACGGATGCATCCAAAGATAGTAACATATAAGGAACAATAACCATAAAAGGAATAAGAAAATATAAATAAGAATAAAAGTTTGTTGGTGGGACATAGGGAAGCATTAACTTGACACATTAATAGATGCACAAAAAAATTTAATGCACTATTTTAAAAATTGATAATAAACTTACATTAAGCTTATGATCGATTTTTAGACTGAATGGTAGATAAAAGTAAAATTAATTATGGTACATAATCAAACTGAATATATCTAATTTCATTACATTTCTTAATACACTTATTTACATTCATGAGCAAACTAAATACATTTCTTAATGGTAAAACAAAACTTATACCATCGAAAGTCAAAAAACTAGTTGCACCCTTCATTTTGTTTATATAGAGATATGGGAGTTATTGTTGGTCCTTTAATGAATATCTTCTTATTGGAAATTAATACCATGTTGAAAAAATTAGGTGGGATACCACATGAGCCAATTGGGGATAAAATGTTTATCATTTCATTCAATATGTGATGATTTTTGAGTAGAGGGTGAATTATGTGCTTAAAAGCATTCACCTCTCGAATTATCTCCTATCCTTCTTAAATTCCCTATCCCTTATATCAAGCTCATTATTTTTCTCCTTTTCTGGGATATTTTCTATATTCTCCTATTCCTCATGCCTTTTTATTGATTTTGCAAGTTTTTTATTTTTCCTTATTTCCCTGTCAACATACCTCAAGGTTTTCTTGTCATTAAATTCATGTTTATTCCTTTGATTTAGTACTTTAATATCATTAATGTGGGTCTCTTGTTATATAAATACTTGGTAGTTTTATAATGTGAGAATTTATTATTTTTAGGTTCAAAATAAGTGGATCATTTCTTATTTATTTGCAATCTTTTTGGCTACCAATTTCAAAAATGTCAATATTGGAGTTTGGTGGTCATTACTTTCTATTTGGTTGAATTCATTGATTTATTTTTCATTAATTTATAATATTTCCTCATTGACATCTATATCCATTATTTCATCTTCTACACTCAATTATCCACCTGGTGCATAGTAATGAACTATTTATGGTGGGATAGAAGGTGATGGTGGCAACATTGAAATAGAGATGTAAACTCCAATAATTTCACAATTCAGGATTAGATTTGATATTCCCTCCCTCAACCAATATTATGGTTTTACTTGTGTAGGTCGGCTAAAACTTTCTTGGTTGAAGTTGAATGTTGCATCCATTCAATCCCTATTCACCATCAACATATACAACATTTTTTATAATTACATTTTGACGAGTTGTTTCATGTTCAAAACCTTTTGCATTATATGCATTTATTGCATTTTTTGTTTCACCTTCTTCACCTTAGAAAACATTACATTCCATCTTTACTCCATCCTCTCCATTGTTACTTTAATGTCTTCCTCATTTAGGTCTATCAACCTCACTATATTTAATGTAGCACCAAATTCATCCTCCTCAACATCGAATGTTATGCTTAGATTCATATCATTAGCTAATGCCTTGGGGTTAAGGCACAAAATACATGTTTGTCAAAATCCAAATATGATATTACTAGGGGTTAGTTCTATTTTCATAGTTTTGTTATCCAAAGTGGATAATTAATGTATGTTTATTTCATAACCATGATGCATATTAATCTAAGATAAAATATTACTCCTTAAGTAGGCATTAAATATACCAAACACACTTACATATAGTGGCTATAAGTGTTGGCTAGTATGTATATGCAATGTAAGTACATATATCCCAAACATTATAACCTATTGAATCATTTAATGTGTAACATGGTTGTCATGCACATTGAAAATGATAAGATGTCTATCACTAGGTAAAACTCATCTTGGTATATAAATTTATAAATGATGCAAAAAATTCATAAATAGTTATCTCCCTATCTATACATGGGTTTACGAATCCATACATACACATGGTTCACATCTATAAATAAAATTATACAATTTATTTTTCAATTTGAAGAGGTAGAAACCCATGATGTTATACTTAACTACATTGACACATTATAAAATAATTATCCATTCACTTCTCTTAGTCACTATCTATGGCACATTCCTTGCCCCCTTTCTTTTTTATGACTCTCATGTCACAATTCCTTCTATCTTGAACCCATGTGCCATCAAAATTCCAAATTTTGTGTGTCGCATAATTATTTTTGACATACAATGTTCTCAATTTCTCATAAAAAATGGATACAATGGATGACCTTAGCATGACATCCCTTTCTCTATCCATTCCTATTGTTGTTCTCATAGATAAATCAAGGGGATTTTTTGAAGCCTTTCAACCATGACTTGTCAAGGACACCCTCATTAAAAGGGTTGGCCTTAAATTCACATTTATGGGAAACATGTTCCTTCAAATGTGATTTTTTCATCTCATGTACCATGTTGTCCAAGTCCTTGCACCACTGCACTATCTAAATTTATTCATATGTTGATAAAATAGTATATGTGATTCCATTAATCTAGTACATCAAAGTGATGGGTTTCATGCCCCATTTTACCATTTTATCATTAATGGAGTAACCAATATCATCCATATATCTTATTACACTTTTCATATATTTTTTTATCTATTGGGAATGTAATGATGCAACGGTAGTGACAATAACATCTATGTTAGATTCTTTCTCTCCCTAGTTGGAAAGCGGTGGTCTCTCAGTTTTGTATTGTGTTATGCACCTTAGTTAATGTCTTCATCAACATCTTCCAAAATTTTGACTCCCTTGTTATTCATTATTTCATGTGATTGTCTTTTGACAAACTACATCCTCTTCTTCTCATTCATCATGTTGAATTATAATGACCAAGAAATTATATAATTAATTGATAGTAAAATGGAAAACATAATATCAAAAAATATGGGAAATAATAATTTTAATTTTGAAATTTGAAATTCTTAAAATAAATAATAGTGACATATGACAAGAATAGTAATATGATTTGACAGAAGGATTTATTTGATACATCTAAGTAAAAAAAAATTATATGTTAATGACATTTTTAATTTTGATGTAAAGACACTAACATTTACTAGTATGCAAATTAAAACCATTGTGGCTTCCATCCACAAATAAGTAAGTGTTAAGATTTGAAAACTCACTCATCCTCCAACATGGAACTAGTTTTCATATAAATGACCCATAGTAATCTCATCATGTGCCTGATTTCATGAAATTTTAAGCCACAAATAAAATAATTTATTCATTTGAAAAATATTATAGGTCATAATTTTAAAGTTGATGATTTAAGTATCCATTGTCAAGTGAGGCCAACATATTGTTTGAGAGAGGGAGCAACAAACTATGGCCTTACTTCTCAAAAAAATAAATCATATAAATATTGTAGGAAAGGAAATATGTATGATCTTTAGATAGAGAAAACATAAATACATTAATTCAAAAACATCTAAATTTTGATTACAAAAATAACATTAATTCTTACATGAAATAAATCTTTCAGTATTTCCATGTACATAGCATAAAAGTTTTAGTAATTTGTCAACAAAACTCATGGAAAATAATATTTATAACTTATATAATGTGAATGAGTAACACAACATTAATTTTAATGAACATATGAATAAAACAATAAAAATAATTCATAAAAGGGTTTGGTTTGATATATTCATGTGAACATTTTCTATAATCAGAATGAAAGTATAAATTTTGATTAATCAATCCAATAACATTTACATTTATGTGACTTAAAATTGTTTGGAATTCCATTGACATACCTTTCAAATGTTCAATAACACATTAAACATTTATAGTTTTTCCAACGCAATTTATGTTTCATCCATCTAACGTTAAACAAAACATAAGTCTAATTACTACTAGGATCATTGAATACACCATGTAAATAAGGAGTATATAAACACCGTCGACTACTATATGGTGAATTTCAATGGGCCTTGTAGTGAACCACCTCTAGGAATTCCATCCAGATACTATTGATTGTTTAGTATTCAAACAATAATATTTAATCGTATGGGAATGAATACATTGAAAATAGCCATAAACATATCGGTAAAAGTTTAATCATATGTAAATTCAAATTTTGGGCTATTTTACACTAGTGAGTGGTGAATATTCCAACCCATGACATTCAAGGAAATTAAAATGTGATAGGATATAAATCACACATTGACACATGAATTTAGAAAGCCTCCAGGGATTCCATTAAAAAAATAGAAAATTTGGATTCAGATGTGAATGAAAACAAATTGATGATGTTGGTTTATATGTGGGTAACTTTATTTCATATTAATGACATAAGAATATTCAAACATGGGCACATAAGGCACAATAAGAATGACAATCATGAAAAAAGAAAAAAAAAAAGCAATTTTGGGTTCATTTACACATGCAACAGATCTATGTGTTATGTTTCATCACTCCAATGACATGATGATAAAAATTCAGTAAGATGTGAAGGCATTCAAGAAAATAAATGAAAATGCAAGTTGCATTAATAATAATTTCCATCCCTCCATTGTTCAAACATAAATTACACTATGAAATACTAAATGGCTGAGACATTTTGGGTAAGTTCAATGGTGTTTTTAGGGGATGATGTCTATGAAAAGGACGATAGATAATATTTTTAGCTTAATTTTTCATCACTACATTAATATACTAGTAAACATTTAATTAGATATGAAGGCTTGCCAAAAACACATGAACAAAGAAGGCATGCCAAAAAAAACTTGGAATTTATAAGACATGCATCCAAAAATAATAAATTATAAGGCATAATAAACATAAAATTAATAATAAAATATAAATAAGAATGAATGTTTTTTGGTGTCACATAATGCAGCATTAACTTGCCATGGTAATGAATAAAATCTTGTCTAGCCATGATGAAAATCATGTTCACTTCCACATTAATGAGCGACACATATTGCATCATAATTTAAAGTTCACAAAAATGTGTCATAAATAAATAACATAATAGAGTTAATGGAAAACATATGAACAATATATATTTTAGTCTTAATTTGAAATTTTTACAATTATGATTGAATAACATGTGAAATTGAACTCATAAAATGTTTTGGTTTGATAAAAACAATTAACATTTACAGGTGTGTTAGTGGAAATTTTGAGACCTCTTATAACCTACAATGTGATCATTTTAATATGTTAAATTTACTATAATGTTGATGTCTACTTGTAGTTTAAGTCTAATCTAATGCTCTTTATAAATCAAACACTACAAATCAAAATTTGCCTTTTTTTTATAGTTTTATATGATTTGTAGAAGATAATTTGAAATTTTTATTTTGAAATAAAAAATTATCTATGAATGGTGACTCCTAAATTATATTTTCATTAATTTTATAGGTAAAACCAATGAATGGAGGTTGGTGGAGTCATATATTAGACTTGAATTTTTGAATTTGGAATCTGATAGGATATAATAAATCAAAGGTAAAAATTTGGAATCCATGTACCAGATGTTATTTATTTTGTCTCGTGTATCTTACAATCTAAGGTAAAAATTTAAAATTTAGGAGCTCAAAATATTTATTGGGGTTGTTGTTTTTAAAATTATCACAACATTAATAATTTATTAAAGGATGTAACTTTGATGGGTAGAACCCCATGATGCTCTACTTATCTACACTCACACATTAAAATATTTTTCCATTATATGAGATTGTTAATTTTTTGTGCCACACTCCTTGACCCTTTCTTGTTGATGAGTCTCATGTCATAATTCCTTCCAGCTTGCACCCCTCTCTCATCGAAATTCTAAATTCTATGTAGTTCATTATTATTTTTTGCACACAATATTCTCAAGTTATAATAAAAAATAGACACAAGGGATGACCTTAGCATGACAACACTATCTGTGTCTAGTCCTTCTGTTATTCTCATAAATATATCATGGTTCCTTTTTTGAATTCTTTCCACCAGAACTTGCCAGGTACACCATCATTGAAAGGGTTTCCCCTTAATTTACTTATGTGGTTAATGTGTGCCTTCAGATGTGATATTTATAACCCATGCCCATGTTTGATAAGTCCTTATACCATTACACTTTCTCAATTTATTTATAGGTTGATAAAATATTGGGTGGCCCCTTATTTTTAGTAGATGTGATTCCTTTTAGCTAGTCAAACAAAGTGTTGGGCTCATGCCCCACTTTATCATTGTATTGTTTATGGAGTAACCATTATCATCCACATATGTCATTGAATTTTACATATATTTTTTTGTCCACTAGGAATTTAATGGCACATGCATAGTAGTGGTAACATGTATGTTGGATTCCTTCTCTCCCTAGTCGATAGGAGGTTTTCAGTAATTTTTTAGTGGGTTATGAAACTTCATTAACATTTTCAACTACCATGTTCTTAATTTTTGCACTTGGTTATCTTTTGATAAACTATGCCCTTTTTTTTGAATTTCTCATGCTAAACTATAACAGTCAAGAAATTCTATGAGTATTTGACAATAGAATAGAAAACATAATCGTAACAACTATGGGAAATAATATTTGAAAATTTGAAATTATAAATTATTAACACAACTATATTAAATCATAGGAACATATGAAAAGACTAGTAAAATGATTTGAGATAAGGATTTTATTTGATACATATAAGTAAATATTTACTAGTATGTTCATTATATTCTTAATTTTAATAAAAATACATTAAAATCTATTGGTATTCAAATGAAAACCATTGTGACCTCTATCCACAAAATAGTAAGTGTTAAGTTTTAAAAACACACTCATCCTCCAACATGGAACGTATTTTCATATAAATAACCCATAAATTTTTTCTTTCATGTATAAATTCATGAAATTTTAAGTTAGAACTAAAATAATGTGTTCTCTTGAAATTTATTATTACTCATAATTTTAAACTTCGTGGCTTAAGTATGCACTCTCATGTTATCGAGAGAGAGAGAGAGAGAGAGAGAGAGAGAGAGAGAGAGAGAGAGAGAGAGAGAGAGAGAGAGAGAGAGAGAGAGAGAGAGAGAGAGAGAGAGAGAGAGAGAGAGAGAGAGAGAGAGAGAGAGAGAGAGAGTATCTCTGGCATTACTTTTGAAATAATTATACACTATAAATGTTGTAGGTAAGGAAATATATATGATTTTTAGAAAGAAAAATCACAAATATATTAAGTCAAAAATATCTAAATTTTGATTAAAAACAACATTAATTCTTACATGAATTAAATCTTTGAAGGCTTCCATCTACTTAGCATTAAATTTTCAATAATTTTCCATAAAACCTATGTAAAATAATATTTATAACTTAGAAAATGTGAACGAATAACACAAAAATGTTAAGTTAAATTAACATATTAATAAAACAATAAAATTAAATCAAAAAAGGGTTTGGTTTGATACATTCATCGAGAAATTTTATAATAATCAAAATGAAAGTATAGATTTTGATTAAAAGAATAATATAATTTATTTTTATGTGAATGAAATACATCAAGCATTCCATCCACATACATGTAAATTTTGAGTAGTACATTAAAAATTTACAAGTTGTTCAAGGTAGCTGACATTTCATCCCTCAAACATTAAACAAAACATATGGTTTTTTTAATACTAAGAGCATTGAAATGAACCATGTAAATAAATAATGTGTAAATACTATCCACTATTATAGGGTGAATTTAATTATCCTTATAGTGAAACACCTTCACATATTATGTCGACATAGTAGTGATTGTTAAGTATTCAAACATTAAAATTTAACGTTGTGTGAATGAATACCTTGACAAAAACCATGAACATATAAGTGAAAGATGAATCATATGTTAATACCCATTTTTGGCTCATTCACATTAATGAATGTTTTTTCTTCCAACCCATGACATGCAAGGAAATCCAAATACAACATGATATAAAACACACATCTACATGAATTTAAAAATACTCTAGATATTCCATTAAAAACAAAAAAAATGGATTCAAATGTGAATGTAAATAGGTCTATGATGTGGGTTAATGTGTGGGTAAATTCCTTTGATATTAATTACACAATCATCTTCCAACATGGTAACATAAGGCAAAATAAAAAATAAAAAGTATGCAAAAATAAAAATAATACAGTTGTGGATTCATTTACACATGTAGCACACCTACTTGTAATGTTTAATCACTTCATTATCATAATAATAAAATTTTATTTAGATGTGAAGGCACATAAAAAAATCCATGAAAAAATAAGGCAAGTTGACAATAATTTTTATCCCTCCATTCCTATGATATAAATTCATCTATGAAATATTGCATGGTCAAGAAATATTAGGTAGGTTCCATGGTTTTTTTATGGGATGAGGTCTCTAAAAATGTAGGTAAATATGGCTTTAGGTGTAAATTTTCATCACTCCATTAACATATGAGTACAAATTTACTTGGTTGCAAAGGCATTACAAAAAAATCATGGAATGTATTAGGCATGCATCCAAAGATAATAGCACACAAGACACAATAACCATAAAATGAATGAGAAAAAACAAAAAGAAGTATTATTTGTTGGTGACATGTAGGTAAGCATTATCTCACCAAAATAATGGATAAAATCTCATATAGCCATTTTTAAAATGATGTTGGCTTCCTCATTAATGAGGCACACATATTCCATCAAATTTGAACTTGATTTAAATGTGTGTCATATATAATTAACAAGATAGAGTGAATGGAAAACATATGAAAAAATATATACACGTCTATATTTGAATTTTTTACAATTTTTAATGAACAACACATGAGTTGAATTCATTAAATATTTTGGTTTGATTAAAATAATTAACATTTATAGGGATGTCAGTGGAAAATTGAACACCTCTAACCTGCAATGTGATCCTTTGAATGTGTTAAGGTTGTTAAAATATTGATATCTGTTTGTTTGTTATTTCAATTTAATACTTTTTAAATCAAACACTATGCAAATAATTTTTTTAAATATTTTTGTTTTATTTATATAAGATAATTTGAATTTTGAATTATGATTTGTCTATTAATGGTGAGTCTTAGACTATATTTTCATTAAATTCTATAGGTGAAACTAATGAATGTAGGTTTGTGGAGTTACAGATTGGAGAAAAATGTTAGAATTTTGAATCTGACAGGATGTAATAAATATAAGCGGACTAGATTTTGTTTATTTTGTCTCATTTACCTTACAGTCATATTTGCAAATGTTAAATTAAGGAGTTCAAAATATTTATTAGGGTTGTTTTTAAAATGATTACAACTTTAATATTTTAGTAACGGATGTAACTTTGAAGAGGTATAACCCCATGATGCTCAAATTAGTTACATTCACACATGATAAAATAGTTATCAATTCTTTTCTCATATAAATTATCTATATCACACTCCTTCCCTTTCTTGTTGATGAATCTCATATTGCAATTCCCTCCAATTTGAAACCCTGTCTGATAGAAATTCCAAATTTTTAGTGGCCCATAATTTTTTTAGCATAATTTTTTTTCAAGATCTCATAAAAATGGACATAATGGATGACCTTAGCATGTCATCCCTATCTCTGACTAATCCTTTTGTTATTCTCATAGATATATTAGGGTGCCATTTTTGAAGCTTTTCCACCCTAACTTGTCAAGGAAACCATCATTGAAATGGTTGGACCTTATTTAAAATATGTGGTCAAAATATGACATTAAATTTGATATTTAAAACCCATGTCCCATGTCGGCTAAGTCATTGCACCACTCCACTATCTCAATTTATTCATATGTTGATAAAATAGTGAGTGGACCCTTTTTTCATACATGTGATTCCATTCATCCAATACAAAAAAGTGCTAGGTTTCATTCCCCACTTTACCATTATATATTTTATGTAGTAAACATTATCATCCACATATATCATTTCCCTTTCCATATATTTAATTATCCACTAGGAATGCAATGACACATGTGTAGTGACAAAAAAATCTATGTTGGCTTCCTTCTCTCCCTACCTCATAGGGGGTGGTGTATCAGCATTATAATTTTTATTGCAAATTCATTAACATCTTTATTAACATCTTACAAAATTTTGAATCCCTTGATATTCATTGTTGCATGTGGTTGTGTTCTAAAAAATTGCATCCTCTTCTTAACATTATTCATGTTGGACTATAACGATGAATAAATTATATAAGTATTTGATAATAGAATCAAAAATATAGGAGAAACAACTATGGGAAAGAATATTTATAATTTTTAAATTATCAATTATCAACACAACTATAATAAATCACTAGAAGATATGCAAGCATATTAAAATGATTTGAGAGAATATTTTGTTTAATGCGTCTAAGTAAACATTGAGTATTATGTTAATGACATTATTTGTTTTGATAGAAATACATTAGCATTTATTGTTATGAGAATCAAAACCTTTGAGGATTCCTTCCACAAACCAATAACGTTTAAGTGTTGAACATACACTCTTCTTCCAACATGAAACTTATTTTCATATATTGAACCATAGTAATTTCATGTGGTACTTGACTTCATCAAATTTAAGCCACAACTAAAATAATGTGTTTGTTTGAAAATTATTATTGGTTATAATTTTAAGATTGGTGGTTTGAGTATGTGTTCTCAAGTGAGGTGACCCTATTATTTGAGTGAGGGGGAAATAAACTATGGCCTTAATTTTTAAATAATTATAAAATATAAATGTTACAAATAGGAAAATATATATGCTTTTTAGATAGAAAAAACACACAAATTTATTCACAAACATATAAATTTTCATTAAAAAATAACATCATTAACTCTTAGCTGAATGAAAACTTTTAGGGATTCTATCTACATAGCATAGAATTTTTAGTAATTTGTCAACAACAGTTATGAAAATGACTATTTGTAACTTATAAAATGTGAATGAATAACACAAAATATTAATTGAAATGAACATTTGAGTAAAAAAAATTTAAAAAAAACATAAAAGGGTTTGGTTTGATACATTGGAGTGAACATTTTTTTATAATTAGAATGAATTTATAAATTTTGATTAAAGAAAACATTAACAATTAATTTTATGTCAATTAAATTTGTTAGGGATTCCATACACATACCTTTAAATGTTTAGTAACATATTTAGCAAGTATAGGTTATTCAAGGAAACTAATGTTTCATCCCTCTAATTTTAAGCAAAACATATGATTTTTTACTACTAGGAGGATTGATATGCACCATGTAAATAAAGAGTGTGTAAACACTATCCACTATTATAGGGTGACTTTCAATGCTCTTTTTAGTGAATTTCCTTTAGGCATTCCATCCACATACTAGTGACTATTCAATCTTCAAACAGTAACATTTAATGGTATGTGAATGAATACCTTGACAACAACCATGAACATACAAGTAAAAGTTGACTCATATGTTAAGTCCCATTATGGGTCCATTTAAACCAATGAATTATGTGTCTTCCAAGCCATGACATGAAATGAAATTGAAATGTGACATGATATAAATAACACATCAACATGAATTCATAAAACCTCTAGTGATATCATTAAAAAATTATAAAATTTTGAGTCAGATGTGAAAGAAAACATGGCAATGATTTGGGTTAATATGTGGGAAACTTCCTCACATATTAATGACACAAGAATCTTCCAACATGGGCACATAAGGAAAAATAACAATAACAAACATGTAAAAATAAAAATAATATAGTTGTGGGTTTATTTACATAAACAACAAGCCTATGTGTAATGTTTCATCACTCCATTAGCATAATAATAAAATTTTAGTTATATATGAAAGGCATGTAAAAATATCCATGAAAAGAGAAGCCACATTAATAATAGTTTTCATCCCTCCATTCTTAGAACAGAAATTCCTTTGTGAAATTCTACATGTTCAAGAAATTTCAGGTAAGTTCCATGGTTTTTTTAGGGGATGAGATCTATAAAAAGGTAGGTAGAGATGATTTTAGCTGTAAATTTTGATTGTTGTATTAGCATAGCAATAATCATTTACTTGAATGGGAAGACATGATAAAAAAACAAGAACAAATAAAGAATACCAAAATATCCTAGAATGTATATGGTATGCATAAGAAATATTAAAAATTAACCATAAAATAAATAAGAAAATATAAATAATAAGTATTTTTTTCTAGGTGGAACATTGGGAAGCATTATCTTTCTAGAGTAATGTAAAAAATATCATCTAGCCATGTGGAAAATATTGTTGGATTCCTCATTATTGAGCCACACATCTTCAATTAGAATTTAAACTCAACATAAATGTATGGCGTATATAAATAAAACAATAGAGTGAATGGAAAACATATGAACAAAATATATGTCAATCTACATTTGAAATGTTTACAATTGTGAATGAATAACATAGGAACTTGAATTTACAAAATATTTTGGTTAGATAAAAAATAACATATAAATGTGTGTTAGTGGAAAATTAGATACCTTTAACCTAAAATGTGATCCTTTGAATATGGTAAGGATACTATAATGTTGATCCCTACTTGTAGTCTAATTCAAAACTGACACTCTTTCTATATCAAATACTATGAAAATCAAGAATTGGCTTTTATATAGTTTTTTTATTTATAGAAGATAATTTGACTTTTTAATTTTTAATTAGCTATGAACGGTGAGTCTTGGATTATATTTTCACTAAATTTTATAGGTGACACTAATGAATCAATGTTGGTGGATTCATAGATTGGATCCACATATTTGATTTTTAAATCTGATAGGATATAAGTAATATGAAGTGAACCAAATGTTGTTTATTTTGTCTCATGTACTTTATAATCAGAGGTAAAAATGTGAAATTTAGGATCTAAAAATATTGATTTGGGTTGTTATTTTTAAAATTATTACAACTTTAATATTTTAGTAAAGGATGTAACTTTGAAGAGGTAGAACCCTATGATGCTTTAATTATCTACATTCAAACATGCAATAGTCATCCATTCTTTGATCTTTCTCATTATCTATGTCCCACTCCTTTACCCTTTATTTTTTATGACACTCATGCAAAAATTCCTTCCAACTTTTACCCCTGTCTAATTGAAATTCCAAATTTTATGTTACCCATAATTATTTTCAGCATACAATGTTATCAAGTTCTCATAAAACTGAACACAATGGAAGAACTTAACATGACAACCATATCTATTTATATTAGGATAAAGTATAAATGTGTTGTTATAATTAAAAATATTATCAAACAATTCATAAAACTTGAGATTTCCTTTTTTGTATGCTCCTAGCCTTACTTAGAAAAACTATGTTTTTGGCAAACCTAAAATATAAATAACTCAAACTTTAGCCCTCCAAATGTTTTCAAACTTATTGTGAATATGTAAGAGGATATATAGGATTTTTTATATGTCATTTCATATTTTTAGGATGTCTTTATCTCAAGATATTTCAGAAACACAGACCTACTATCAAGAAGATAAACCCCAAACCCTATTTAGGAAGACCAAAAGTGTTATAATGTTTAAGTAACTTGCCCAAATACCTTAAAAATTGTTGATGATATGTGTATGTAGTATTTAAAATAAATTAAATATTTTTTGAGTAATTTAAGTTCATATAAATGAATTTATGTGATAGTATTCAAAATGCATAAAAACTAAAATCCACATTAGGTTAAATCTTGTGTCTATAGTAGGTAGACCATAAGCATTTTATTAATATTCAAAATCAGTACATCAAAGTTTGTCAATATGACATTAACCATTTTATAATATCAATCATGAATAAATAGGTTTTCACCTTATGATCAGTAAAAATCCACTAACTATATAACCAACTATCTATGGCAATTTATCCATAAGGTAGTTTTATTATTAACACAAAACATAAAATCAAACTAAGTAAATATAATTAAGTTTATATATGGGGGTGTCTTTATAAAAAAGCATGCACACCCATTTTAAAATTTATTTAGTTACCTAACAAACATAAACTATAGTTAAGACTTTGTAACAAGTCCTAACAAACCTGCCTAGGCTCCAAAGTCAAATTTTTGGACACATACCAAGTATTTTTCTAAAATTTTCAAATTTAATTCTGTCAATGGGATTTGTGAAGATATCAGCTGTCTAATTAGAATTTGAGAAATATATTGGATCAAGTGATTTATTTGACACCAAAATTCATAGACAGTGATATTTGACATCCATATGTTTCGTTTTGGCATTAAATCATGAATTTTTATACATATTGATTGAAAATTAGTTATCAATGTATAACTATGTAGGATCAATATGAGAAGTTTGAAGATCTTCAAGAATGCACATAAATGAATAATTTTTTTAGAAGCATCCCATGTTGTGATGTATTCTAATTCTATTGATGAATTTTGCAATGTATCCTACTTCTTATAGTGCCATGCAATAGCAATTGAACCCATATGGATGGTGTACCCTATTATGGACATTCTATCATCCACACATCCACCAAAATATGCATCATAATACCTAAAAAGTTTGAATTTTTTATAAGAATGGTACTCAAGACCATATGTTTTCATTCCCTAAAGGTAACAAAGTACCCTTTTTACTACATGCCAATGAATTTCTCTAGGCTCATGTAGAAACCTAAATAAATTTCCAACTGCAAAAGATATATTGGGCTTGGTAATCATCAAGTATATCAAACCTCCCATTAACTCTCATTATTTTATGACATCAAAAAATTAACTACCATCATCTTTGGACAATTTCAAGTTACTTTCCATTGGAGTGACGGTATGTTTGCAATCATTCATGCTAAACCTATATGATAAATTAGAAATATACATAGTTTACGAAATGAAAATAATTTTTTTCTTTTTGAGTAACTTCTATGACAAGGTAATAATGATTAAATCCAATATATATCATCTCAAACCCATCTTTTAGTCCTTATTCATATACTTATTGTAGTTTTCATCATTTCCTTTGATAATTAATTCATCGACATAAAGCACAAGAATTACCAATTTATTTCCCTACACTCAAATATATAGAGTATCATAAGATTCATTGTATTTAAAGACAATTTTTTAAATTAGGAATCAACTTTTTCATACCAAGCCCTAGGTTCGTGCTTGATCCCATAAAGAGCTTTGATTAATTTACACACTATGTTTTGCACCCACTTTCTCAAAACCTTTGGGTTGTATCATATAAATTTCTTCCTATAAATTACCATTAAAAAAATCACTTTTGACATCCATTTGATATAATTTAGAACCATTTTATGATTCTAAGGCAAGAACCATACGAATATTGTGCCATTTGGCAGTTAGTACAAATATTTCTTGATAATAAATGCCTATTATTGTGCATAACCTTTTACAATAAGGATTTCCATATTTTTATCAATGGATCCATCTAATCTATACATCACTATATAAACCCATTTACATCTAATAGGTTAAATATATGGAGGATGATCAACCAAAAACTAAGTATTATTGTTAAGAATGACATCATACTCATTTTGCTTTGCATTTTGCCAACATTGCTCAATGGAAGCTTCCTCAAAATTAGAAAGTGAAGTAACACCCATTTCATAATTTACTTGGTTACGATAACTCTTGGGAGCTATTATAAAAACTTCATTTGAATTCAAGTAAAAAAATTACTTTGATACCATTTGGATACTTGTCTAAATTGTTAAAATCAAGAATATCATAATTATCTTCTTGTGCTCCATTTGGAGGATGACTTACAGAATATTTAACATTTTATAATTCATTATTTTGTGAAGTACTAAAGGAAGTATAAGAAATTGAAGGGATACTAGTCTCATACCATAATATATGAGAGTTAGCTTCATTATTTAATCCCTTAACATATTTTTGAATATTCCTCTCTAACATACAAAATTATGAGTCAATCTTTGTAGTGTTTATATTACCAAATTCATCAAATATCACATCCCTACTCACTATGAATTTACCTATATCTTATGCAAACAAACGAAACCCCTTTTTATTTTATTTATACCCAAGAAATATGCATTTTATACTTTAAGGTTCCAAGTTATTTCTATATTCAATAGGAACTAAAGCAAAGAAAATACATCCATAAAATTTCAAGTGTTTAATTTCTGGTTTAAACCCATTCCAAGCCTCATATGGAGTTTACCCAAAAGTACAAATTTAAGGGATCTATTTTTTAAATACATTATAGTACTAATGGATTCTTTCCAAAACTTATCATTGAGTTATTTATAGTCCAACATAGCTTGATTTTTTCCCTCTAAAGTTATGCCCATTCATTCAAAAACTCCATTCTATTGTGGAGTATAATTATTAATGTGTTGTTGTTGGATTTAATGTTCAAGACAATAATACAAAAATACATTTGAAGTTAACTCACCACCATTATCTAAATGAAGAGTAGATAAGTGTGAATCTATTTATTTTTAAAATAAGTGTAACCATTCAACAAACTTAGTGAAAACCTATGATTTTTTTTCATAAAAAACACCCAAGCTATCTAATAAAAGTCATCGATAAACAATAAAAAATTCCTACACCCTGTAATGGATGAATTTTTATTATCATAAACCTCACTATGAACTAACTAAAAACATTTGTTAGCTCATCATGAATAACTCTTAGGAAAATTTTCCATATTTAGTTTTCCTAAAACACATGATTCACAATGAGTACTATTTTTGATAAAAGTGGGCAAACCATTCACCATGCCATATCATTATAGGTCCACCAAAGAGTGAATATTCAGAAGTCCTTAGCGGATATCCTAAAAACACTATGTAAACATTATACCTATACCTATATCAACAAATACTACAAGTTACACTATGGGAAGAAGCATTTTACAATGCAAACAAACTGAATTCCCATCCTCATAACATGTATACATTGCTTTGTATCTATTTTTTACTGAGTTAATATAAATGAGCCCATTTTCAAGCACAATTTGATAAACCTTCCTACAAATCGTTACCAAGGAAATATGTTTTTTCAATGTGGGAACATACCAAACATTCTCTAAGTATTTGATAGAACCATTAGGAAGAAGAATCTGAATAGACCCAAGTCCTTGTGAAGTGTGCATAGAATTATCTTCTAAGGATACTAGAGTGATATATTATTATTTGAAAGTCCAAAATAAGTCTCACCTAAATGGCATGTGTTGGGTTTCACCTGTATCTTAAATCCAAACATCTATGAGCTCATCTCTAGCCTTATATTCTATATAATCAATATTCTCTAAAGTGCTGAATGCAGATTCATGAGAATCATTTCCTGATTCATCATATTCATGGTTTATATATTGAGAAAAGTTAGATTTAGTCACTTTTTTTAGCCTCTAAATTTTTTCAAAAGTATTTTTACACTTAGAAGTAATGTGACAAAATTTTATACATCTATGACATTGAATTTCTTATTTACCTTAACCTATACCTCTATATGATTTGTGACCATGTCTTATATCAGTCATCTCATTTGAATAAGAATGGATATATTATTGATTACAATAGTTGTTATGATTATATCCTCTTCCACTATTTTAAAATTATCCATCCATATAACTTCCACCCCCTCTATATTTGTGCTCTCTATAGTTGTGTTGACCAGAAGAAGAAGAACTAGGCTTGGACTCTATAACATGGGCTTCCTCAATTTTCTTGGATTTTTTAGGTAGACAAAGGTCATTCTGAATAAACAACTCAATTGAAATTTATGCCTATGATTTGTCAGAGACATGAATAATTTAAATAAATTTTACATAGGACATATGTAACCCTTTCAATACAATAGTTACAATGAGATCACCACGAAGTTTACCAAACCCAACCTTAGTATATTTAGTAGTAATGTTATTTAACTTAGACATGTACTCTCCTATATCCCCATCTTCACCTAATGACAAAGTAAACAACTACATATGTATATTCATCTTCTTATGCTTGGGCTTTTTATCATACAAATCATATAAAGTCATCCATGTAGTTCAACTATGGGGAGAGTTTTCACCATGAATGTAAGTATATCTAGTGCAACAACACTTGATAAAATCTAAGACTTTAGAATCATGCATAGTGAAAATATCAATTTTAGCCTATTTTGTAGGTAATATAGGATTTTCATTCTTCACAACATCCCATAATTCACTGAAAACTAATGATGCTTCAATTCAAAATTTCCAATAAGTGTAATTGGAAATCAGTAAATGATCACTATCTGAAAGTAAAATTTGAATTTTAAGCATTTTGAAATTAATATAAATGTGAAAAAATTAAATGCCACACATTCCCAATAACACTTGGCACAAAACAATGATTCTACATGGTTTTGAACTTAACCTTCACATAGATAAAATGAAAGATTTTTTATGGGTTTTGCACTTAACCTCAAAATAACAAATTACACCCTTAATTAACCAATTACAACCTTATTTCACCAAATGTTTACAACATTTTTACATCAAATAAACATAGTTATTTTTCCCACTAGTTATCACTCTTTTACAATATTTATTCCCTTTAAAATATGCAAATCATGCATTTAATTATAAAAAAGATTCCAAAAATGGAATAATCCTCAAAAACCAAATTGACCAAATACAAACTTTGACCAAAATGAAAATTTGAACCCTCGACCTCCAACTTCCAAGGGTTTATAAAAACTAAGCCTTTTTAATTTCTCTTTGAGCCTTTACAAGATATTAAAAGAGAAATTCATATTTAAACCTGATTTTGTTCGTTATGAAAGTAAAATAAAATACTTTTCCATTTGAAAATGTATTTCATCTGAGAAATTTTTAATAAAGGATGAAAGATCTTTGTTTTTGGTCAACCCCCTTATCCCTAAAGTTTGATCAAAATATAACATAAAACTTTGGTGATTAAGACTTTATTTTTTATTGGTTTATCCAATGCCATACTCAGCTAGGTGGCCATTGCTGATCCAAAAAACTTATGTTATCTTTCCACATTTGTACAAGGTTGTACAATAATGTACATTTCTATACAATGAAATGTTTGATCATTAATATATTAACAGAAGAAAATATTCTATAAAAAGTATGACTAATTTTTTTGGGATGCCATGGGAGTTGTACATGTGAAAAACTAGGATGTAGAACTTAGAAAAATAAATTTAAAAGCTTCTAGGGTGTTTTGAAATCAGATTTATGGAAGCTAAAATCTTAAATCATGTAGCAACACTCAACAAATTCCCTTAGATTTATTCAACTTATTTTTTTAGGCCGTACCACATTATTATAGGGTTTTTAAATCTTGAGAAAGGTTATAGAAATGGTTGATTTTGTCTTTTTGTGAAGATTTTTAAGATTTTGATTTAAACAAGTAACTTGTACAGGATTTTGATGGATTTGAAATGGAGGATCAGAATCATATAGACATATAGCTGTACCCAAAAAAAATGCATTTGATAACATATCCTCTAATCATAGGATTTGATATATTCAATTAATATGTAATTGGAAAATTAAAATTTTGAATAATTTTTCAACTTTGACACCAATGTTTAATAAAGGGCATACCTTATTCTTTCAATAAACTTATTCATTAAAAACTTGATTTCACATGATCCTTCCTTGCTAACACATGAATTTTTCTTTCACCTCTTATGTTACCTGAGTTTACCATGCTCTCTTTTACCATGCTCTTATATTAATCAAATTATTCGAAACACATCAAGGAATAAAAATTCACCTTAGGGTAAATATTGTGTCTATAATAGGTAGACCACAAAGAAATTGTTAATATTCAAAATTAGCACATATAAAAGGGTACCAGTATGTTGTTAACCCTTTTAAAATATAAAACATGAATATTTATGTTTTCACCTTATGACTAGTCAAGACCAACTAACTATATAATCAACTATTTAGGGGAATTCAACCCGTAAGGTAGTTTTATTATTAGCGCAAAACATAAAATCAAATTAAGTAAATATAACTAAGTTTATATAAAGGGATGTATTAATAATAAATATGCATGCCCTTTTTACAATTTTTTTATTTATATAACAAACCTAAACTATAGTGAAGGCTTTGTAACAAGTCTTAGCATTATGATGAGAATACAGTCTATAAAAATTGAAAGTAAGCCCAAAAACCATATTTTGGTCATTTTTTGTATTTCCAATGTTATGGAAATGACTCACTCACTAGGATGAGTTAAAATACTCTTAAATGAACTAGATCAGGGATACTAAATCCATTTTTAATGGAATTTGATTTAAATAAGGGTGGGTTGCAGTTAATGAGGACTACAAACCTTGTTTTATTAATCAAAATAAAATATCATAACTTGTAAACAATTCAGTCAGAGTATGCAAAACCTTTTAACAATATAAAATAACATGTATTTGATGATTTGGATGTGTTTTAAAGATGGGAGTATATTCACACTTTAGGTTATTGTCATTTTTTTAATTCTAGGTCTATGTACAAGGTCTAGTGAGACATAATTTTGTTTCCTTGCTAAAGAGTGATAAATAAGGGTACTTAAAATTTATATTGTGAGATAAGAGGCTTTAGTAGAAAGGTAATAACTTTATAAAAGTTATAAATATTTAATTAAAGGGTAATTTCCATATAATAATATTGTAATCCATTGAATAAGGGCACAAGTCTATTGTAAATTGAGAAGAAGCCTAACAAAAATGTTTGTATGTTTTGTGGGAAAAGTTGTAGGGGAGATAACCTTGATAAGTCTCATGGATATTTGTAAACCATTGTATAGATTAGTATGAAGAAGGACTGAATCAAAAGGGTTATAAATTCAAAAAGGTGTTAAATCATCTTAGAGATCAAGGGGATCTACTTCAAGGTAAGAAGATACTAGTAATCCTACTCATCATCAGATTTGGATCATTTATATGATATTATTAAAAATATTATAGGTACAAATAGGTGTAAGAAGGATTTAATCAAAAGGTATATAAATTCAAAAAGGTGTTAAATCATCTTAGAGACTAATGGAATCTATTGTAAGGTAAGAAGATACTAGTAATCCTACTCATCATCAGATTTGGATCATTTATATTTAAGTATTAACAATATTATAGGTAAAAATAAGTGTAATAAGGATATAAATCATTGACAACAGACCTAAAATACCTATTATAAAACACCTTTATATGTCTACTTAAATCACTTGCCTTATTGGGTAGGGCATTGATAAGGAAGTATGATAAGAACAAATTTATCTATCATAAAAGTAGTTTCCATTGATAATTATTGATTAATCCAATAGACAATCAAAGTTATATATCAAGATAGAAAACTTCCCTTGATAATTATACCTGAATCTCTTTCTATCTATTGGGAAGTCATGCTTCCCCTGATATGTTATTGGATGAAATAAAGATAGATATCAAGAAAGAAATATTCTATTGCATTACTCATTAGCATAGATTAAATAGGTACGAAAAGCTTCCATTTCCTTATCAGGTATGGCAAGGTTGAGATCCTGGTAGATCATTTGGAATGGTTTCCCCAATATATTTATGACATAGGACCCATTTTGATGCAAACCTTTGATATATCACATTGAGGACTAGGGCATACTCAGAGTATATCAAGGACTTAATTTGGCCTTTACGTCCCATCAATCCATGCCCAATTACTAATTAACCCCCCAACACACTGGATTAAGGTATATTCCCTTCATTTCATTTATATATCAACTTAGGTATAGATAAGGTTAGGTATAGATCGAGTTTGGTTAGGAAACATACTATATCATATTGGTGACCACCTATCTATCTATATAGTGATCCAAAATACTATGGACATACTCTCAATGACATAGATAAATTAAAAACTCAAAAATGGGGTTAGGATTAGAATTATGCTTAATCACTCCCTCATCATCCCTCATTATCCCTAGTCATTTTCTCATCGAGCTTCATCATCCTTAGTCACTCCCTCATCATCCTTCACTTTCTCTCATCATCTTTCATCATTCTCTCCTCATCCCTTACCATCCCTAATTACATATATAAAACAAAAAATAGATATTGGGAAGGCAAACATCCTTTGATAGGTATTCCCTACTCCCTTTCTATCTATCTAAAATTCAATCTTTCATTGATATGCTATTAGGTGAATCAAAGCTAGATATCATTAAGGCCGATTTCCCTTGCCTTACTACTTGGCATATATGAAGTAGGTAGGGAAAGTTTCCATTGAATTATTATGTAAGGCAAGTATAATATTAGGGAAAGGCCTTTGTAATGGTTCCCCCATATATATATGGATGGTGGGGGGTCATTATTATGTTATCCTATGATATACTATATTAGGGATTAAAGCATATTTTTAGTATGATAGGGACCAATTTTTTCCTTTAGGGCATATTACGCCATGTCCAATCTCTATGAATCCCATCCTTGATAAAATAGATTAAGACATGTGCCCTTCATTCAATTCATTGGTCAAGTTAGGTATATATTGGGTTGGATATAGATCAAGTTGAGTTGGGAACACATTGTACTAGTTACCAAATTAGAATATACTCTATTAGATTGGTAGCAACATATGCATCTATATTGAAATTTTCTCTACTATGGAAAAATTATCAATGACATATAGATAAAATGAGAACTCATGTATGGGGTTGGGATTATAATTTTAAAGTAGTCTATGGTCTCCCCTATCTCTATAAATATAAATTACAATTTTCAACTATGGGATTGGGATTCTTAGCTGCCTAATTGGGATTATTAATTCTAAGATGTAATTTGTGGGTCAATCAAAATCTCTATCATAGCACCCTAAATCAAATATTCCACCAATTCAATCATGAAGGAAAATTGGGCCAATTTAAGCCCTTTTAACTTAATTACAACTAAAGAATGTGATATGGGGAGTAATCAACCCCAATTTTAACACAAATCTAATCATAGAGTTAATTTGGGGTAGTATAAACCAATATAACCTAAATTCAAGTGTAGGATGTTAATTAGGGTGATTTGAACATAATTTTAGCTATATAGGATGTGACTTGGATAATAATCAAGAGGCAATTAAATAAAATAATATTCTACTGACAATTATATGGTATATAACTATGAAAATACAACACATACATGCTAAATTTTTAATAGATGAAAACTCTTATTTTAATGAATATTTTTAACCGTGATTGATAATTTTGTCTCCACATACATTATTCACATCATTATTTTGTCTTTAAGTCAAGGATAAAAGTTATCAAGTTGTTATTTGGAACACACTATCCCTTGGACAAGGTACAAAGACTATCCCTAATGTAAAAAATGTCATCGATAATGATGAAATGGTTAATGATGAATTGAATAATGATGATGAATATATACATAAAATTTCAAATTATTTTCCAATTCCACATTAAAATTATGATATCTTAATTTATTTGATGATGAATCTATGCCTAATAATGAAGATAATTACACAGTAACATAGAAAGATGAAAGTGATAATGAAGAAAATTCCATTGTAACACTAATAAATTAAAGTAATAATGAATAAACTAATAGTAAATATAACAATATGGAAACTCCATCTCAACATATTCCAGCACTAGTAACACCTCCAAGGATTTTACGTAGAAAATGTAAATACTTAATTGAATTTGATGAAAACATTTAGAAACCAATGAAAAATAAAATGTTTTACAACCATTAAGTAAGACTATCTTGAATAATTTGAGATAATTTATTTGAAAAAATAAAATTTGATTGTCAAAAATGCCATTATTTTGTTTCATTGATGAAACTAATTAAGATGAGACCTATAATGTACACCCTAGGACTACAAACTTCTAACATGGATAATGAAAACAAGGAAAATTTTGAAAATAAACATGACATATATCATAATATATGCATGATAAAACTTTAAAAAATGTTCTATTGTTATTCAATACATGATTAAAACTTGTGCAATAAGTCGTGAAACAGGTCTAGAATACTTGATTTTGAAAACTAGCTAAGCACTAAACATAAATAGAAAAATAATAATGAAAATATTCAGAATACATTTAAAAGACTTAATGATAGCAATACTAATGATTTCTCAAAATTATATGGTATTCTTCCATGAAAATATAAGTCTGTAACCGATGATCCCAAAAAATTACTTGCACAATTTTAGAAATATAATACAAGAGTTTCACCCAATACAAGAGATGTGGTGAATAAAAGAGTTGGTTCTTGTAACTATGAACTACATCTAAAACATTTTTGTATATGACCCAAACACAATTAAAATCAATTTTATTAGAAAAACATTCACAAATTTATATTATTCAATTATATTTTTATATGGCCAAACCCTTTTTTGTAAATATAAATCAAACACACTCCCCTTGTTGAAGGCAACATGTTGAATTTTTCAATGCAATATGATGTCTTTTTTATATATGTTTTACTTTTCATACTAAAAATGGTTTTCAAGATTGTGGCATACATTTTTTGCCAAAATCAAGTTAATTTATTTTAACCATTTTTTTTGTAAAAGACTGGATGGACAATTTTTTTATAACAAAGCATGTTTGAATGGAAATTGTAGCATTTATGGAGGAGTTCAAAATTATAAAATTGTATCCATGAATATATTACAAGTACAAGTGGATAGGAATTATTCAGTTGGATCAAATATATATTTGAGACATATTAAGTAAAGTATGGTAAATAATTTAAAAGGTGTGATGTTATTACAAAATAAATACCCATTTCAGAATTTATGATCGAATTTAAGGAGGAAATTATTTACAAGTATGAAAGGTGTACACACAAGGCTATGACATTGGATGAACATTTAAAGTTAAGAAAGGACACAATATCACTTGGTTATATTATTTTAGTAGATGACTTTGTTAATAATTATACATTCAAACCAAAAATGGATGTTTAGTCACAGTATTAAAACTCAATACAAGTTACCATATTGTGCATATAACATTCATCAATACATCAAATAGTTTATATCAAGATCAACAAAATTAAGAGTACCATTTATATCTCAGTGATAATAAATCATATTTTAAAAAATAAATGAAATGTTGTTTTGATATGTTCTATGGAAAGTTGACAAAGAGGAACATTACTTTCAATCATTCTTACATTTGGTCAGAGAATTGCACATTTTAATTCAAGATTGCACTTGTATTTTACTAGTTGACTAAGATGCAAGTTACCACTTGTGTAGAAATTATTTCAAGAATCAATAATGATGGCCATGGAAAATGAGATCATGTATGTGTTGGATCATGTTTAAAAATATTCATTCCAATATAGGACTTGAAGATTAAATATGGTGATGTTTTGACTTATGCAAAAACCATTGTTGAATGGTGTAATGAGAAAATGGACCAAGGTGATAAATAAAATACTATTGTTCATAGATATTTATTTTTTAATAAAGGAAGAACACTTAGAAAAGTGTGATGATTATATGACTATAGTAAGACCATGTGAGCTCCACTCATTTCTTATCTCAAATCCATATTCTTGGACTATTCATACAAGACACTATGAATGTTTATATTTTGTCTACATGTATTTTTTTTAAATGAGTTTAAGTAACAAGAATGAGGATATGAATGGAGATCTAGACCTAGATAATGAAGGGTAAGGGAATTTAATTAATTGACATTATTGGTAAATCTAAAATAACTATATGTTTCATAAAGGATAAGTCAAAGAGTCATGTAAGAGGATGAAATAAAAAAGACTTTATAGGTAATTGAATGGAGAAGGTGAAATAAGACCATTTGTTTACATAAAATATATCTTTCATGGTCTCATTCATTGATTTTATTGTGTATACATATCCCTCATTTTTTATTATTTATTTAAGTCATTTGTCTCATTACTTTTGAATCTATTTTTATTCCTACCATTAAATTCAGCCAACAATGTGGCTACTATTCAAGCCATGTTCTCCAAGGTTAAAAGTATAGTGAGGCATCGAGTTTTAATATGATCTATTATGAAAATTCATAAGATTTAAAAAATGATGATGTTAAAAATATAATTCATATTAATATTATTTTTTTAATTATAACGTATATGAGTATAAGAGATATACTTCTAACTAGCTATCTCTTTGACTACTTAGAGAAATCAAATTTCATCAATTAGGGGATATCATTTAATAAAACATCTCAAATACTATATTAAATGCATGAATCTAACATACATATAATTAAATAAGAATATTATTTTTTTAATTTTGGTTTATTCTTTAATAATATTGGCCTATTTTATAACAAGGAACTGTCGATATCATGGTTGGCATCTTGGTTTAAGTAGTGAAACCATAGAGATACATTTACTCTTGATTGTCTTCAACTTTATATGAAAACATTTTTCCTCATGAATAAGGTGTTTTTGTTGGTTTATTACCTTTATGGAAATCACCAAAGGCATATCAAATGATTTTAGGACTAAGATTGGAAAATATAGGAGGCATTCTGATTGCATAGGGAGGTTTATTAACATTCTTTATTATTTTTTCTAACACCTAACAATTTTTATATGGAATTTTGGATATGCATTTGATTGCATGGTGTTTTATTAAGGAATTTGAGTATCTCAGGGTGAAACACGTATTTTAGCCTTGGGTGAGTGTTAAAAAGGGTAAGGTAACTAAACTAATTTACATTTGGTTAATACAAAATTAATGTGTAAATATGGATAACTCAAATAGTCATGTAAGATGAGTAAGTGGAAAAACCATTATAAGAAATTATATGGATAAGGTGAAGCCAAACCATTTTTTTATATAAAAATTATCTTTCATGGTCTCATTAATTTAGTTTATTTTGTATAAATATCCTTCATTTATTTATTATTTATTTTAGTTATTTGTTTCATTACTTGTAAATCTAATTTTATTCCTTACATTAAACTCAATCAACAATGTGGCTATTATTCAAACCATGTTCTACAAGGTTACATGTATGGCTAGGCATATAGTTTTCCTCTACTCTATTATGACCCTTTATGGGATTGAAAATAATATAATTTTTTAAGAGAATCCATACTAAAATTATATTTAGAACTGTAAATTATATGACTATAAGATATATGTTATCAGTCAGCTATGTCTTGGACTACCTGGGTAAAGTATAGTTCATCAATAAGTAGAGATCATTTTAGATAATAGTTGGAAGACTACATAAAATGTAAGAATCCAACTTACATATAATTCAACAAGAATATTATTGATTAAGTGTGGGTTATTATTTAATAACATTAGGTTGTAGGATGACAAGGTACTATTGATATCTAGGTTGCCATCCAAGTTTAATTAGAGAAACCATGAAGATACATTTACTCTTGAATATATTCATCTTTATATAAAATAATTTTCCTTATGGATAAGGTGTTTTTTTTTTTGTTTATGACCTTCATAGAAATCACTAAAGGCATAATTATTGAGTTTAGACTATGTAGGAGGTTTTTTGATTGCATAGGGAGGTTTATTAACATTATTTATTGGACTTTTTGACATCTAATAGTTTTTATATATCATTTTTGAGATACTATGGATTGTAAGGTGTTTTATTCTACTAAATAATGTTTTTCCTATAATTTTTTAGTTTTTTAAGGAGTTTTGGTGGACTTATAGGGAATATAAGGTTTAATATCTACCGCTACATTTCTATGGCATCCTTTTCTATTATATGGATTGTGACAATAGTTTTTCTCATTTGAGATGTGGTTGTATATGTTATTTTGAGGCTAGGTGGAAGTCATTTCAAGCTTATTTGACTAAATGGAGTTCATTTTTATGTCTATTGTCTGCACATCCCATGAATGGAACCTAAAAAAAATATTGAATACTAACTAAATTTATTAAAAATTATAGTTAAATTTTATTTTGGAAAATTTATAGATTAGAAAAAGTATGAAATAAAGCCAAATTGTTTACAAGTTTTCTAAAATTATACATGTATTTGTTGTTTGATACATAATTAGTTGTAGGAGATTGAATAGTTTAGACATGGGAGGTCAAGAAAAATAATTAGTTGTAGATGAACAAGGAGACCTGACATGAGAGTTTGAGGTTTGAAGTAGAAGAGATCTATAAATTATGGCCAATAATAGTTAGATAAAATGGATTAGATTAGTTTGGAGTAGCTTACCTCAAATGCATTGTAATGAAGGAATTTTTTTATAAATTGATTTATTAGTGAGGATTTGTGTCTTATGGTGACATAACAATTTTATTATGGGTGAGTGTTAGCAAGGGTAAGGGAATTACACTAATTGACATTATTGGTAAATATAAAATAAATATATGTGTCAAAATAAGAAGTCAAAGAGTGATGTAAGAGGAGGAAGTGAAAAATAATTTATAGTTAGTTTTACAGATAAGGTGATATTGGAACATTTATTTGAATAAGATATATCTTTCATCATCTGATTCATTGATTTTAATGTGTGTACATATCCTTAATTTATTTATTATTTATTTGAATCATTTGTTTCATTACTTAAAAATATAGTTTGTTCTTACCTTTAAACTCAACAAACAATGTCAAATAGATGAATGGAGTTATGGACCTCTAATTCCAATTGACACATATCAAGGTCCATCATCATTATAACTTATATATATGACATTTTTCCAAGACTTTGACCATGTATATTGTATAGTGCAACTAGGTATAAGATTAAACATTCTAAACTATTTATTCTTATTATCTATCTTGATAACATTGTTAATATTTTGTGATACAAGGCATGTTTTTGTAGTTATTACTAATGAGGATAATGAACAGGAAATAATTACTACTTATGTCTATGTGTAGATGAAGAAAACATTGATTATCCCACTATAATATCTATGGTAGTCAGTGGTACATGGCTTTAGTGATATCTTATCAAAAATTCTTGTGTATAGTTGTTTGAAGACTTTCAAACACATAGGAAGATAATACACTATTAAAAATTGGTTCTTGAAACAAATATCCATTGATCAAATATCTTGAAAGGTCATTAAACAAAAATATATGGAAATTTTTTGAGTCAAACCATGAAGCTATTCTTACTACTATCAAGATTAGAATAGATCGTAAAGATTTGTTGGTTCAAAATTCCAAGGTATTTTGATTTTTCAAATGTATATGTATTTAATTTAGTCAAATTTAATTAAGTTTTTGGATAGTACATATAAATTTAATTTTTAGCTACTTATTAACAATTAATTTAGGTTATTGGTTCCAAATAATCTTCCACCTTTATGCAGTTAACACTGATAGTAAATAATTTCATATTATTGAAGCTACGATAAGCTTAATAAAATTACTTTAATATTATAGAAATGATGTTATTGAGACCAAAATGGGTATTTTAACTCTCAACTAGGTGTGATCGAAGGCCAATAAATTAGTCCTAAAAATTATCTACCACCCTAGACATTTTAGAAGTAGTTGTTTCTAACCACAAATCATTCAAGGTGGAGATATCAAACTACCACTTCAAAATTGAATGAAACATTATAAGTGTTTTCAAGATTTTGATCCATAGTCAAAACATGCATCTAGGTGGTTCTATATGTCATGTTTATGGTATCATGTTCGATTTACCTATATATGTGTGTTGAAAGTGATGGATTTAAATTTAGAGCTGCTAGTCTACATGATATTTATTTTCCTTTTATTTTTTTATTTGGATTATTCCTACACACAATAATTATTCTTGCACTTATCAAGTTAGCTTACTTAGTTTTACTTAGACATAGGGAGTTAATCTTGTCCATCATCATTAGTTAGTGGATATTACTCTTTGATTAGTTATTCCAAGGTATGGGAGTTATATGCCTATTATAGTATTTTTGTGTCTACGAATGAAGGAGATACACATTTATTCTCTTATTTTTATAGCTTGATTTGTGAGATATTGATTTGAAGTGAGTGTGGATTGATTATATCTTTTGTAACTTTCTCTTATGTTTCTTTCTCATACCAATGCTTATGATTTGTTTGTCTCTTGCTTATGAACTATGCATTTATCTAATCTAGAGACCTTGGTGAAGACTCCATTATAGTATCAAATCACCATTTTGGTGTATGAATGTCATTTTTTTGTTAACCATTTAGAAAGCATGAGTTTTATTTATTGTATTAAGTTTATTTTTAGAATCTTTGAGAGTATTAGATCTTTGGTTTTTTGAGATCTATTGTGTTACGGTTTAAAATTTACATGAAAGGATGGGATCATTATTTTATGGACGTGTTCTTCATCATCAAAAAAAGAGTTAAGGGTCTCATATTGAACTAGAGTTCCACTTTACTTGAATACATTTTTTTATTTCAAGGAATCTCTATTTGATCAAGTTCTAATCTCTCACAAAATTCAAACAAATTATTCACATCCTGCAAGTGTTCTCCTACATGTCACCCTTGGATAGCATTATTACAAGTAATTTAATCGTCCCATGACCTCATAGACTTCCAAATCCTCCCATGAAATCCTAAAATAGTCCTTTCATAGTAGGTTAGAGAGATTATTAACTTATTATATCCACCATTGACTATGTTCAATCTCGTAGGGCCTAACCACACTTCAGTCAGTTCATTTTGATCCTTGTTCAAGGCATTTTGATCAAGATTAGACATCCATATAACCCATCTATATACTACATACCTATTTATCTTCTTATCCAACATTTTCGTGTTATTGAAGACCAATTCATGAATCTCATGTTTTGCTTGGTATACATTGAGACCTAAGACCTATTTCTTCTATAATTTTCCATCTAATCTGATTTGTTTTCATTCAATTCCTTCGCCCATTATAATAATGTTAGTGCATACTTTAAATAACTCTCCAAAAAAATAAAAAATAAAAAATAAAAAAAATTCCCTAAAGTTTTAAAAAATTACATATTAAATTACCATTTTTAATAACTTGATTTAAAACAAGGTTAAATAAGATCTTTTTATTTGAATGCACAAGTGGGTTCATATGAATATTGGTCAAAGTTTAACACTGTTAGTGGAGAGGACACTAGTTTAATTCCCACCTCGGTTCTAATTGAAACATTTTTTTTCAAGTGTATCTGAATTTGGAGAAAATTTTATTAAAATGGACCATTAATCACTAGAAACCATATTAATTATAAATTTTAATCGATAACACAAAAATAAATTTTATTTTGTTTAAAAGTGCATGATATTTATTACCTATTATATTGATCTCATTTATTTTGTAAATTACACTAAATTATAAAGTGACAAAATCTTGGAGGGTTGATAGTATTTGTTTTAGGGAGGGTGTTGTACCATGGTGAATATCCTACTTTCTCATTCTTTCATTTTTTAAATAACAAACTTAATTTATCGCTATGCATTATAATTTAATAATTCCACTCATGCCATTTAATTATCATGATGGAGATTTAAAATCAAAATCATTTTGACAAGTAAGGGTTTACATATTATTATGATGGTAACTAAGGTTAAACCTAATGTAGACGCTGTAAAAGTTAAATGGTTAAACCATTGTGATAAAGCCTTTATAATTTTGTGTCTTTATGTGTCTCCTTATACAATATTTTATGTTTAATCTACAAAAAATCCTATTGAAGTTTAGACCAAATTGGAAAATCTCTTTGGTTTAAGGTAGATGTGATGAGAGGTAATGAACTTGAGAACGAACTCATTAGTCTGAGTCCATGTAGATTTAATACTCTAAAATATTTATTCACTAAGTTTAAGTCATTCATATTAAAATTAAAATAATTAGGAATAGATAAGAGGGATGATAAATTATTTCTTTATATAGTCTCTAAACTAGTTACAAATTAATATGCATTGGTCTCTACATTCCATACAACCAAAAGTTATCTTGGAAACACATGGAAAATTGCATATTTAGATTATTTTATTGTCGAATTGACTCAAGAGCAAGATGAGTTAATATTTTTGGGTACACTAAAGTCCTCAAAACAAAAATCCCTAATTACTTGAAATGGGAAAGAAAAGGCTTCGAACAATAAGGAGAAGAAATATAGTAAAAAGGATCAAGAGTAAATGGATAAAAATCCTTTTGCCTCAAAATCAACCAATGAGACCTCCTCTCTTAGGTTTAAGTCAAAGAAAGAGAGTATCAAATATTGGTATTCCTCCAAAAAACATGATGAAATTATATGTTTGAAAAATAAGTTTGACCACCTAATTATCCTTCTTGATAAGAATAATATAGGTGGTCATTATTTTATCAAACTAAGTTTGTCATATCTAGAATCCTCCAAGGCAACTGGAAATGGTAAAAAAAAAGGAAAAATAAAATATTAAGGATATATTAAAAATTAGGCCCTAGTTATAATTGTAGTTTCAACTCCTACACATGTTACTTAATTTGGTGCATCACATCACATGGATTCTTTATAGGTAGATTTCAATTCCTTGGAAACATGTGACATGCCCACTATTTAGCTGGGTGATGATACTTCTACATGATTTTTTAGGAGAGAGTATATTGAAGTGATTGGTAGAAAACTCAATAATATTATATGTATTCCCTCTAAACTAGTGTCCTATAAATTTATCAAAATTTTCAACTTGTTCAAGGCATGTCAGTTGAGTTCGTTGTAGATTCAATTTATTTTAAAGAGTTGCAAATTGATCATATAGTGTGAATGGGGATAGTATATCATCAGACTCAACTATATACATTCTCATATTTTTCCCTGACTTTATTTAAAATTATTCTTTATCAGACTCACCTCGACTTGATGACATTCTGAACTTGAGCACATATCTTATGGTGAGGACTCTTCTTATAGCATAGATCACTATGTAGTGATGGGGACACATCTCCACCATCTCTTTATCACCTTCCAAATATGAATGAATTATTTCATGATCCTCTTAATTCTAATCCACTTCATGAAATATAGGGAACATGTATATTGATCTATGACTCATTACATACTAGGTAGTTTAGTAAATAGTTATAGGGAATTCTACATTCTTTCTTCACCTTTACTTCTAAAACACTATCATTACATCGAGCAGTTCACCCATCTACTATGCATGAGGAGAATAGTTGATCATACAAGAACCACACCTAGGTTGGAGATCTATCACACACTTGGTAGACACATTCATTGTTCTAAGGTGGTATACTCTTATCTATTCTAGTGGGGATACTTAGTCATATCTTTTTCTTTATTTATCTATATTTTTTTGGTGGTGTTATTTTCTCCAAAGACATTTTATACTTTTATACACTATCATAGTTAATTTTTACATAGATAAAAAATATAATCTTATTCTTAGGGCCCATTTATTCTACACCTAAGTTGTGATTACAATGGGGTGGGGTGAGAGGGGAGGGGGGATTAGTGTAGGATATTGATTTTCCTTTTACTTTTTATTTTGATTATTCTTACACTTATTGAGTTAAATTATATTTACTATTTTCCATCATCAATAGTGAGTAGATGTTACTCTTTGATTGGTTATTACAAGGTATGGGAGTTACATGCCTATTTTAGGCTCTTCATGGTTGTTCATGGAGGAGTTACACATTTACTCTCTTATTTGTACATATTGATTTTCAAGCTATTGATATGAATTAAGTGTTGATTGATTCTATATCATGAATTATTTATCTTTTATTTATTTCTCATAGCAAAGATTATACTTTTTCTTATCTATTACTTATCAACTATGTTTTTAGTTGATCTAGATATCTTGGTGAAAACTTAATTAGTTGGTCCTAGAGCTAGAAATATTAGTTAGAGTACAAGAACTTGTCTCTTCATTGAAACAAGTTAAATTTTAGGACCCATTACTAAAACATGTCTAACTTATTTGTCTCCAAGGTTGCATTGGTGTGATCTATGTGAGTGTATCAGCATGCATGTGAAGGTTATTTTAATTTGTGAAAATAACATAAGGTTTTTTTTTAACATGCATCTAAACTTAGCTTAAAACTATATTTTTTTTATATTGAAAAGTGCATTATTGAGGTAAGAATGGATATTAAATATATTGAATTTCATGATAGGAGGATAAAAATATGGTTATGTATAGTATCCATCACCTTGGACATGTTGGTAGTGTTAGCTTCTAGCCATGAAGTACTAGAGGTGGAGATCTCAAACTGTCACTTCAACTTTAACAACATTTTATATTATTATTATTATTGTTATTGTTATTGTTATTGTTATTGTTATTGTTATTGTTATTGTTATTGTTATTGTTATTGTTATTGTTATTTTTATTGTTATTGTTATTATTATTATTATTATTATTATTATTATTATTATTATTATTATTATTATTATTTCTAGGGTCTTGATCAATAGTTTAAAAATGCCTCTAGGTAGATTTGTACATCATGATAATGGGATTATGTGTCATTTTCCTATCTATACATGTTCTATTTCATTTCCTTACATCTCAAGTTCTTCGAGGTAAAAAAATTTGTTGGGGGACAAGAACTTATGTCTTCACTCCAAAAAAATATCATCTTAGAACACATTATTGCAACATCTTCCACATATTTTTATTCAAGATTATACCTACATTATCTAAGTTTAAATTGTATGGATTTGACATACACATGAAGACTCTTTAAGTTCATGAAATGAATTTTTGTTTATGTTTGACATGAGTCTGAATTTAGCCTTAAAAGCTATAATTTTATCATATTGGGAAGGGTTTCTTCAAGCTATAATGGGTAGTGGGTCTCTCAACCAAACATGAATGGATGTTAAAAACTTCATCCTAGATATTATACACCACCTAATATGTTTTTTTAGTTCTCATTTCCATCCATGAAGCACCAAAGGTGGAGATCATGAACTACCATTTAAAATTTGACAACATTTGTTGTCAATGTTTTTGGGTTTCTAAACAATAGTGAAAACACTCATTCAGGTGGATTTTGATGTTTTGGTCATGGGTTCATGTGTAATTTTCCTATTCAAACATATTAAAAGTGATGAAGTTTCATTTTTAGGTCCCAAAGGTGAAAATTCTAACTTGAGGATAAGAACTTATCTCTTCACTACAAAAAACTTACATTTCAAGACACATTACTATAGCATGTGCCACTTATTTGTCTCCACGGATCCATTAACATGATCTAGGTTTTAATTAGAGGGATTATACATACACATGAGGGTTATTTTCATTCATGTAATTCACTTAAAAAAATTGTCTTACACACATCTAAAGTTATCATATAAAACTATAATTTCCTCATATTACGAAGGGAGTTATTGAACATGCAATAAGTAGTGGGTCTCTTGACCGAGCATTATAAAAGGAAAAGAGCATACTTATGGATGTTATCCACCACCTCATATGTGTTGGAACTATAAATTTCATATAATGAATCACTTAAGGTAGATATCTCAAACTAACACAACTATAGAATCATATAGCACTTTCTAGTTATATGTCAAGATGTTTTGTTTGATCATTTTACACATCATGGTGAAGGGTTTGGTATTTGATAATATATATTCCATATTTTAAAACATACTCATCCTAAAATTTTAATAATAATTATTTTTTGTGTTATTTCCTCATTATGGGGATATTTTTCCAAACAAATCATATTTAGATTATTTGTTTGTGTGTGTGCACGCATGTGTATGTGTGTGCATGCATGAGTGTGTATGTTGATATATGATGAGAAGATAATAAATGGCCAAGATAAGTGTAGTGGAGAGGGAGAGAAAAAAATTTAGGAATTAAAATAAAATATCCATATCCACCAAAATATGTCAAGGACTTATGAGAGATGAGAATTAAAATATTTCACTACTTTAAAGGGCCAAAGAAGTGTTTACAATAGAATGGAAAAAATGTATAAATAAAGAGTGATAAAAACATCACATTATGATTAGATAAGTGAATTCAAGTTGACTCCAATAAAAGGATAACCTTTCAATAAAAGTAGAAGCATCAAACAATAAGGTGAAGCATCTCCAAAGAGAAAACATCCAAAAGGATGAGGTAAAACATAACCACTTCATCAAATTTTAACAAGTAAAATGTATAATGGCATCCAAAGAAGGCATGTTAGAGATGAGTATTCCATTTTTTTCTTAAATTATATAAATAAAGGCTATAAAACACAAGAATATTATAATACTCATCCATGTTCATTTTGTTTAATAAATAACCATTATTTGGACACGTATTTGAATAATAAATATATCAATAAAAATAAAATGTTTTTTAAAATGAGGAAAATTTGTTTACACCACTCTCTAAGCCAATGAAGAGATCGAGGTGTAAGAAGAAAGAAGGGTAAAATTCATAAATACCACTATCCAATTCATTATGAGAAGGGAAATAAAAAGGAAATGTTATCCAAGGACATGGGAAAGATTTATTGCACTCGTCACAACATGTGTTGGAATTATAATTTTAGTTTTTAAATTATAAGAGTAGTTATAATACCTTATTCATATAATTTATATTTAGGAGATGCACAATCACCATTTAAATATCAGGTCATATGTGATTGGTATGCTATTATGACTCTTAAGAGACTTCATGGCTTAGTAGGATTTGAAAGATTATACATAAGGTTTTAAAGGAACTTATCCATAATATCCTATCTTATAATGGATCATACCAAGATGGACTCCTTGAAGTGATACCTTTAGGCATAAATAATTTGAGCATATAAAATAATCTATTATCTCTATTCTAGTTTTAACTACTCAGTAGACAATAATGGAAGGTGCACTTACAAATATGACTCTGAGATACTTTATAATAAATAAAATGAGAATGTGACTATGGAATATTCACTAGCATCCCTAAATGAATCCTAGATTAATCCTTTCTCTTTCATACCATTTCCATAAATCAACTTGTTTCGATACAAGTTATTCTACATGATTACTAAACTCACCTTGCCACAACCAAGATCACACATGAAATTGAAGATAGAAATGGGGGAAGGTTTGTTATATTTATAACTACATCTAAGTATTTAAGGAACACAATTAATTGAGTAATGAATCCCACTTACTCAAAATATACTTTGGCATAGACACAAATATTCATCTACACTTATTATTTGATTATAGATAACCTACATATATACCATCTTTAACATTTTTTGGAAAATAATTGAATGCATTAAAATGTAAATGCATGGGATAAACATTAGTCCACAATGCTAATATCATTTTGTATTTAAAAATAATAACTATATGTTTGAAGTCGATCATTACAATCTATTTCATCACATTCATTAAGTGATTTTGTCAAACCTTTCACATGAATTTTATATCCTCCAATAAATTCAATGATTACATGATATTATAATCATGGATATAAAAAGATGAAAATTACTACTATAACATGGATTTGATGGCTATGATATTATTTTCATGGTTTTAATATGACAATTATGTCAAAATTACATATATATATATATATATATATATATATATATACATATATATATATATACATATATATATATATATACATATATATATACATATATACATATATATATATATATATACATATATATACATATATATATATATGTATATATACATGTATATATATATATATATGTATATATACATGTATATATATACATATATATACATATATATACATATATACATATATATATATGTATATATACATGTATATATACATATATATATACATGTATATATACATATATATATGTATGTATATATATATATATATCTATATATATATATATATATATACATACATATATATATGTGTGTGTGTGTGTGTGTGTGTGTGTGTGTGTGTATATACATATATATATATGTGTGTGTGTGTGTGTGTGTGTGTGTGTGTGTGTATGACATAATGATTTTGACATAAATGTGCATGTCAAAACAATAGATAAAATGTGGAAATTCATTCCCAAGAGAGAAATAAATGTAACTTAAATTTTTACCTAGATACATTGAAAATTTTACATGTATGTGTATGCAAAACATTTAACATCAAATATAATATGAAATTTTCTATCCAATAACTTTTACATCTATTTGCACATTTATCCATCCAAATCTATCAATTTTGACATCCAAATTATAATGTGAGCCAAATTATACATGAAAATATGATCAGCCTAAAATACGACCTTATATATGTATCCATAAAATCCATAAAATCATAAAAAATAAGAACATAATATAATGTCAGGTGAATTCCATATAGGCATACAATTCCAAAAACACGTACATTTCCATATAAGCATACAAAAGAGTACCTCATCTAATAATTTAATAGAATGTCAAGTAAATGTCATATAGGCATACAATGCTAAAAGCATGTACATTTCCATATAGGCATACAATAATGTACATAATATAATACATCCTACTCTTCAAAAAGCCTCCATCTCTTTTCTTTTCCCAAAGAAGACTCTCCCTACAATGCCTTGCTCATAGATGGAGATCTCTCAAATAACTTTGATTCCTCTAAGATATAATTGAAGATAATTTTATGCTCATATCTCACTTGTAGATGAACATATTCATATACAAATATTATTATAAAATTTACATATTAGACATACAACCATGTTTAGAAATTAATTTTAAACTAATACATAAATAATTTAAACATGCACTTACCACATTCTATTGTTCCCGCTCAATTTGTCTCTAACGTTGAACATAGTGATAATTTGAGGTGCATGCATAAGATTATGAATTGGAGAAAAACATTATAAAGTTCCATCATAATCATCTGAATGAGACTATAAGATGGCATAAGACAACCCTACATACATAATACATCCACTAAGTAATATTTTCCCAAGTATAGAGTAAAATTATTAAAATAAATCTATATTTACAATTAAAAATTATAAGTTAACAGACCTTAGTGAGTGGTTACACAAATGAAAATTTAGAAATAATTCACATGTGTATTTCATTCCATATAAATGGAGGAGTCTCCATTGTGGTCATCTACTGAATGAATAATATATGATTGTTACTTTAGTATAGATATATATATAAATAAATATGTGTACATGAAGTATAATATTTATGTAACCTTTTAGTGTTTTACCTTGAGTAAATCCTAAGTTAGATTAAAGGGATGAGTTATCTAGATCCATGAAATAATATTCAAAAAATATAAACTAATTTGTTATAGATTATGACTTGCTTTGAATTTTTAAAAATAGTAAATAATATGCTCAAATAGAGACTTATCTAGAAAATGACTATCACAAAAGATATTAGTTTTGAATAATAGGTTATGAACAAGTCAAAGTGTCATCAATAATGTCCCTGGGTCTGATTCCTCACTAGACAATAGCACCCCACCTAGATAGTAGTGTTATATGGCTCTAGTATCCTAAAAATGGTGCTAGAGTCCTCTTTGCAGGATTGTTCCTAATTTGTGGGAGCACTTGTGCCTATGATTTTGGGTTTTATTCCTATGCACATGAAATCTCAAACTTTATATTGTGCCTAGAATATATAATTTAGTATGAAAACTCTAATACTCCTTACAAGTATGTCATGAGCTCAAAAGGTGTGTTTATTAGGAGGATAAGTTGGACATCCTCAAAACCTTGCTATGAAGAGAGTCTTATTAGGTTGTGAAACTAAAAGCTTCACTGATGCAAATAGGAGAGGAGGTTGCTGAGGGTTGCTGAGTTACAGAGCAACCGGCGTCAGTCTGATCAGCCAATGTTGGTAGGATTGTGAAGTGAAGCAACCAACGTTGGTCAGGGATCGGCCGACATCGGTCACCTCCAGGTAGACAGGGACCAACGTCGGTCACCTGTGTGGTTCGAACTGCGGATGTTACGGGCAGTTAGCTAACGAACCAAGTGTTTGCATGATGAGAGCTAATTTTAGACTGATAGCTGCAGATCTAATTATTGTAATTGGATGTCTAATTATTGTTTGGATGAGATCTATATAATAGACTCATGGTTGTATTGTAAAGCAGTGCTAGGGAGTAAGAGAGCAAAATAGCTCCTTCAGAGAGAGGTAGAGCAATGGTGCGTTCCTCCTAGTGCCACAATACCAGGTGTGTGGGTGCTAGATTGGAGAGTCAGCTGGATTCTTCAGGTATGTATGATCTTGGTCATCAGGTGAGCATGGCCCTTATAGGAGATCTACATGGTAAGTAAGATCATTGATCTGCAGGTGTGTGTGTGTGTGTGTGCAAGGTCAAGGTGCAGAACCAGTATTGATCTGTAGGTTGGAGATCAAATAGGACAGCAAGACAACAGGGAGCAGGATCAGGCAGGATCTACTTGGAGTATGGTGTGTACTCATTGGTATGTACGTGGAGTACATGGAGAGCTAAGAGGAAGGCAAGGTAGTTCCTTCCATAAGTATGGTCTATTGAATTGCAGGTTGTTGCAGGTTCATGGGAGATCTACTTGAAGTACTTTGAGTACTTGTGGAGTGCATGGAGCACTTGTGGAGTGCGTGGAGCACAGGTTTAAGGTGAACACCAACTCTGTGTTTGAGTTGGGTGTTGGGACCTAAGAGAGAGAGCTTTGAGGGAAGATTTACTGTTTATGTCCTAGAGGTGTCGGAGCCCTAGAGGTGTGTAAGGAAGAAGAACTGTGGTAGTCTTCTTTGTTGTATTTCCTTTTGAAAGAGTTTTAATACAAGTTGTGTATTGTCTCTCATATCTTGTGTTATTCTAAATTCTAGTTACTTGTGATTCTGGTTAATTTTCGCATGTTAAGTTGCTTGTATTTGGTAATCAATTGTGTGCTTCCTGTTGTTTAATATCCCAACAAGTGGTATCAGAGCTAAGGTTGCAGGAAGCAGGTTTTGTGTTTGGTTACAGGTCACTCTCAGGGGTTTCTGATTGAGTGGGACCAGAGCAATGGCAGATGAAAGTAAGCTAAGAATGGAGGAGTTGAAAAGCATAGATGGTCACTTACGGTCCCATGGAAAGAAAGAGCAGGTAAAAGAATATTGTTGGTTTGTGGAAGATCAGCAAGAAATAACTGAAGAAGCACATGTTGCAGGTGATGTGGCACAGGATGCTCTGGGAGGTTTCTTGGATAAAGTTGAATCTTGGATAAAAGATTCGGTTGCCTCTTTCCATGCAGCCCCAGGTAGAGGAGTTGGTGAGCCTTGCCAAAGAATTGGCAAAGGGAAAGTGAAACTGAAATTGCAGGTGGCCAACACACATGTGTTGATGAAGGTCATGCAGGTCCCAGGTTTGGAGATATGGCTAATTTCTTCAAAAATATTGGGTGATGAGAGATGCACAAGAACTCTCACAGCGGATACACTTGAATTCACTGGTGGTAAGAAAATAGGTACTCTTTATCTACTTGTTTATATTACTGATTCTTCTTCTGTTGCAGAGACGTGGCTTCATAGGCTTGGTCACATGAGCAGGAAGGAGATGCATGTTCTTAAGTGGAAGACAGATATATTTGACAGGCTTAAGAACTGGAAAGCCTTGGTGTTCTTGGAGGAGATGGCAGATAGAAACCAGTGGATGGTGTTGGATACTTCTAAATAGAGCAGTTTGGACATGGGTTTTGATTCAAAGGAGCTCGCAGGTAAAAAAAGTCATCACTCACAGGTGAACACAGATATCGATGTTGGTCAGGAGGAACCAGCGTCGAACAGATAGGTGCCGATGTCGGTCATGTGTAGATTGAAGCCGATGATGTCAGGTAGGGTAAGACCGATGTCAATCAGGAGGACCGACGTCGGCATCAGGGACACCGACGTCGACAGGGTCGGTAGTCAGGGACAAACGCATGGGAATCGACATCGGTCGGATGCAGACTATGGAGTGACTGAGGTCGGTCACTGTAATGGATTTTGGGTGGACAGCATGCTATCAAGGAGTCTCAAACACCCATACGGAGGACTGAAGACATAAGTAGGCCCTCAAATTCGTTGTTCCTCTTCTTTATACTCGTTGCTATTTGTAGAGCAGGAAGGATCCAAGAAATAGGTGGGAGCATGGCAGGGATATGATGCAGAACCAAGCGGGAGACTTGGTAGGGTTGCCAGCTGGATGAAAGCACAGAGACAAATGGATTCCTTAGTTGAAGAATAGAGTGAATGGACACGTGAGATGGAAGGCCAGGCATATGGTCTTGAGGAGCTGCAAGATAGTGGTACAAGTTTTGACAGGGGGATGACAGAGTATGACTCTAGTCAATGTCAGGGTAACTACTGTGATTTGTCTTACCATGTGGATGATGAGTCGTGACATCATTATGTTGCTATATGTGGATGGTATATTTGCTAGTAGGGTTTGTACATATAGGGTTTTGCTGAGCTAAGGGTAAGATTAGTTCAGTGACATGTCAGGAGGAGTTTGGAGCAGCAAAATTCTTTGACATGGGAGACATGGAGATCACAGGTTGATTTTGTCTCCAGTGGGAGCTGATGTGAATCAAGTGTTGGTGAGGTTCATTATGTAGGATGCAGAGCTGGAGCACACTAAGGGATGGACAAGTACAGTGTCTGAAATCACATGAGGTCTAGTATAGACCTGAGTATTCCCATGCAATGGGAGCTGTCAGAGAGTTAGGAGCTAATTCAAGGAAGTGGGTTCTCAAGGATTTGAGAGGGACCAGCAGTAGGTATACATGCAAGGTCAGGACTTCATTACATGTGTTTTTTAGGTTCGGATGTGGCAGGGTACTCGAATGACAGGAGGTGCACCACGGGATGTGTGGTGGTTAGTCTTCAAGTGGGAACTTGAAGAGGGATACAAACCAGGAAATAGATTAGATGGTGTACAGGTATAGGTACAGTGTAGCTATTTATCTCCAAGTGGGAGATTGTTAGGTTGTGGAGCTAAAAGCTTCACTAATGCAAACAGGAGAGGAGGTTGCTGAGGGTTGCTGAGTTGTAGAGCAACTGGTGTCAGTCTGATCAGCTGACGTCGGTAGGATTGTGAAGTGAAGCAACCGACGTCGGTCAGGGATCGGTCGATGTCGATCACCTCCAAGTAGACAGGGACTGACGTCAATCACTTGTGTGGTTCGGACTGCGAATGTTATGGGCAGTTAGCTAATGAACCAAGTGTTTGCATGATGAGAGCTAATTTTAGACTGATAGCTACGGATCTAATTATTGTAATTGGATGTCTAATTATTGTTTGGATGAGATCTATTTAATAGACTCATGGTTGTATTGTAAAGCAGTGCTAGGGAGTAAGAGAGAAAAATAGCTCCTTCAGAGAGAGGTAGAGCAATGGTGTGTTCCTCTTAGTGCCACAGTACCAGGTGTGTGGGTGCTAGATTGGAGAGTCAGCTAGATTCTTCAGGTATGTATGATCTTGGTCATCAGGTGAGCATGGCCCTTATAGGAGATCTACATGGTAAGTAAGATCGTTGATCTGCAGGTGTGTGTGTGTGCAAGGTCAAGGTTCACAGGTGTGAAAAACTAGTATTGATCTGTAGGTTGGAGATCAAATAGGATAGCAACACAACAGGGAGCAAGATCAGGCAGGATCTACTTGGAGTACGATGTGTACTCATTGGTATGTACGTGGAGTACATGGAGAGCTAAGAGGAAGGCAAGGTAGTTCCTTCCATAAGTATGGTCTGTTGAATTTTAGGTTGTTGTAGGTTCATGGGAGATCTACTTGAAGTACTTTGAGTACTTGTGGAGTGCGTGGAGCACTTGTGGAGTGCGTGGAGAACAGGTGTAAGGTGAACACCAACTCTGTGTTTGAGTTGGGTGTTGGGACCTAAGAGAGAGAGCTTTGAGGGAAGATTTACTGTTTATGTCCTAGAGGTGTGGGAGCCCTAGAGGTGTGTAAGGAAGAAGAACTGTGGTAGTCTTCTTTGTTGTATTTCCTTCTGAAAGAGTTTTAATACAAGTTGTGTATTGTCTCTCATATCTTGTGTTATTCTGAATTTTAGTTACTTGTGATTCTAGTTAATTTCTGCATGTTAAGTTGCTTGTATTTGGTAATCAATTGTGTGCTTCCGATTGTTTAATATCCCAACAAGTCTCCTACATACCAATACTCTAGGTAAGAATCAAGCCTAATGTAGTTCTCCCACATAGTGCTTGTTGAAATTAAAAGTGAATACTAGAATGATATTGTTCTTGAATGCCTTTAGTGTGCTTGAGATTTAAAATATTTAAAATCTAGGCTTAGGGAATCTATAGATGGTATTATATATAATTAGGGAAGAATGGGGATAAACTATCTTGATTTTTATCAACTTGTTTCCTATTTGAATAGGTGTTTTGCATCTATTTAGTGGATAGAGGTCTAATAAAATTGAATTTATAATAATTCATAGCTTGTGAAAATAATAATATGTACATAGGCCAACCATGGGAGGGGCACATATTTTAAAATATATCCATTTAGGAGAGTTAGAGAAAGATACACTATCATCATGTGGCTCTAGTGTCCTTGATTTGGTGCTATCATCTAGTTGGTAGATTCCTGGGCATAATATTTTAGGATCTAGGAATGATATTCTAAGACTATGTTTGAGCTGAAAGAAGATGTCTATGGTTTGCACAATGGATGGAACTTTTTTATAAATTCTCTAGGATAAGTTTAGGCATAATCTAGGAATAGGCTATCTCAAGCAACACACTTAGAATTCAAATACCACTTTTAGGTGATTACATTACCACCCCCCTTTATGTTATAAATGTAGCAAAGAGAAATGACTAGTATAAAAGAAAAAGAAGTGTACCTAGAATTACCTATGAAGTGAACCTTATGTAGTTGAGTCTGAGTATATGAATCTAGGTCAACGTATGTGAAACATGACTCGAAGCAATGACCTATAATGAAACATTAAAAAATGAGTCCTCGCTTAAGATATTATTAAAAGAAGAAGACTATGCTAAAAAAGTAATTGAGTAAAGCTAAGTAAAGAGATAGGAAAGAGGAAAGGATTGAATACAACTCATTTGGGTACATAAACCAAAACATGAAGCTATTAAAAACATGTGTGTGAGAGTGTACATAGTGATAAAATCATTAAATCTATTGGACTAAGCTAATAGCTTTCTCAATCCTCATGTGTGGGTGGATTAAGAACTCAATCTAGTTTTGAATCCATCATTTCCCACCCCTACTTAGTGAATCATGACCTACGAATAGATTGGATAAGACTATAATTATGTCTAACCCTCTCATGTGGGTGGCTTAAAAAATCAATTAGGCTATGACTCCATCATTACCCACTCATGTGAATTAGATGCATATGAAACTAACCTATGAAAAGTGATTAAAGTATCTAAATAGGTATATCTAAATGTGTATATTATCTCTTTAGTTGCATGGGTACATTAGGTGACTCTGGGATACTCTAGAATGCCAACCACTTTATATGGAGAAAGGCATGAAAATGGTGACATCTTAGAATATGGTATAAAGTGTATATAAATTAGAGAATGACATGGATTTTTTCATTCCATATGCTCAACCTGTGTGTAACTAAACATATGGAAACTATGTGCCATGCACATGCCCCCAATCTGATATCTGACTATATTGATTCTGAACTACGTATGTAATAACTATATTTGTGTATCTAAATTGAATGTGGTAGTGATAATGCCATATATGATGCTCTGATTAGAGAAATAAATATGAATATAATCCTAAATGAGTGTATCTATGAAAAATTTAAACATAACTATCAAACCTATGACTATATCTATGAAAATTTTTACTATACTTGGTGTAATGTTTTGGCTAAATTAGACTACATTGAATCTAGGGCTACTAGATAGTAACACCATGTAGTGTACAATAGTTCCTTATGGAAATAGTGTCCTATTCTAGGAATTAATGTTTATTTGGTCTAGAATTTGGGTGACTGAATTACTTTCTAAGTCCCTTTTTTTTTCCTATGTCTGACCTATGTCTGATTTCTAAAATTGAGCCTGTGTGCTGAAAATGATATGTGAATAGTAATGTAGGAGTCTGATCTATGTGACAAACTCATGTAAATGCCCCCATTTTGAGGATAATTTTGTAACATATGTAAGAAATACCCTCAAAATAAAATAGCTCTAAAAAATGTGTTAGCCAGAGCATATATGATAACTATGTGATATTCCAATACAATGTGCAAACATAACATCAGAATGTTACAAAAGAATTTGAGCATAAGTATGCAGTGTAATAGGTATGGTGTAATCTAGAATTTTACAAGAATGTTAATATAGATGTAATCAATGTTTATAGAATCAAATATAAGTAGATACCTAGGGGGATGGGGCTTGATATCTATCATGACACTCAAGTAGGAAGAGTAAATGGATGAGGTTCTTCATGGCATCCAAAACTAGTGTGTGTAACATGCAAAAATAAGTGTCATTGTGAAGACACATACAAGAGAGCATACTTACAAAACACATGAGGCATATAATATAAGTCCAAGGGGCCACAATACAAGGGAAATGGTAATATGTCACAAAATCTTAGAATATAATACATACAAGGACATGTACAAATGTCCACATACGTAAGCAACAAGTAATTTGGCTTAGGTCCAAATAGGACATGTTCAAATGTCCACATATATAATCAAGAAATCACACACAAGGGACATGAACACATGTACAAGGCATACATAAATATATATGGTATAGAGCTAAAATGCAATGTCATATTCAAATGCCCTTAAAATGGATGAAGCATAGGAAACACAATCAATTCTAAACTAGGAAAGATATAAATAAAAGCATGTATAACTATGTAGTAAAATTTTTTGCAAATGTTAGGATGTATATATAATGATTCTAACTAGTGATAGCCAAAAAAATATTGTGTAAGTAGAAATGATCAATATGAATATATAGCAATGCATAAATTGAAATGTATAAAATGTAAGGATAGAAATTGGTGATATTAACTATGGATGAGATGACCTCAATTAGGTGGATGTATCATATTAATAAGATTGGATCAGTGTATATGACCTCAATGGGTAGATGATATCAAGTTTAGATTAGTGTAGTGGACCAGAGTCTTGTATGCCATTTGTAAGAACTCAATAAGAACAAGTGAAACATCTATGTATGATAAAATAGACTATACTAAGATAAATATCATGTGTAATATTTGGAAATTAGTAGTAAATTTAAACATAACCATGCATACAATCTATAAATTTTGTATTATCTGAGTAATATTTGAATGTTTTTTGTGTTTTCACATGTTATAGTGTTTTTTTTTCTGAGTATAAGTTATGTACAAGTAAATGAATATAAACTATGTACAAGGAGAAAAAGAGAAGAAATTATGTACAAGAGGCTATGAACCATACTAATCAATAACACTCAAGGGAGACTCACTATCACCCTGACCTATATTGAATAAGGGAACTATGATCATGTGTGTTATGTGAAAAGGAAACTATGATCCCATAGTCTGTTATGTAGAGTAAACTTTGTCTGAATCTACCTATGCAGTGATATTATGAAGTTGTGGCACTAAATTTGATGTCATATGAAGTATAGGGGTCTTAGGAACCCATATGACAGAAGAAGTTGTAGGAAATGTAGGAGATGAAAATAACCCCTAGGACCTTATAAAATTGATCTTGTTATAAAGTGAGTAGAGGAAGGTCCTATAGAATTTGTGACATATCTTTGATACAGGAGCCTCTCTAGTAATAATCTTTGTGGGAGAGTATACGTACATTTATATATCATAGGAGTAGAACTCACCTACACTTGTACATCTACTAAAATATGTGATGTATGCATAAGATTTATACTCTTGGTTGTAATTGATAACCATGAAATATATACTAATGCTTATGGAACTATAACTAGTGATTCTGTTCAAACTATATTTGCTGACTGTGCTAGAAATCTAGATGGTAAATATGCTAGAACTACATGTGGGATGGGTAGAGGATAATCATATGGGACAGCCTCACCTTTGACCATATGATTTAAATGTATATACTTGAGGCATTAGTGTACTATAGGTGGTATGTCTTAGATATTATATAACCATGGCCTACCTAATAATATATCAAATACACCCACACTAGGTACTACTAGGAACTGAGTGGCTATATGTGTAGCTCCAATCTATAATAGAAGCACAATACCCCTGATGGAGCTCTGAACCTAGCCACTGAAATCAATAATGATTGTATCTATGGGGAATATATCTTTTTTTGTGTAGCCCAAGAGCTATAAGAGTGTCATAGTGCACATGCTTATGTTTGACCCATTTCCAACCATAACTCTTTGTATAGGATGGTGGTTTATATATGCTCATATAATGAGTGGTGTAGATATCTATCATCGTCAAAAACATACTACTCTAAGAATGTGATAAGTTTTCTAGGTGCCATTATAGTATTATACATGTCAAAAATGCTATGTAATGTATGTACCTCCTCTATAGTTGTGTGATATGAGGCTGGTGGTGGATGTGCCTAGTATGTATAGTGAACACCTAATGTGCCTCCTACCTCATTTGATGTATGCTTTGGGAATGGATCTAAAAATATCTTTAGTGCCTTAGCCTATATTTCTTGTTATTTTTTTGACTTTATGGGTGTGCTAACATCAATAATATTATCCTTAATTAGATCTTGTATCTTGTGATTTAGGTTAATGCATTTGGTTGTTGTGTGTCTAGTGGCCTTTGATACTCATATAATGCATTTAAATCATAATTATTTGGAGGAGGATTTTTCATATCAACCTATTTAATGGGAGGGGGAGATATGACATTGAATTACAAGAGCTATTGTAAAACCCATGTATGTGACTCTGAAAGGTTGGTGAAGATTCTACACTAAGGAGTGGATAAAACTAATCTAGGAGATGTCTTGGAAGTTTCTTTGACTGTGACCTTTTGATCAGTTTTGTTCTCTATGTCCCTTACCTTGTGTGGAGTCTTGTTTTAACTATTAGTATTATATTCTTATCCATTTGTATACTTGAGTTTGCCCATTGATAAGAGCTTGACCTCTTTTTCCTTGAATGTGTGGCACAAATGTGTAAATGTAGGAAACTTCTTGAAAAAGATAGCTTCATATAATGTTGGTATGAAAATTTGTTTAAATATGGCCTAAATATCTTTTTCTTCCATGGTGTTATTTAATTTAGCTAATATTATCTTGTATCATAATACATAATCTATGATAGGCTCATTCAAGTTTTGTTTTAATTTTTCCATTTATGCATATGATATATTATCGCTGATGTTCATAGAGAAGTGTGATATAAACATGTTGGATAAAGGATTTAATTCTATGATACATTGATTTGGTAAAAAATAGAACCATTGTAATACATAGTCCTTGCATCTACATGGAGATAACATAATAAGAAGCTGATCATTAGATACACAGTCCAACCATATTGCATTAAAATATATAAGATGATGATTTAGGTCACCCTTGACATCATGTAATCCAATCTTAGGTGCCACAAAATTGGATGGCAAGGGAGTTATTTCTATGTGATGTGTCAAAGGTTTATGTAATAGAATGTCAAAATCTAAGGCGTGTGATGGTCTACTAGATTCCTTATATAGATGTAACACCTTAGACTACATAGTATAAACTCATGGATAAAGGATTGTACATTTGGAGTGAATAAATTGGCCAAAAGTGATGTAGTTGTCACTGATGGTTATTGAACTATAATCTTAGTTTGTGCTAGTTGATTTGGTTGATTTGGCCCTGTTGGGTGAATATTTTGTCAACCAACTAATTGATGAGAAGAATAGGTCTCTTCAACCACATCATAGGGATATTGGTCAGCTAGATATGCAGGTTTACTACATCAAAAGGGGACAAATCTCTCTTGTCCTTAAGGGGAGGTTCCCTATAAGTATGTAGGAGATATATACTATATAAATATATATAAATAACACTCAGGGGTAGGGTAACACCATCCATCTCTCTTTTTTTAGAGATGATGTTTACAAATAGAGGAGAAAATCTTGGTGAAGACACTGAAGGTACTTCTCTTCTTTCAGAAGTGATCTAGTAGGAAACAACAAGAGTTCTTTCTAGTAGTGACAAGTAACTGGAAACAAGAAGCGTAGTAACCAACAGACTGAGATGTAGCACAAAGTCTCCACCTTGACTGCCCAAGAGTGAGATACAAAGGACAATGAGGGCACAAAGTCATCCCAAATTTCTTTACACATGAACAAAAAACAAACACACACTGAAGACAACTATGACAGCACAAAGTCTAAAAGTAACTGGCTTCAGGACATCTTCCTTATCACTTCCACTAACTCTACTTGTTAAATTGAATAAACAAGAATACATTTAGAAAACAGACATAAGAACAATCTCTTAGAATGATACAAGCTATAACAGCACAAAGTTTAAAAGTAACTTGTTGATTCAAATAAATAAATATGATGAACAATCTAAGCTCAAAGTCTCAGTAATGCCTTTCAATTTGGGTAGAGTTTTGCTTCTGATGAAAAAAAGATCTCTTTTAAAATGACACAAGAGAATATAATATATAGTAGCCAAGAAAGGCTTGGTGCTTTGTTCCATGGAACAACCCATGCTACACTCAATGCATTGAATGCATTTTTAGTTTTGTCAAAGAGGGCCATGCTAGAACAGGGCAGTTGCCTTAACTGTGGCATGTTGATTCATCTCAAATGTCTTCTCCTGGGCCTGAGTCATTTGGTCTATCACTTGATATCTATGCAGCTGTCTACTTTGCCTTTACTCCAAAGGAGGCAAATAGGCCACACCTTCAATGTTTTCAGGCTTCAATATCTACCTGGTGGATTGTTCCACCTACTAGAAATAACTCCTATAGATATTTTGGCCTTTCCCTCTTTTTGCTATGATTTGAGCCCTCAGACTATCTTTTCCCCTTTCTAGTTCTTTTGGTTCCTCCTCTCAATGGTTCTTCTTTTCACCCTGAAGGTCTTTGAATGCCTTCAGGTCCACGTTTAAGCCTGAAAAGATCAATGGATACTTTATTGCCATAAATTTGACGTCTTCGGGTCTGTCATCATTTAAAAACCAACAGCTAGTTGGTTGCCCTGAATTTGATGGTTGTGGGCCTGTCATTCTCCTTAGCAATTCCTTCATGTCTTTCTCGCTTGTTTTGGCCACTTGTCACTGATCTTAACAAGTAACACGTGGCATTTCCTATTGTGAAATAGGTAAGGACACTTGGCAGCATCTGCCTAACTTATAGAAGCTTTAGATGCCTTTTGAGAGTCCTACAGAAGATGACACATGGTAGCTTCCGTTGAGCTTTAGAAACACTATAGAAACATTTGGGACTCACTTGGGTTCATGTGGATGCAGACACTTGTCACACTCCATTTACATTAGCAACTCACCTGGGGCCCACCACAGTCCTTACTCAATAATGAAACAAAAGGAAGAAACTATGGAGGTTGACACTTGGCAGATTTTGCCAAGCTTTACGAGGGACACATGGTGACTTCTGCTACATTTCGAACATATTAAAACCTTTCGTAGTTGCCACTTGTTTCCCTCCATGGAACTCTGAGAGAAGCTTATTGAAAGAAGCTTTGAATCTTTATACAAAACTTGAAGCATGGATGCAGACACTTGTTATGCTTTGTTTACATTAGCAACTCACTCAGTGCCCACCACAGTCCTTACTCAATAATGAAATAAAAGGAAGAAACTATGGAGGTTGACACTTGGTGGCTTCCACCAATCTTTATGAGGGACACATGGTGACTTCTGATACATTTAGAACAACATAATAAAATCTTTCACGGTTGCCACTTGTCACCCTCTATAGAACTCTGAGAGAAGCTTATTAAAAGAAGCTTTGAAGCTTTATAGAAAACTTGAAGTGCAAATGTAGATACTTGTCATGCTCCACTAAGTTATAATGGGACACAAGGAAGAAATTATGGATGTTGACACTTTCTGGCTTTCACCGAGTTTTACAAGGGACACGTGGTACGTTTCACTACTTTTAGAAACCAATTATAATGTGTCCTAGTAGATGACACTTGGTGACTTCCGTTATCGGGATTTTTTCTTTTCAGGCACTCCTTTGAACCATTTGATTGACCCGACTGATTGAACCAACTTTGGTTCAATGGTTCAATGGTTCATTCCTTTGTTCTGCTCATTCAATTGACCGCCTGAACCAACTGCTCGTTGAACCTTTGAACATTTAAACTACTAAACCAAAATAATTCAACGTTCAACAGTTCAATGGTTCAAGCCTTCTTCTCTTTGCTATTTGTTTTAAGCCATCGAACTGTGAAGTGGTTTGAACTTGATAAACTCTGACAAAGCGCTTGACTCTTTGAAGCTTGCTGATGACATTGAACCTTGAACATGTTGAACCCTTGAACCAAAATGGTTTGAGGTTCAACGGTTTAATGGTTCAATCTTTTTGGTTGAACTAAGGCATTGAACTAATCCTAAAAATGCCTAAGTGTTGGAAACTTGCCCCTTTTGATTGAACTCGCCTACTATAGCCATTAAACCGTTTGAACCTACTAGTCCCTTTACTGAAAAAGCTTGAAAATTGAGAAATTTGAAAGCTCAGAACAAATTTTGAGAAGGGAAGAGATTATTTTGGTCTGCTAAACCAAAATAGTTCATATGTTGTCCCAAAAATGAGTGACAAATTTAGGGAACAACAAATAGCTCTAGTTGGGGAACTTCCTTCAGTTGAAAACTTGGAACAGCTGAGGGGAGTAAAAACTAGAATCTCCAATGCCTTTAAAGTATGCCATTGGGCTATGGAGTCATGCTATCCAAAAATAAAGGCACCAAAAAACAAAAATGAAAAGCACAAAATAGAACTAAAGACTATACAAATATACATATGTATAGATGATCTTATCTAATACTTCAAGAGTTGAAGTGCTTCAGATCCTGCCCATTATGAGGTAGAGAAAAGAGTGTGCCATATTGATACTTCAATAGGAAGTTGTTATCACCATTGAGCTGATGGATAATAAATGGTCCTCTCCAAAGAGAATCAAACTTCCCATGCATCCCCTTTGGTTCTCTCCTTTTGTCCCATAGCAGGACTTGATCTCCAATCTAGAAATCATGATTCTTTGCTTTCTAGTCAAAGAGATTCTTCACCAGACTTTGATGGGCAGCAATTCAGTCCACCACCATAGTTCTTTGCTCATACAGCTCAGTCAGGCACATGATCCTCTTATCAATGGAGCTTTCATATGTCTGATCTTCAATTGCCTTAGCCAATTTCAATGCTGGCAATTCTAGGGTGATTAGTATCTCAGCATTGAGCCCATAAAGAAGTTGGAAGGGAGACATACCAACTGCCATTTTTGGTGTAATTATATCTACCCACAAAGCATCAACTTGATGATAGTGACCAGGTTCTTGTTACTTGATTTAGCTTGTCCATTCCCTTGTGGAAAGTAATCAAAAGAGTGAGAGAGGGTGATCCCATAATAAAAATAAAACTGAGTAATCTCCTGGGAAGTGAAACAAGCTACATTGTCAGTGATAATCTTGATTGGGACCCCAAACTTGGAAATGATATTCTCTTTGAGGAAATTTCACACTACTTCTAAAGTAGCATGCTTGGTTGGAATTGCTTCCACCCACTTGGTGAAGTAATCTGTGGCTGTAAGGACATAATCAAGTCCAGCACTTGAAGATGGGTTTATAGCACCAATAAAATCAATTCCCCATTGTTGGAATGGCTCCTCTATGACCACTGGCTTGAGAGGTAAGGCAACTAACTTAGGTCTCCCAACAAACTATTGGCATAGTTCACATTTTCATACCTATTTGTATGCATCTTGAAAGAGAGCAGGCCAATAATACCTAGTTCATAGAATTTTATGGGCAGTTATAGGAGTAGAGAAATGTCCTCCATAGGCTAAATTATGGAAGGACTTCAGAAGTTGGCTCTACTACTCTTTGTCCATGGAGCAAAGGAATACTCCATCAAGGTTCCTCTTGTACAGGCTGTTGTCTCAGAGGATAAAATTTATAGCTTTCAACTTGATAGTCCTCATTTCTTTATAAGATAGATGAGCAAGACACTCACCATAAGTAAATAAATGAGAAATATCTGAATACCACTCATTTGTGGTGGAGACAAAGAGGACTGTTGTTGTGTCTTCTTCTTTTGATTCTTCATGCTTTGTTTGTTTTGTTTTATTATCAGCAATTAATTGGCATAGGCCCTTTCCATGCACCAGATTCATTGGTTTGATGGCTAGATCAAACTCTTAGATTTTTGTAATCTAATTGCCTCTTTTCATCCCAAACTCCTACTGAGTTAATATAGATTTAACTGTGGTATCAGGAACCAAGGCAGTAACATGTGAATTCATGATGTAGAAGCGAAAATGCTTCACTGCCTTTGCCACTGCATAGGCATGCTTCTCCATGTTTGAGTACTTCAGCTCATGAGCTTTAAGAGGACAGCTCATGAAATAAATAGGAGATTCCATACCTTCTTTATTTTGTTAAACTAGAATTGTTGAAAGTGTGTGTTCATAAGCATAATTGCACATGGTGAATTCCTTGTTGTAGTCTGGATAAACCAGAATTGGGGTGTGAGCAATAGCTATCTTGATATCCTAGAATGCCAATTTTACTTCTTCAGTCCAACTAAAGGTGGCCTTTCCCTTCATCATATTTACAATATGACAAGTCTTCTCAGCAAACTCAGGGATGAACCTTCTTAAGAAATTCACTTTTCCAAAGAAAGAGTGAACTACAATCTTACTTGTGGGCAAAGTAAGCTCTTGGATGGACTTGAATCTATCTGAGTCAATCTTTATGCCTCCTTTGGACACAATGTGTCTAAGAAGTTTCCCTTTTGTTACCCCAAAAATAGACTTCTTGGGGTTCAAAGAAATGTCATTCTGGTGGCAGTGTCATGATCCATGCGATGCTTAGAAAAGACTGTTAATCATCTAAGTATACTAGAATGAACTTACCTATTTCATCTTTGAAAGCAAGGTCCATTGCTCTTTGAAAAGTGGTGCCATCATTAATAAGGCCAAAAGGCATCTTTCTATATGCAAACATGCCCCATGGTGTGGTGACAGCAGTCTTGTGCTAGTCTACTTTGCCGACTTCAACTTGATTGTATCTTGAGAAGTTGTCTTGCATTGATAACATTTCCAAACCAATCAATGTCTGGAGCACTTGGTCCATGATAGGCAAAGGGTAGTTATCCTTCAAGGATGTTCCTGAAATCCACACAAAAGTGAATTTTGCCATTCTTCTTCCTTACAGGCACTATATTTGCAATCCATGTGGAATGATGGATTGGGAAGATTATTCTATAATTTAGCATTTTTTGTATCTCTGACATAATGGTACTTGATATCTTCATATTAGAATTCCTAGATTTTTGCTTGTAAGGCATCGAGTCAGTCTTGAGAGGAATGTCATGGCGAATTTCATCAGGCTTGAGTGACTTCAAGTCATCATAAGAGTATGCTAAGACATCCATATAATGACAAAGTAGAGCAATGAACTTGAATCTCTCCTTAGGAGTGCAACATTTCCCAATGTTCACCATCTTGGGATCTTCCTTATTACCCAAATTTATCTGATCAAACTCTTGGAAGGAGCTTGAATCCATTGGCTACTATTTGATGAATCTATCATGCTTGTCAAATAGCTTCTCAAGTGAAACCAAGCCTTTAGGAATTCTATTCCCTTTAAGTTGTAGGAGCTCCTCCCTTGCATCTACATTTGATTATGGGGCTGGTTCAAGCTTCTGAGTTTCATTACCTTCAAAGTGAAGCTATTGAAAGCTATCCTTTTATTCTAAGAAGGTAATGATTTGACTGTCATTGTTGAACACTTGCCAATGATTGGCATTATCAGGCACACTTGGTCAAAAGACTAGTTCAATGGTGTACATATCTCCTTTGAAGTCTGGGTGAGGAACTAAGAGAGTAGCTGAAACAGCCAAAGCATCAGCTCTATCATTGAATTCCTGGGAACTGCAAAGATGCTAAAAGCATCAAAGATTTTAATTTGATTTCAAACTAGATTGTGGTAATGGTGCAATCTCTCATTTTTTGTTTGATATAGGTTTCTCACCTGACAAACCACCAGTTTGGCATCTCCTTTAGCCTGAAAGAGCTTGATGCCTTTATCTTGAGCAGCCCTTAATCCAAGCAATAGTGATTCATACTCAGCTATATTATTGGTATTGTTGAACTATAATTTATAGGATGAAGGAAAAACATCTTCTTGAGGAGATATCAGCACAACCCTAGCTCTTGAACTGATAGAGGAGCAGCTACCATCGAATTCCAGAATCCATACCTCATTTGACACTGATTTTTCTTTGGATTCTTCTTCATTCAAAGGTGAAGATCCTTCCATATTTGCATTGCACTCCACCAATTCTTCTGCTATTTTAGCTAAACTAATCTTCAACTTGTCACCTTCAGGAGCTTCATCAGGTGCTTCATGAACTTCATCTATGGATATGAAGTAGTTACCCATGCCTGAAGACTCAAACAAAATTTGAGCTTCAAGTGCTGAGGTTTGGGTGACTACATATTTTGCTTCATTCTTAGGGAGCAGCCTCTTCATAACACCCTTGACTATAATCCTTGCTTCGAATAGGTCCATGCTGAAGTTTCATCCAAGAAGGATGCCATATGAAACTGGGGCATCAACCACCAAGATAGTCATCTTGATTCTTTTGTCTGGAAAGGCTACAAATGCAAATTGGGCATCCTTAATTTGTCCTAGTAGAGGTACTTACTTATTTTCTATGGAGAAGTATCTACCAAATATTTTGGTTAGTGTGAGACCAAGGGATTCAGCCACTTTGGTAGGCATGACATTGTCTGAAGCTCCAAAGCCAATGATGCAGTTGCTCAACTTATGATCGTTTATCAACAGAGAAACATAGAAAGGTTCTACTTTCTTGGGGGTAGAAGGAGGATAAATGACAAGGTTGTTTTGGATAGACATGTTCCTTGAGGGATCATGAGTTACCTTCTTAGCTTCTTGTCTTGAAGGGATGGTTTTTTTCTTCAAACATTGAACCAACTTATCCAATTGCTCAGGATTAGACTGGAGAAATTCAAATTCAAATATTTGAATTTTAGTTTTCTTTATATGGTCAATTATGTCGAATGTCTGGAAAGAGCTAGGAGTAGAGGATGGGAATTCATCCCTTTAGTTTTTGGGAGGGAGAGGATTGGACTGTGAATTTGAATTAGAAGGCACATGGATGTTTGTTGTGCTTACCTTTCTCACACTCACTAGGTCCTTTGGCTAGAAGGGTAGAATGGTTTCCCACTTAGCAATTGAGATTGTTGGTTGACGTCACTCCTCTGCTTTCTCCTTATCAGATGGCTAGGTTGATTGGTTTTTGGACTGGGTGAATACAACTTATGATCCCTTAACTACATTACCTTCACTTTTGGGTTTGTCTTGATAATTCAAGAAATAAATGTTGGAGTTGTCACCTAATTCTTCTTCTTCCTCAGTGAAGAGATTAGCATCATCTTCCGTATTCAGCTCAGGCTAGAAGGAGAAATCTGATTCAGCTTCAAGATATCCAACTATTGAATTAGTTGGAGGTGCTTCAATGGCAAGGTTATTCCTCTGAGGGGGAGGGAGATGATTTGCTTGCCCTTGATTCTTGGCAACATTACCTTGGTAAGACTAATTATGGAATGTTCTCCTTGGTACATCTCTATATGAAGGAGCAGAGGACATCCCTTATGCCATTTGATTTTTGAGAGCCAACAACGCATTTGCTAGCTTCTGCACCATTGGATCAGTGGTGGTTGTAGGTGAGTATTCAGAAGAAGAAGATTTACCTCTGTTAGGGTCTCTCCTTATCTTCCCTACCAAGATAAGGTCATCTTCTATTTTAGTAGCCAAGTTTTGAGTAGTCTCAAGGTCTATATGGCTAGCATGTCTTAGCAAAAAACTCACTTCAAGCAGTTCTGAGCTGATGAAGAAGCACTTGAGGTTTTTAGGTGTTAGCTAAGCAATTGTAGGAATTCAGTTCCTCAGCTTGTCAAACTTTGCTATGAAATCCCTCATAGGTTCATGAGGTTCCTTCTTCATCTATGTGAGCTAAGCCAGTAAGGCATGTGCATCTTCTACAGGCTTGAACCTAGCTTCAAATTTAGCTTTGAGTGTGTCCCAATCAGTTACTAACCTAGCTTGCAAATGGTAGAACCAGTCTGCAGTAGCACCTTGTAGTGTTTCTATGAAAAGCCTGACTGCCACGTCCTCAAATTTTACTCCTATTACGCCACAGGATATGTTAAAGGCTGTAATGTGTTCATCAAGATGAACTCTCCCATCACCAAAAAATTTGGGGAAATTCTTCCTTGAACTACATGGAAGTTCATGTAGAGGTGGAGTAAGATTGAGTGGGTCAAATGAGTTACCCTAGGGGCCTTGAACTGCCATGATTATATTATGAAAAAGAGGGATAATAAATCTAGGTGGAGTATGTATAGGCAAAGCTCTGCTGATAGCAGAAAAAGTAGCTCTACCTTGTGTTGGTGTCCTGGTACAGGTAGGAGGAACACTCTTGGATCATTGAACTTGAAGTTGGGGAGGGAATAAGTTGAAATTTCCTTGATGCACCAACTCAAAGATAGGGTCAACAACACCTTGAACTCTCTAGCTTTTGGTATAGCATGGAGTTTCCAGATTGTGAAACAAAAATGGAAAAGGACTGGTCTTACTTTAGCTTGAAACTTGAGGCTTCAAATTGCTTGTCCTTCCCCAGCGGAGTTGCCAAAAAATTGTTGGGTGAATATTTTATCAACCAGCTAATTAATGAGCAAACTAGGTCTCTTTAACCACAGCATAGGGATATTAGTCGACCAGATGTGCAGGTTTACTACATCAAAAGGGGACAAATCTCTCCTCTCATCAAGGGGAGGTTCCCTGTAAGTATGTAGGAGCTATATACTATATATATAAGTAGAAAATAATACTCAGGGGTAGGATAACACCATCCATATCTCTTTTTTCAGAGATGATGTTTATAAATAGAGGAGAAAATCTTGGTGAAGACACTAAAGGTACTTCTCTTCTTTTAGAAGTGATCTAGTAGGAAATAGTAGGAGTTATTTCTGGTTGTGATAAGTAACTAGAAATAAGGAGCATAGTAACCAATAAACTGAGATGTAGCACAAAGTCTCCACCTTGACTGCCCAAGAGTGAGATACAAAGGACAATAAGGGCACAAAGTCATCCTAAAGTCATTTACACATGAACATAAAATAAACACACACTAAAAAAAATATGACAACACAAAGTCTGAAAGTAACTAGCTTCAGGACATCTTACTTATCACTTCCACTAACTCTACTTGTTAAATTGAATAAACAAGAATACATTTAGGAAATAGACATAAGAACAATCTCCCAGAATGATACAAGCTATAACAGCACAAAGTCTAAAAGTAACTTGCTTTTTGATTCAAACAAAGAAATATGATGAACAATCTGAGCTCAAAGTCTCAGTAATGCCTTTCAATTTGGGCAGAGTTTTGCTTCTGATGACAAAAAGATCTCTTTTAAAATGAAACAAGAGAATATAATATATAGTAGCCAAGAAAGGCTTGGCACTTTGTTCCATGGAACATCCCATGCTACACTCAATGCATTGAATGCATTTCCAGTTTTGTCAAAGAGGGCCATGCTAGAACAAGGTGGTTGCCTTAACTGTGGCATGTTGATTCATCTCGAATGTCTTCTTCTGGGCCTGAGTCATTTGGTCTGTCACCTAATATTTGTGTAGCTATCCACTTCACCTTTAGTCCAAAGGGGACAAACAAGTCGCACCTTCAATGTTTGTAGGCTTCAATAACTACTTGGTGGATTGTTTCACCTACTGGAAATAACTCTTGCATATATTTTGGCCTTTCCCTCTTTTTGCTATGATTTGAGCCCTTAAGCTATCTTTTCCCCTTTTTGGTTCTTTTGGTTCCTCCTCTTGACAGTTCTTCCTTTCGCCCTAAAGGTCTTCGAATGCCTTCGGGTCCATGTTTAAGCCTACAAAGATCAATGGATACTTTATTGCCATAAATTTGGCGTCTTCAGGTCTGTCATCATTTGAAATCCAATGGCTAGTTGGTTGCCCTGAATTTGATGACTATAGGCCTGTCATTCTCCTTAGCAATTCCTTCATGTCTTTCCCATTTGCTTTGGCTACTTTCCACTGATCTTAACAAGTGACATGTGGCATTTCCTATTTTGAAATAGGCAAGGACACTTGGTAGCATCTGATTAACTTATAGAAGTTTTAAATGCTTTTTTGAGAGTCTTGTAGAAGATGACACGTGGCAGCTTCCGCTGAGCTTTAGAAAACTATAGAAACATTTGGGACTCATTTGGGTTCACGCGGATGCAGACACTTGCCATGCTCCATTTATATTAGCAACTCACCTGAGGCCCACCATATTCCTTACTCAATAATGAAACAAAAGGAAGAAACTGTGGAGGTTGACACTTGGCATCTTCCACCGAGCTTTACGAGGGACATGTGGTGACTTCCACTACATTTAGAATAACATATTAAAACCTTCCACAATTGCCACTTCTCACCCTCCATAGAACTCTGAGAGAAGCTTATTGAAAGAAGCTTTGAAGCTTTATATGAAACTTGAAGCATGGATGCAGACACTTGTCACACTCCGTTTACATTAGCAACTCACCCAGGGCCCACCACAATCTTTACTCAATAATGAAACAAAAGGAAGAAACTGTGGAGGTTGAAACTTGGCAGCTTCTACCAAGTTTTACAAGGGTCATGTGGCACATTTCACTACTTTTATAAACCAATTATAATGTGTCCTGGTAGATGACACTTGGTAGCTTCCATTGTCAGGATTTTTTTCTTTTCAAGCACTCCTTTGAACCGTTTGGTTGAACCAACTTTGGTTCAATGGTTCATTCCTTTGTTTTACTCATTTAATTAACCGCTTGAACCAACTGTGTTGAGCTAACCACTCGTTGAACCTTTGAACATTTGAACTATTGAACCAAAATAGTTCAAGGTTCAATGGTTCAATGGTTCAAGCCTTTTTCTCTTCACTAAGTGTTTGAAGCCATGGAACTATGAAGCTGTTGAACCTGATGAACTCTGACAAAGTTCTTGATTCTTTGAATCTTGCTAACGACACTGAACCTTGAACCTATTTAAACTTTGAACCAAAATGGTTTGAGGTTCAACAGTTCAATGGTTCAATGGTTCAATCCTTTTGGTTGAACCAAGGCATTAAACCAATCTTGAAAATGCCTAAGTGTTGGAAACTTGCCCCTTTTGATTGAACTCGCCTGTTATAGCCATTGAACTCTTTGAACCTACTAGTCCCTTTACTAAAAAAGCTTGAAAAATGAGGAATTTGAAAGCTCAAAACAAATTTTGAGAAGGGAAGAGATTATTTTGGTCTGCTGAACTGAAATAGTTCATATGTTGTCCCAAAAATGAGTGACAAATTTTGGGAACAATAGGCCCCACTAGAGGTGTAACAACATTATTAACTAGGGGAGTTAAAGAGTGAAAATTATTGGTTTTTGTTGATGATCAAGAACCACCTATTCTTAAAATGGGGACCCTCCTTCCTTCAATTTTAAAAATTCCCAATACGCCTAGCATAGTAAAACTTTTGACTGTATATGGACTTGTGCTTATGCAATCTCTGGTTAATTTTTCATTTTGTAATAGATATTAACACTTATAAATATCAAATTATTGTAAGTTTTTTCAAGTTTAATTTAATGATGAGTTATTAATCATTGATGGTTCAGTGACATGCAGATAAGCTCTTGCTAACAGAGCATGATCTACTTCATGAACATACATGAATGTAACAATCTTCATTGTATTTCATTAAACTAACATTATGTTGTGTTTAAATCAAATAGTTATGAATTTATACATTTAAACTTGTTTAAATTTTATCAATATGGGTTATGACATCTTTTGGAATCTAATTTAATTTCTCTCTTGACCTTGAAGGATGTCAAAATTAAAGCAGTAGTTTATGATGCCTCGTAGAACATCAAATTTTAGACTATGACTCAAAAGGATAGGTGTCCACCTCACTAGGTGTCACAATGCCTTGGAGATTCATCGCTCCCCATGTAAGACACATGGGGAAAATTTATGATTCCATGAGATACATTATGTTATCTAAATATTTATCTAAGAAGCTAACCATTGGAATTCAAATTCTACAGCTACATGTTGAGATCCTAGCCCCCACAAGTGAGCCCATTAAATCCAAGCCACCACACATCCCCCATGCATCCCACTATAATATAGAAGACTATGAGGTGCCATTACATGTCTCAATCATAACTATCTGGACCCAAACAACCTTTTGATCAGACGCATGTTTTCTTTAGATTCATTTGATATCAATTTGTGTCCACACCATGTTGCATAGATCTAAAAGCTTGCAAGTCAAACATCTAGGCTACCCCAAACTATCTGATCAAGGTTCAATGACATATAGTTATTTGAGACTCATTCTAATATAAACTCTTCATAAACAAGAAAGAAAAATCTCATGATAATGATGCATGTCCCTTTTGGGCCCATGTAATGGTATCATGTGGCATTCTCACATTACTTCTATATGAGATCAATAGGATCACCTCTAGATATTTGTGTCTACATTTAAGCCATGTAATTAACACCAAGTTACCAATAATTATTTGAGGATCCTTTTGATAGTGACACCTATCCAATAAATCAATGATTACCCATGAGAGAAATACCTGGTAGAGAAAATCTCCAATTATTTTTGAAAGCAATGCATGGCACTCCCATGACCAATCAAAACTAAAAAGCACTACCTGAGAGATTGCCATGAAATAAAATATGCCACATGGGAGGATATAAACAAATCAACACACTAATATGTATTTCAATAATATTTGACATAATCATAAGGTGCTATGTGTTTAGATTTTGAGTTCACTAGGCAATTTAGTCACATTCAGACCATGTGAGTGCCTAGCTAGATCTAAGGTAGTAACCATGTGTCAAAAGGTAGTAATCTCTAGCTTTGAAGCTAAATTGACAGTGGATCAAGTTTGAATTATAACCAAATTTGAATTTGAATACAAATAAATACCAAAATTAATAGCTCAAAGTGTTCCAAACATATGCAAATTTAACAATATCACCATTAATATGACATCAACTAGAATTGCCATCAACATTGCATTAATCAAATCAATATTTCAAAAGACTACTCAATTAAGATATTATTTTTTGCATTTTAAGATGTATGAGATCACTCTTTCTTCTATTTATGTTCTCTAAGCATGACTAAGCTTGATCTATTCACAAATTTCACCTCAATAGTCATTTTTGAATCTCAAAAGTGGTAAAGAGATAAAGAAGGATGTTGATTGCTACCAAGAGTATTCAAGAGATGGCACAAGTAGGAATTTAAATTTGGGTAAGAGCATTTCTTTCAAGAGTATTCAAGAGATGGCACAAGTAGGAATTTAAATTTGGGTAAGAGCATTTCTTTCAAGAGTATTCAAGAGATGGCACAAGTAGGAATTTCAATTTGGGTAAGCGCATTCCAATATTGTAATTTAGTTCTTTTCAAGGACATCAAATTCATCCCTGAGGTCATAGCATCAGAGGACATGCATTACATCAACATTTACTTCAAATTATAAGTAGATAGGGATGTTAATGAGACTAAAAAAATTCCTCACATAATCCAATTATCTTTATAAATCATTTAAATTAAGGTAATTGACATCGACAAGGCCACAACCAAACCATAGGTCATATCATGCATTAACCTAGTCTATGATATCTTTATGAGGTCGATATGTGAAGATAGATTGATCAAGTCAATGACTGAATGGCTTCCCATTCATTTCATGTCAGGGCCAAGTTTTGGAAAATATTATGACCTACCCTCACCATATATTGGTTACACCTAGGCCATAATTGATATTTGGTATGAGGTGTACTCCCTAGAGAAGGTCTTAGCATCATGTGTGACTGACCAACTAGAACTATCTTCATGATGACCAAGGGAACTTGCCTATTCATCAATTTAGGAAAGGAGTTAGGATTGGCTTGGCCCTAGTAAATAAAATATTTGGAAACCCACATATTGGATATATGGATATAATTACTCTTCTATTGCTGCAAATAATCCTAGAGGATTAGTAGATTCCCCCAATTATAGAGATCATTAGCAATAACTTGATATACACAATGAATGACACATTCAAGAATGGTGCCCCATTATTCATGATGAGTTACTTTTTGGATGCCTTATACATAATTGGATAATTAGGTAATAATTCATGGTCCCTCGAGTGATAGGAGGTCATGCCTCAGCTATTCTTTGCAATGCACATTCACCACTTTAGATGCAACATTAGAATAATTGTAGGAGACTTTTAACCAATTGTCTATAAATTAATCACTAAGTGTGAGATGCTGAGGGTTCCCCCAAAGTTCAGACAAAAATTAAGAGACATGCATAGCTATTGGTTGTACCTAGATTACACAATCATTAGAGTAGAGGGAGTGATGGTATCTCCTCTAAGATTGCCAAGATATGTGCCTATGAAGTTGGCTAAGGAAGAGATGGCCTATAAACTTTTGCATGGATTTGATGGCATCTTCAAGAACAAGAAGAATAATTCCCCCCATAAGGTTCCATATAAGTTGGAGAGGACTAATATCACCAATTGGCATGACATTATTGTAGACACAAGGCATAGGTATTCATACCTATTGCCCAAGGATGACATCAAACAATGACACCCCAGTAACATAATTTCCAAACACATTAAAATTCAAAATGGATGTGGTAGTAGAGTATAAGCATCAAGAATAAGTGCATGAGTGGATATATAGAGATGTTATGAATGATGAGGTAATTTCAAATAATGTTATAAGAAAGAACATTGAGTTGGAAATGAGGCTTGACAGAGAAAAGAAAGAAAATATTGTAAAGTATCTACCACCACCAACTCATGGAAGCATGTTCAACATGGATTATGAGGGCATACAAAAATAGGAAGGAGAATACAATGTTCCCCTCATTAGGACTAGGCCATGTACACTTTCACTACTGGCCACTCTAAATAGTCAGGACATGCTTCCTAGTCTCGAATAAGGAAGATCTAGTAACCAACCTAACCCCTCTCAAGGGCCCATGTTGACATTTGCATCTACTATGTAAGATGTTCTACAAATTTGGGAATAACTTGAACCCAATATCATTGACCTCAAAGATATGGAACAAGGCATTTAGTTATCCATTGAAGAGGTAAAACCGCTAACTGGGAGGAACATAAAGAAATTTTTAAAAGGGAAGAAGGATCCAAAGACTACCATGAGGGGAGAAATAACACCTCCAATAGATCCTCAAGTGATTACTATAGAGACCATAAGAACACCTCAGGATCCCATTATAAGAAAATACCCATTTGCCTCCTTCTCAATAACATTTACATCTACTTCTGCTTTTACTTCTACATTTACTCCATCCACCATTGTTTTAACATCAGCTCCCCCATCAATAAGCACTTCCACTATAGCTACCACCACCACTCAATCCTTAGCTAAAACTAGCATGAGCTAAGATATTACTTCTTTTGGATTCACCTTCCCCCATTTTCTTATGCATGCCACTACACATATTACTTCTTACCAGGAAACCATTACAAGTGCCTCACTTGATGTTGGTTCCCTTTTACCAACGAGGCCATTGAAGCCCATTTACAAACTATTCTCCTTCCAAAATGCACTTAATATCACCACAACTACAAAGGTGAATGTGCCTCCTAAGTTACCTTCATTTATCCTAAACATGGGCCCTATAAGGTCTTTATCTTAGACACTTAGTAAAATAGACCCAATGAACTTATACATCCCTACTATAGCTTTTACCTCTTATTCAAATAAAACACCTCCATTACATCCACCTCTAACAAATCTGTCACCTACTATTACCCTAAATTATGTCAAACATATCATATACACAAGGCAAGAGAGGCCTCAGGTGGTCCTCTCTGCACCTCAAATTGGGATGAGTTTTGATGCTACCACTAGTATAATGAAGACGGTGGTAAGGAGGCAGGTTGAGCAACCAAAATCTACCTCTGTGGTGGCCCATGAGAGTGAAGAATCCCTCTTCACTTTGACAAAGAAGAGAAAGGCCTTCCCTGGAGAGGTGGAGGAATATGTAGAGGGCCCTGTGTCCATGGTTCAAGCATAGGCATAATCCATAATATCCTTGATGAAGGGGATGCAACAAGAGTTGAAAAGGTTGAAGGAGAAAACACTACCTACTTTTCCAAAAGGCACTATAATTTAGGTAATAAATTTTGTCACGAATATCTTAAACTTGTATAAAGTTGTGAAGAGAAAATATGAATATGGGACCCTGTATTTCAATGTGATCATCAAATTTGACCAAAATCTTTCACTCTATGATGCAAAGTTGGCAAACTTGGATAGAATTACAAGAATTAATAAGTTCTTGAACCTCAAGGTGTTTCCTCTTGAGGATATCATCCATGCATAAACCATTATAATGAACATAAGTAGGATATTGAAAATATGGTTGGACCAAGTCAAGGATGTAACTATATCCTTAGAAAAGATAGAGTTTAAGATAACCCTCTTATTGAAGGATGCCATGGTCACTAGGGTGACCAAACCTAATGGTACCTTCATGTATGACCAAGAATTTAGGGTCCATATGAAGGTATTTGTGTCAAATTTCTAACAATACATAGCTAGTTCAAAGACAGATATCGAGGTGATGAATATTATAGCATTTTCCAACCAAAGTCTGGAGAGAGAAAATACCATTGAGGAAGCACAAAGGCCTATACATTTAGAACATGGTAGGTTAATTCAGGAAACACCTAACTTATTTTGTCCCATGGTCCTATAATTTGGCTAGATTGATCAAGATTATTTAGCATGTGTAGATGTTTGGATGAAGGAAGACTTAGAGAATAATCAATAGGCATCTCAGAAGCCTTCGTTAGGACCTTAGGGAATATTCCACTTTGTTTTGTAAATTTGAATTTAAAATATTCCATTATAGTATGTGGCATTTTTTCCACATGGTTTAATTTGGGAACCTTTTCATGGGCCCAATTAAACTTGTATAGGTAATTTTGAAGCCTATATATATATGGGTTTTCCCCCTTATTGTAAATCAAGAATAGTTGTTATAGATCTAGTACAAGAGAGATAAAGAATTCAAGATATTCCCTATAATGTTTGATTGTGTATTATGTATTTTTTTATTATCACGCTTTTATATGACTAATGGTTTCCATTATACTAACTAATTTGGATATGAAATTCAATATATGCATTTTTTAGTTTGAGTTTAACACTAGACTAACATATCTGCTATTATATTTGCTTTATTTTCATCTTATTTACAACTAAATGTGCTTAAGAAATTTATTCTGAATGAGTAACTTGTGTGCAATGTATGATTTTTTATATTTTCATTTCCTTTCCTTTAAATATTTAATTTCATTCATTTATCTTTGAGCATTATGCTAGAGTTGGTGAATGTTCATTTTATATGTTTTTGTCATAAAAGTTGTAAGTATTTATACCTTGGCCATCTAAAACAAACTCTCTTTTCTGCCTTACCCTACTCACTTTTGGATTAATATTATGACTCACTTTATCTTAGGTCATTTTGTAAGTATTAACTATTTATTTTTTTTTGGGAAATAATTGGCAAAACATAAAACAATTTCAAAAAGATTAGTAGCAAATTAAGTGTCATTATATAATTTTTGTTGTCCCTAAAATAGGGTCTACATGGAGATTTAGAAGTGGTGACCATATCTCTACTATTTGTGTTATTTCCAATAGTAGTTGTGTAAACAACTCAAACCCTGAGTCTTCTAGGACTTAAAATTGAGTTCATTACTTCCCCTCCCATTCTCTAGTGACATAGGGAGCACTTTAATTACATCAATTGGAAGGGGGAAAGTCGGTACTAGAAGGAGGGCCATTATACAACTGATTTCATGCATCTTAGTGAAATTTTAGTGTATTTCATTAAATATACAATAATTTTTTCAAAGTTCACAAATATTCTTAAATAACACTAAAGATCTACATTCTTTATATGAATATTTGCAATCTTTGTAGGAATATTTGCATTCTTTGAAGGATTTCATTAAAGTTAGAGTTTATTTTTTTAAATTTGGTAAATAATTCAAATATTTGTTTGAATTTGTGTAAATATAGGTAAGATACCCCATTCTTTGGGTATATTGAATTTTTTTTAGTCATCTTTGCAAAGGTTAATGGAAATTTGCTAAATAATTTAGATATTTGTGATAATTTATGAAAATGTTAATCATTGATACCTCACTTATACTAGATCTAAGCATTTGAAAACTTAATTTCTCTAATTATCATAAGATTGAGTAAATATTTGCATAGCTTTGTGCTTAGAGATAATTTGAAGTCTTTAAACACTCTAAGATTGTTGAATTGGACATATAAGTATTTTGAAATACTAGTTTAACATTGATATTTATAGGTTAACATGTAACTCTAATAGTATTTGTGTAGGTATTAAAAATTTTGAGGTTTCTAAGCTTGGATCCTTAAAGATCAAGGTAAATCTACTTGATCTGATTCTTTTTTGTAAAATTTTGGGTGATCTTTGTGATATTTGATGCCTATGAATCTAACCTTTGAATCTCTCCTACTCTTAGTAACCATTCTACATCTTGGATTTGCTTAGGATTAAAACTACATCCTAATCTAAACCCAGTGTCCCTTTAACATCCTTATAAACCCATAAGAAGACTAAGTAGACAAAGGAAAGAGTGGGAAGTCAAGGACCTATCCAAATTCCACATCTAACCAAAATTTACAACCCATCTTCCCAATCATGGCATGATTAGTTGGATCATCCATTAATGTCCCTAGACCCATGCATGATCTACCAAGGAATCCATAAAAATATTTTCCTGTCTTCACCCCCATAGATAGAGTAACTGATGGAGAGGAAATGAATTCATTTGAAGTATCTTTGAGGGTAATCAAAATAATCCATGAGGATGTGTCATGTTGCCTTTTCCCTTTACCTTTTTAGATGCATTATATGATTGGTTCCTTAACTGGTTAGAAGATTCAATCATGGGATGGGGCCAGTTTAATGACATTTTTATTTCCAAATTTGGTAGGCTAGTAATCCTAGGAGTTATTTATCAATAGTTCACCACCCTCAAAAGTGACTCAAAATATCCAATTAGAACATTCAATACAAGGTTCTGAAATTTTTAAAGCCTAACCTCTTCACTGAATAAGCTAGTAGATGATTTAGATTTAAAGATATAAAGAATCTTTTAGACCTGATGATAGCCATCTTCCTAAGAATATCCTCAAATATTGACACATTACCTTTAGCATATGTTTAATCCATAGATATTGACAAATAAATGAACCTAGAGGGGCTTCTTACCTTTGTTATACCCAACATTGACCCAATGATGCCATTCTAAATGTCATACCTAACATGAACCAAAATTTTCATACATTAAATCAATTAGCAATTATTAACCAATTGTAATTGATTCACATGGTACCTAACTAATAGCTAGGATTATTCAACCAAGACAATGTTGGAATGCATCCCCAAAATAATTTGGTTTAAGCATTAGTGCCCATGAATAACACCAACATCCAAACTATGACCCAAAACAAGATCTTAAAGCCTCTAAAGGGAGAGTTAGACTAGCTATAATAACCATTTAAAAACTTTATAATTACTTATTGGATGCCAAAAAACAAATGGGAGATATTTTTTAGAGTTCTAACATAAATTACAACTTCTAAAGATATAACAGACTATCCAATAGGTCTAACAATAATAGTGAACCTCCCTTGAAAAAGTTACATGAGATCAACATTTGAGATTTAGCCTTACCTAACTAGTATAGAGTGCACAATATAGCTAGACATGGAGAACTTGACTATGTTGAATTTTGTCATGCATTCAAAACCATTTAGATCCAAATGGAGGAATTTAGGATAGATCCCACTGATCAAAATAATGCTAAAAGATCTATAAATAACAATAATGCTCTTAAAAATCTATAAATTGTCCTCATAGTTAAGTATTATGATTTTCCCAATCAAGATGAAAATAATCCTGAAGACAATGTTAAGGAAGTGCATGCTTTCCAGTAATACTAGAGGAACAACTATGCTTTGAGGAGTAAAGTCCAAAACCCACCTATGATAACTTCCACCCCTCCTAATAAGATGGATACACCTCCTAATGGTAGGATTAATAATGATCCTCCACCCCCTAAAGTTGAGGAGAGTCATGCAACAATATAATATGCCTGCACAACATCAAAAGGTGGATATAACATAGTGGAAGATATGAAAAAAATCAAGGCAAACATAACATTGCATGAGCTTACTCAAATCATTTAACAACATGACTTTTTGTTAAAATAATTGAATGAAAAGCCTAACTCTAACAAATCTAATTCAGTGCATTCAAATGTGGTATTGTATAAGAGTAAACATGAAGTTACACAATTTCTTATAATTGTATGAGTTTTTTATAAGAACCTTTATAATTTCTTGCTTGATTCTGGTGGTTCAACTAAAATTATGCCTTTAATAATTATGCAAAAGGATTGAATCTTGTGAAATCAGAGAAGGTAATGGTACAATTAGATAAATCAAGAGTGAAGGTGGTGGGAAAATTATTGAATATTCACATGCAGCTCACCCAAGAACCTCAAATTCAACAATTCATTGACATTCAATTTGATGACATACCTATAGCTTATAGATTATTACTAAGTTGAGTTTGGACCAAATCCTTGAATGAATATATGCTGACTGATTATTCCCACATGTGGTTGTTTTGGTGAGGGATTCCTAATCAAATCAGGATCAATCAAGAACCTAAAATGAAATACATGATCACTGAATATAACACCAAGAATGAAAAGGTAAACTACCAATACTATGATTTATGTGTTTATACTTTAGAGACCAATAACATTATTATAGATGACAAGGTGAAAGGAGAAAGTAAAGGTCCCTAGACATTGCACTTTGATGGTGCGTGAGCTAGAAGGGGTTCTGACATTGGAGTTTTTCTAAAAAATCCCTAGGGAAAACAATATCTAACTTCTTATATATTATAATTAATTTATACTAATAATTTATTAGAATATGAAGATCTTATTTTAAGAGTTCAATTTATAGTAAAACATAAGGTAAGAGAGCTATTAGTCTATGGTGATTTAAAATTAGTGGTAAATCAAGTCAAGAGTAGATATCAGTGTAATCTTTCTTAATTATGAAATTATAAATTTAAATCTTGGGATTTGATTGAGTAGTTTGCCTCACTTAATATTAATTCCTTGCCCAAGGAAAAAAACCAATTGGTATATACTCTAGCTTTAGCAGTAGTAAACTTGGCTCTTCTAGAACCTTTGAACTTATATGAGTTTATTGTGGAAATAGTCTCATGTCTCTCTATGCTAGAAACATCAATCAAATACAATTTTTTTTGATGATAGGCAAATAATTGACTTCATGTGAAATTTTGGCATATTCAAATCCCACATCATTGATGAATAGGATGAATATTTTGTAAAATATTCAAAGTATAATGAAGAGGGAGTGATCTAACTCATGGAGAACTGAATCCCCAAGGGTATGATCTCCTCAAAAAATATGTTTGACCTAGATAAATAAAGGGATGAAGCTAAATAACCCAAGGTGAGTGTAAAATATTACAAGCAAGTCAACTTGGTAAATCCTAGAAATGAGCAAATTATCAATATTGATCTAGATTTTACTAATGAAGAGTTGAGTTAAGCCACTATCCTTTTAACCAAGTTCAAGGATGTCATTTCCTGGTCATATGATGATCTTAATATATTTGATACTAGTGTGATTACTCACACTATCCCATTGAAATAATCTTCCAAACCCTTTAGGAAAATATAGAGGCAAGTGAATCTAATACTAGAGCCATTGATCTAATAATAAGTAAAGAAATTGATAGATGCAAGGATAATCCTTCCCAAACATCACTCGATGTGGGTTGTTAATCTTGTGCCAGTTCAAAAGAATAATGGAGAAATCAAACTCCATGTTGACTTTAAAATTTTGAATAGATCCTTGGAGATTGATAATTATCCCTTTCCATCCTTAGATGAAGTCATTCAATTGGTGAGTGGGTCTGGAATGATGTCATTCCTTGATGTCTTTTTAGGCTATAACCAAGTCATATTGAATAAGAGGGATAAATTAAAAACTACCTTAACCACCAAGTGAGGAATGATTTCCTACAAATAAACTCCATTTTGATTGATCAATGTAGGAATAACTTTCCAGTGAGCAATGGATTATGCATTTCAAGTTTTAATAGGTAAGTAAATCATTATTTATAAGGATGATCTAATAATTTTTTATAAAAATCTAAGTGATCACATGATGAATTTGGAACAAATTCTAGAGAGGTACAAGAGGTATGGCATTTATTTAAACCCAAATAAAAGTATCTTCTATGTAACTGAAGGCAAATGTCTAGGGCATGTAATCACCTAGGAAGGTATGACCATTTACCCAAATAGGATAAATGCAATTTCAAAGGTAGATATTCCTAAAAACAAAAAAGAGATGAAATATTTATTTGGAAAGATCAAGTTTGTAAGAAAATTTATCTTTGGTTTTGTATAGATTGTAAGATCATTCAACATGATATTAAAAAAAGATACAAAGATAGAATGGACTACTAAAGTGAAGAAGGAATTTCAAGTCATTAAGGATTTTATTGTTCAAGCTCCAACTCTGATAAGCCCTAAGTTTACCAAAGACTTTTATCTATACTCTTTTGCTTCTAATCACACTATTGTTGTTATCTTGACATATAAATAAGATGACAAAGAACATATAATAGCATTCATGGGCACCAACTTGAAGATTATGGAGCTAAACTATCCTATTCTAGATAAACAAGCCTACATTTTAGTGAAAGTAGTCAATAAGTTTAGACATTACATCTTGAGAAATAAGATGTATGTCATTGTATCTGATCTAGTTGTCAAGTTGATGTTAAGGTATAATGAACATGGAGAATAAAAGGGGAAGTGGATGATAAAATTCCATGAATATTACATAGAGATAAAATATGCCAAATTAGTTAGAGGCCAAGGTTTGATTTATCTCATTGTAAATACTGATCCATGTATTGATGTTTTACAGGTTGAGGTAGGTCAAGTGTCCAATGATGAATGGTACAAGGATATTGTTCACTATTTTATATATGGAGCATGTCCCCAACACCTTAAAAGGGAGTAGCAAAGGGCCATTAGGCTAAGATCATCCCACTTCATGAACAGAAGAGGAGTATCTATAGAAAATATTATGAGGGCGTTTATCTAAGGTTTATTTGTAGAGCTCAAGCCATGAAAATCATAGAAAATTTACATGACAAACTAGGAAGTAGTCACCTTTCACTACATACCATAGTACACAAGATACTAAGAGTAGGCCATTATTGGCCATCCATATTCAAAGATGCACATGCTCATGTGTGAGCATGTCATTAGTGTCCAATATTTGATCAAAAAGAGATAAAGGAGGTCATGCCTTTCCAACTAGTAATTGAAGCGAAGCCATTTGCACAATGGGGGATCAACTTCATAAGAGTGATCAATCTGAACTCCTTGATGGGACATAAATTTTTACCCACTACAATGGATTACTGTATAAGGTAGACTAAATCAGTGGCCACCAATAATAGTAGAGATATTGATGTTATCAAAATCTTAGAAGAAAATATCATCACTTAGTTCCAGAGAACCCTATTGTTAGTATGTGACATTGGCCCATCCTTTACATTAGATGAATTAATTAAATGGGCAAACCATAACCAAATATTCATCAAGTGTTCTTCAAACTATTATCCTCAAGGTAATGGAGTTGTAGATTACACTAATAAAAACATGATGAATGCCATTAAGAAGTCTACATAGAAAAAATGCATAGAATGGCAGTCCATGCTAAAGTATGATTTATGGGTAGACAAAATAAGATATAAATAGGCACTCAAGGCATCCCTCTTCCTACTTGACTATGAGAAGTAACATATTTTTCCTATTACACTGAAGCTTCCCACCTATGAGTTTATGGTGGAGTATATGGAGGATGATGAAAGAGTACAGTGTCGAATACCAAACATCATCTAAATGGGAGATGCCAGAGACAAAGCATTTAGTAACTTCAACAAGCATCATGATTTTGTAAAGAGATGGTTTGATAAACAAGCCAAAGTTAAATCATTATATACTTCAAACTTAGTCTTATTGTGGGACAAGGCCCATGAAAAGAAAGGAAAACTTGACAAGTTCACTCCTATCTGGATTAGACCCTATCAAGTGGCAAAAATATTGGGTGAGAACACATTTCGGCTCATAGAATTATAATGGAATGACTTAACCTTGCCATTCAATGGGAAATATATGAAACATTATTTCTCTATTGCTTTGTCTAAAATTCTAGAAGGATAGTAAGCTTGTTTAGAATTAGAGTAGGTAGGAGTAAACAAGTTTCTTTTCTTGCTTTATTATTGCATCTTTTTCTTTCCTTTATTTCTCATTACTTTCCTTTCCATTTGTGGTTTATTTTGTCTTGTTTTATAGCTTAGTAATAAGTCCTCTGGATAAGAATTCATTGGCTCAATTTGTGTTAGTCTGATGTTGAAAATAGGAAGAAGGGATTGGTGGTTTTAAACATTGGTCATCCAAAGTTTGGAAACCTATAGTAGTGTTTCAATTTACAAAAGCTGGGTGGGGTTAATTAGATGTTCATTTTCTCATGAAATTTCTAAGTCATTTTAAGACTATAATATATTTTAGATGATTGAGCATTTGCTTGAGTTAGTGTTTAAATCTATCTAAACCATCATACTATCACTTAAATTCACCAAATAAATTTTTAGGGTAGGATGTGATTTCTAAAAGTGAATTACATCCAAGATTTATCTTGACAAAACATTACACCTAGCTAATTTTGGTCCCCAACTATTTTGGTTTATGAATGTAGGTATAAAAGAAATATAAAAAAAATGATAGACAAATGAAGTGAAATCATAAACTACCTTCAGACTCCATGAATGTTGATTTATGCAATCTCTCTCAAGGCTATGGATGCCTAGCTAGTAGTATACAAAGACCCAATGTGGAGCCAAAGGTATCTATGTTAGATTTATGGACACTTAGATGGTAGCAGAGTAATGCCTAATATGTCCTTAATTAAGCAAAGCATTATTATATAAAATTTAAATAATGCTTAAGTCATTTCATGTTTGATGTCTTGAATCTTGAAAGATATAATTTCTAAACCCAATGAAAATGGTTAATGAGCCTCAAATAACACACATAGTATGATTGTCTACAAGTTTAAATTCTATTTTAAGCCCATGAGCTTTCATTAGTCCTGAAAAGTAGTTTTGATACTAACCAAAGATCATAATGAGATAACTAATTTTTTATTCATCTTTGAACAAAAGATCTAGATTCTAACATTTTGCAATGCTTTCCTATAGAGGTCACCATTTATTTATGATCAACAACCCACTAATATTATAATGGGGACCATCCTTCCTTTAATTTTAAAAATGCCTAAGATACCTAACATAGTAAAATATTTCACTGCATATGGACATGTGCTTTTGCAATCTTTGGTTAATTATTCATTTTGGAATAGAGATGAACACTTAGAAATATTTGAATAATTGCAAGTTTCTTCAAGTTTCATTTAATTATGAATTATTAACCATTGACATTTTAGTGACATGTATATAGGCTCTTATTAATGGAGCAAGACCTGGCTCATCAACATACATGAACACAATAAGCTTTTCTGGATTTTATTAAAATAACATTATGTTGTGTTTAAACCATTAAGTTGTGAAGTTATACATTTAAACTTCTTTAAATTTGATAAATATTGGTTATGATGTCTTTTATAATATAATTTAACTTTTCACTTGACCTCATAAGATGTCAAAATTAAATTACTAATTTTTTATGCCTCGCATGACATCAAAGTTTGGAATATGACTCAAAAGGGTTAGGTGTTCACCTCACTGAGCTTCACAAAGCCTTAGATATTCATTCATTTCTATGAAAGACACCTAAATAAAATCTACAAGGCCACAAGTTACATGGAAATATTCAAAGAGATAATGAGGAAGTTATCCATTAGAATTCAAATTTTGGAGCTACATGTCAAGATCCTAGACACCGTGAGTAAGCCCACTCAATTTGAGCCACCACATGTTCCCCACACATCTTACTACAATACATAATCCCGTGAGATACCACTACATGTCTTAATCATGACCAATTGGGCTTGAGAAGCCTTTTTAGGTGATGTATGTTCCTTTTAGATTCATCCAAGATTGAAGCCTATCTATACCATGTGTCATAGATTATAAATATCATAAGTTAAAAATCTAGGCTATCTCAAACCATCTAATCAAGGTTTAATGACATAAAACTGTCTGAGACTCCTTTTAAGAGTGACACTTTCCAAGTGAGCAAATAAAATCCCATGAGAATGATACATGTCTCCTTTGGGCCCGTATGATGGCATCGTGTGGCATTCTCACATTGATTCTACCCAAGATCAACAAAAGCAACTCTAAGAGAGAATCATGTTTCCACTTGGGCCATGCGATTAGCACCAAGTTGTTGATAGTTATTTAAGGCTCCTTTCAAGAGTGACACCTAACCAAAAAAGTGATGATTGTATATGAGAGAGACACCTTTTAGAAAAAATAAACAATTGCCCATGAGAGAAATGGGTGGCACTCTTGTGACCAATAAAATATAAAAGGCACCACCCAAGATCTCCTCATGAATTAAAATATGCCATGAGGTAGGACATAAATTAATCATCACACTAAGATACATTCTAAGAATCCATGAGGCAATCAAAAGGTGCCGCGTATTCAAATTTAAAATAAACTAAGTAGTTTAGTCATATTCAAGCCATGCGAGCACCTAGATGGATCTGAGGTGGCATCCACATGTCAAAAGGTGGTAATCTTTAGCTTTGAATCTAAATTGATGGTGGATCAAATTTGAATTACAACCAAATTTGAATTCTAATACAATTAAATGCCAAAATCAATAGATCAAAGTCTTCCAAACATATGCAAAGTTGACAAGCTCACCATTAATATGGTATGAACCAAAATCACCATCAACATTGCATTAATCAAAGTGATATTTCAAAAGGATACACAAATAAGCTATTACTATTTACATTTTAAGCTATATGCATTTGCTCTATCTTATATTTGTGTTCTCCTAGTACAATAAAGTTCAAACTATTCATAGATTGCACCCTCACCACCATTGTTGAAGCTCAAAAGTTGTAATGAGATATGAAAGGATGTTGATTTATACCAAAAGTATTCAAGATATGACACAATCATGACCTCACAATCTATGTAAGATCATTTATTTTGAAAATAAAGTCTTATTCAAAGATGGTAATTCAACTGTTTTCAAGGACACCAAATTCATCCCTAAGTCCATATCATCAAATGACATGAATTACAACAAAATTTACTTCAATGTAGAATTATCTAGGGCCATTGACAAGGATAAAAAATTGACTCACATAATCTAATTCAATTTGGACATCCTTGGAATTAATACAGTCAGGATCCTAAAGGTTGCAACCAAAGTAGAGGTCATGTTGTGTTCTAACCTTGTCTAAGGTATCTTTAGGAGGTCAAAATGTGAAGATGGATCTATCAAGTCAATAAATGAAGGTTTCCTCATTGATTTCATCACAAGGCCAAAGTTTTGAGAAATATTATGGCCTACCCTCACCATAGATTAACTACACCCAGGCCATCATTGATAGTTAGTATGAGGTACACTCCCTAGAGAAGGTCTTAGCATCATGGGTGACTAACCCAACTGGAGATGTCTTCATGGATGGCCAAGGTAACTTACCTATTCATAAATATAAGAAAGGAGTTAGTACTTACTTGGTCCTCTTAAATATAATATTTTTCAACCCAAATATTAGCTATGTGGATATAAGGACTATTCCACTATTGTAGATAATCTTATAGGATCAGCAAATTCCCCCAATTAGGGAGATCATTAACAACAACTTGATATACGTGATAAATGACACTTTAAATAATGGTGCCCCATTCTTCATGATGGGTTACTTGTTAGATGTCATCTATACAACTACATAATTAGACCAAATTTCATTGTCCCCTGAATGATAGGAGGTCATGCCTTAGCTATTATCTACAATGCACATTCACCATTTCAAATTCAACATTAGAATAATTACAAAATACTTCTACCCAATTTTTTATAAATCAATCACTGAGTGTGAGATGTTGAGGGTTTCATTGGAGTTCAGACAATCATTGAGAGACATAGGAATCTATTGGTTGTACCTAGATTACACAATCATTAGAGTAGAGGGAGTGATAGTATCACCTCTCAAATTGCCAATATATGTGTCTATAAAGCTAGCTAAGGAAGATAAGGCTTATCTATTTATGCATGGAGTTTATGGAATCTTCAAAAACAAGAAGAAGACTACTCCCCACAAGGTCCCATACACACTAGGGAGGACGAGGATCAGAATGTGGCATGACATTATTGTAGTTACAAGGCATAAGGACTCATATATATTTCCCAAAGATGACTTCAGACCATGGGACCCCAATAATGTCATTGGTAAACACCTATTCAAATTCAAAAAGGATGTGGTAGTAGAGTATAATCATCAATAAAAAATGCATAAATTAATATAAAGAGATGTTATGAATGATGAGGTAGTTCTCAAGAATGCTACAAGAAAGAACATTGAGTTGGAAATGAGGCTTGACAGAGAGAAGAACAAGGAAGACATTATAAACTATTGACCACCACCAACTCATGGAAGCATGTTCGACATAGATTATGAGGAGAGAAAAAAAGAGTAAGGATAAGACAATGTTCCCCTCATTAGGAATATGCCATGTAGACCTCCACTATTGGCCACTCCAACCAGTTAGGGTATGTTTCAAAGCTCTGAATAAATAGGATATATCAACCAAACTAACACCTCCCAAGGGCCCATGTTTCTATCTACATCTACAATGGGATTTGTTATGTAAAGTTTGGATTAGCTTGACCCAACTAACATTGACCTTGATGAGTCAAAACAAGGCATTGCATTATCCATAGAAGAGGTACAAGCACTGGCTTGGAGGAACATAGAGAAAGTTTAAAAAATAAATAATGAGCCCAAGACTACCATTAGGGGAGTAGTAACACCTCCATCATCTCCTTAATTTAATTTTACAAATCCCACAAACACACATTAAACTTTCATTATAAGTACCTTCCCATTTCCCTCCTTCCTAATAAAATTTGCATCTACTTCTACTTCTACTTCTACATTTTATCCATCCACCATTATTTCCCCATCATCTTCCCAATCAATAAACACTTCCAATACAAATACCACTACCACTCAGTCCTTAGCTAACACTAGCATGAGACAAGCTAGTACATCCTTTGGGTTCACCTTCCCCCATTTTATTTTTCATGCGACTACACATATTACTTCTACCTAGGTAACCAAAAAAAGAGTATCACTTACTATTGGTTCCCCTATACCCATGAGGCCACTAAATCCCATTTTCAAACTATTCACCTTTCTAAATCCACTTAATATCACCATATATGCAAAGGTAAATATGTCTCCTTATTTACCTTTATATGTCTTAAACATGGGCCCTACAAGGTCTCTATCTGATACTCTTGGGAAAATGAACACAACAAACTTGAAAATCCCTACTATAGCTTTGGTTTCTTTTTCAACTCAAGCACCTCTATTATAGCCACCACAAATAAAGCTATCACTAATACTACCCCAAATTGGGTGAGAGATATCATACAGGCAACAAGTCAAGAGAGGCCTTAGGTGGTCCTCTCTGCACCTCAAATTAGGATGAGATTTGATGCTACCACATGTATAATGAAGAGGGTGGTAAGGATGTAGGTTGAATAACCATAATCCAATTCAGTGGTGGCCCATGAGAGTGAAGAGTCCCTCTTCACTTTGATAAGGAAGAGAAATGTTGGCCCTAAAGAGGTGGAAGAATATGTAAAGGAGCCTTTGTCCATAGTTTAATAATAGGTATAATCCGCAATAGCCTTAATGAAGGGGATGCAACAAGAGTTGAAAAGGCTGAAGGAGCAAGCATTGCCTACTATGCTAGAAGGCACTAAAATTTAGGTAAAAACCATTATCATCAATTTCTTCAAGCTCTATAAAGTCACCAAGAGAGGATAGTAACACGGGACCTTTCAGTTCAATGTGGTCATCAAATTTGACCAAAAGCTTGCACTCTATGATGCCAAGTTAGTAAACTTGGCTAGAGTTGTAAGAAGCAATAAGTTCCTAAACCTCAAGGTGTAGCCACTTGAGTATATCATCCCTACATAGACAGTTATAATGAAGAGGAGGAGGACATTGAAGACATGGCTAGACTAGGTCAAGGATGTAATTACATCCTTTGAAAAGATAGAGTTTAAGATATTCCTCTTATTGAAGGATGCCATGGTTACTAGGGTAACCAAACCTGATGGCACCTTCATGGAGAACTAATAATTCATGGCCCAAATGAAGGTATTTTTTAAAAAGTTCTAACATGACATATTTAGTGTAAAGACAACCACTGAGGTGATGAATATTGTAGAATTTTCAACCAAAGGCTAGAGAGAGTAGAGGCCATTGAGGAAGCACTAAGGCCTATACTTGCCGAACAAAGTAGGCTAATTAAAGAGACACCTAACTTGTTTTGGCCCATTATCCTAGACTTTGGCTACATTGATCAATATTACTTGTCATACACATATATTTGGTCAAAAGAAGAGGCAGAGAATAAATAACAAGATTCCCAACAACCTTCTTTGGGTCCTTAGGGAATATACCACTTTATTTTATAAATTTGAATTTAGAATATTCCATTGTAGTATGTGGCATTTTGGCCACTTGGGTGAATTTGGTAACCTTTTCATGGGCCCACTTAAGCTTTGATAGGCAATTTTTAATCCCATATACAAGGGTGTTCCCCCTCATTGTAAATCAGGAATAGTTGTTAAATAACTAATACAAGAGAGCTAAAGAATTTGAGAGATTGTCTATAATGCTTGATTGTGTATTCTATTATTTATACTTCTCACACTTTTAAATGAGTAATGGTTTCCTTTATACTAACTAATTTAGAAATGACATTCAATATATGCATCTATTAATTTGAGTTTAACACTAGGCTAATAAATATGTTAGTATCTTTTCTCTTTTTCATCTTATTTACAACTAAATGTGCTTAACTAATTTACTGTGAATGAATAACCTTTATGCAATGTATGATTTTGGATATGTGTATTTCCTTTCCTCTCAATATTTAACTACATTAATTTATCGTTGAGCATTAATCTATAGTTGGTGAATGTTACTTTTATTTTTTTTTGTCATAAAAGTTGGAAGAATTGATACCTTAGCCTTATGAATAAAAATATCTTTTTGACCTTACCCTACTCACATTTGGATTCACAATATGACTAACTTTATCTTAGGTCATTTTGTAAATATTCATTATTTTTTTGGTATTTGGGAAATAATTAGCAAAACTTAGAACAATTTAAAAAATATTAGTAGGAAATAAAGTGTCACTATGTAATTTCTACTACCCTACATCAGGGTCTGCTTGGAAACTTAAAAGTGGTGACCATATCTCTGCTATTTATGCTATTTCCAATAGTTTTTATGTAAAAAAATCAAGCCCTGAGTCTTATAAAACTTCAAATTGAGCTCATTACTTCCCCCCATTCCCTAGTCACACAAAGGCTCACTTTATGTAAATCAACAGTCTTGATTTCCAATATAGATAGATTAAAAGGTTGAGTTAAATAAATTAATGAAATAATATGGAATAAATAACCACTAATTTTTTATAGATTTCAACTTTATTTAACATTCTAAAAATAGTAGATAATGTGTGAAATAGAAACATATCTATAAAATGACTTTTGTAGAAGATTTGGGTTCTTAAAACTAGGTTATGGATATGTTTAAGTGTCATCAACAAGGTCCCTAGGTCTTATTTTTCATTTTATATTATCACTCCACCTATATAGTAGTGTCATGATTCTCTAATGTCCTTAAAATAGCACTAGTGTCTTCTTTGCAGGACTATTCCTATTTTTTGGGAGCATTTGTGCCCTTGTTTTTGGGTTCTATTCCTACATGTATGAAATCTAGAACTCTATGTTGTATATGGAATATCTAATTTACTATGCAAACCTTAATCCTGCTTGAAAGTACAACATGAGAAAATAATTCATGCTCATTATTAGGGTATGCTAGACATCCTCAACACCCCAATGTGAAGAGAGTTACTTACATACCAATACTCTAAGGAGGGATCAAGCCTGATGTATTTCTCCCACCTAATACTTGGTGAAAGTGCATGTGAATGATAAAATGATAGTGGTCTTGAATGACTTTAGTGTGATTGAGCTTGAACATATTTCAAATCTAGGCTTAGGGAATCTATAGATGGTAGTATGTAGGATTAGGGTATAATAGGGATCAATTACCTTGATTTTTATCAACTTGTTTCTTATTTGAATAGACTTTTTGAATCTATCTTCTATCTAGTGGATAAAGGTATAATAGTCTTATATTTATAGTGATTTTTATCTTGTGTTGATAATAAAATGTACTTAGGCCAACCTTTGAAGGGATACACATTTTAAAATATATACATTCAAAAGATTTAGGGAAAGTGACACTAGAACCAAGTTGGAGACACTAGTGCCATGTGGCTCTAGTGTCCTTAATGTTGCTATAGTATCCAGCTAGTAGACTATTGGGCATAATGGATTGAGATATAAGAATAATGTTATGGGATTGTGTTTGAGCTGACAGAATATGTTTGTCATATGGACAATGGATATAAAAGTGTGACAAAGGATATATGATAGGTCTAGGTCTAAGCTAGGAATAAATTGTTTCAAAAAACACTTTTAGCGTTCAAATACCACTTTTAGAGGCTTAAAAATATTAATGAAAAATTACATCCATATATTTAAACATCAGATGAGTAACATTAACAAATTTATTAGTAGACATCCCACAAACTATCTACTATTACAACATGTGTGTGTGTGCGCACGCGCGTGCGTGCGTGTGTGTGTGTGTGTGTGTGTGTGTGTGTGTGTGTGTGTGTGTGTGTGTGTGTGTGTATGTGTGTGTGTGTGTGTGTGTGTGTGTGTGTGTGTGTGTGTGTGTGTGTGTGTGTGTGTGTGTGTTATTAAATTAATTTGTAAATTATTTCTTACATTTTAAATAAAATTTTAACAAAAATTTAACTTGCAAATATATAATATACCTTCATATCTATAGATTATGTAGGTACACCAACCATACATGAAAAAATACATCCTTCAAAACTATATCATATAGGCATTTAAAAATATGACCATCATCATCTAAATTTATAGTACATATAGCACCAAAATATATAAAAGATTGAGGTCAGGCATGCACACTAGGTGGAGTATCCCCATGTCCACCATCTCCATCATCGGTATTTTAAAGCTTAATTGAATGTTGAAAGAATGTGTAAGTAATGACATGAAGTACATGCAGAGTTTCAATATCGATGACCTCATTTACTATAGATGAGATATTAGGATGAAGTGGATTTTGGGTAGGGACTCTTGTAAGACAATTTGGTGCACAATTCGCACCTAGTCTATCTTATGCAGATCTTTTATCTCAGCCCTAAAACTTTGATTAGTTGAAATAGATAGGAATCTCATTGATGAAAAACATGAAATAGAGTTTCATAAAAAAAATGGAACCTTATGGTGGTTATAAGGTGGGTAATCAGATACCATCCATCATCAGTCCCAAAATTTACCTTTAATAAAATTGTGTTGGCATTGGTGCATTGGGAACCATTTTTTTGATGATGTAAAAGATGGATTGGTTGATATATTGATGAATATGATAAAGATTAGGTATTTTAATAATTTTTTTTCCTTCACCTCACATGTTTAAATAATTTTAGCATAGTAATCCCCACAACTATCCCTATATGATGCTTTTCTATCATTATGAATCATTATCGAGTAAACTTGGCCTAGTAATGGTTCTAAGGTATTATCCAAATATGTACGGTGGGTATTAGTTGAATTATGGTCCTTCAATATCTTAATTATTTGTTCAATTTGTATTTTATTCTCAAATATGTGTACAACCAAATCCTCTTAACTAACTGGGTGTTCTCATTTAATTTTACAAATAATAAGTTGAATAGGAGGGTTAGTAGAAATATTATGATGTTATTATGTTTGACTTAAATGGGTTGTTAAAAATAATTATTTTAATAAAAAAATTGACAATATCTAGTGTTAACAATTATTATTTTTGCTTGTTTACCTCCCCTCCATTGTGGCATTGTCCATTCATCGGTGTAAAAAGTAATGGTAATGTGTTAACTACTCTCCCAAGTAGAATGCAATTGTAGTTTAGGTTAGAGATGAGATGTAAAATAAAAATAAAAATGAATTAAGCTCGTCCATGGGCTTGGGATTTTTAATTTTCTACCCTAATCATTACAAGACATACATGCTATGGTTTGGTGATTACCAATCCTCAATTAAAATAGTGTGTATGTATTATTGATATAATGCATATGCCTTATTATAAAATTTCAATTAAATTTTTGCCCTACTCTATGAAGTTACCCTCTACCCTAAACGGGGCTCGTTTTTTGATAGATCTCATAATTGATTACATAAATTGAATAATTTCTTCAATAGTTGATAAATTTAGGATTGATCAAAAAACGCATTACATCCTATGAAATTTATTGGGTCATAAACTAGGTTAATGGGGATAAATTTGGCCTAAATCATGTATTTAATTATAATAATTGCCTAATTAGATCAATTCATGATGGATTCAAAGATAATTTAACCTTAAATCATGTCTTACTCTTGTAGATTAGATTCAAAGGGATCAAATTAGACCTTATTACATTTTTATTGAACTAATAAATTTATTGATTCATGCAGTGATAAAATTGATAGATTGAGCACCATATCACATCCTATACAGTCAAAATATTAATTGAATGTGGATAATTTTCCCAAATCATGTTATTGATTATAACAATTAACTAATTCACTTTATATATGATAAAATTAGAGTTAATTGAGCCCCCCATGAATTATTATAGTCATGATTACATTGAATATGATAAAATTAGCCCTAATTTCCTCCTTGATTCAACCAATTGACTATATGATTTATTATTTAAATACACTAGGGTTTATTGATTCCCACGTCACATCCTATACAATCAAATTTACATTCATGGGGCTCAATTTTAGCCAAATTACATCATTACTAGTAGCAATTGATAAATTAGCTAAATTCATGATGGAATCAAAGGTAATTTAGCCCTAACTCAAGTCATATTATCATATGTAGGTTCAATGGGCTCAAATTACCCATAATTGCATTTGTGATTAAACCAATAATTTATTTTGTTCATTTGTTGATGAAATTATGGTCTATTAATCCCAAAATCACATCTTCTATAATCATAATTATGTTTAAAATGGGATTAATTTTGTTCAAATAGTTCATTTATTATACAAATGACTAATTGGCTCAATTTGTGATAAGATTTGGTCTAATTGAGCCCCCAATCACATCTTATTATTGCATCAAGGTTTAAGGCACTAAAATTGGCCATATTTTCCTTTGTGATTGAATAAATCAAATATTTGGATCATTCAGGTTGATTGATGCCCAAATCATATGTTATAAAATCAAAATTAGTTTTACAGGGATAATTTATAGTCAAATCACTTCCTATAATCATAGTTAGGTTCAAGGATCTTATATTGTGATTACATTTATGATAAAATTAGGGTTTAATAAGCCACAAATAGCATCATATATAATTGATTGAGCTATATATTAAGATCTTATTGCCCCATTTTGCACAAATCATGCTTGTAATTGTACCAATTAACTAAATGGATAAATTCATGATGGAATTGAAGCTAGTTTATCTCTAAATCATGTCCTACTCTCAAATTTAGGTTCAAAGGACTCAAATTGGACCCAATTACATATGTGATTTAATGAATATATTATTTAGTTCATCTAGTGATAAAATTTGTGTCTATTAAGCTTGATATCACCTAATATAAAGTCAAAAATAAGTTCAAAAGTGCCTCAACATAGATCAAATCACATTACTAATTATACCAATTGACTAATTGATTTAATATATGATAAAATTAGGGATAATTAATACCTAAATATAGTATTATACTCTTGATTAGGTTGAAGTGGATTAAATTGGCCCTGATTACAATCATGATTGAGTTGATCGACTATTTGGTTCATTGTGTGATTATATTAGGATTGAAGGATTCCCAAATCATAATTTATATAGTCAAAATTAGGTTTGAATTCCTAGTTTTCCCCAAATTACATTACTAATTACACCAATTTACTTGTTTCCCCAATTCATGATGTAATAAGAGTTAATTTAGACCCAAATCACATAAAATTATCACAATTATGTTAAATGGGCTCAATTTGGCCCCAATTACATCCATGTTTGATTCAAAAAATTAATTGGTTCTTTTTTTTATGAAATTAGGGTCAATTGAGCCCTAAATCACATCATATAGACTAAGAATTATGTTTAAAGTGTGTTTAATTTATTCCAAATAGAATCACTAATTGTACCTATTCACACATTAGTTCAATATGTGATAAAATTATGGTTAATTAAGCCCCAAATCACATCCTATAATAACAATTATGTTTAATGGGATCAAATTGTCCCCAATTGCCTTTGTGATTAAATGAATTGAATATCTAGTTCATTTTTTTATGCACATTGGTGTAAACTAAGACCAAAATCACATCATATATAGTTATAATTAGGTTTAAATGGATCATTATTTCCCAAATTTATTAATTTATTGAACCAATTATCATAAAATAACATCCAATAGTCATAGTTAGTTGCAAGGGGCTCATATTATCGTTGATTTTATCCATTACTGAACCAATTGACTATTTCATTCATTATGCAATGAAATTGAGTTGGTTGTGGGCCATATCACATCTTGCATATTAAAAATTATGGTTTTCATTGAGACAATCAATTCTTTAGTTGATTATATGATGAAATTAGGTGTAATTCAATCCTAGATAGCATTCTATAGTCGTATTTATGTTGAATGGGATCAAATTGGTCCTAATAAACTCTCTTATTAAATGAATTGACTCTTTGATTTATTTTTTAATGAAATTAGGGTCAATGGAGCCATAAATTACATCCTATTTAGTTGAAATTACATTAATTGGGCTTAATTTAGCCCAAACCACACCATTGATTTGACTAATTAACTAATTGGCTCAATGTGTCTTGAAACTAGAGATATTTTAGCTCAAAATCACATCCTATAGTAATATTTAGGTTTAAGGGATTTAAATTAGCCCTAATTTCATCAAATATTTAAATAACTAAATTTTGGTTCATTCTTGGATGAAATTAGGGTTGGTCAAACCCTAAATCACATCTAATACATTCAAAATTAGGTTCATAGGCTCAATTTAGCAGAAATCAAATCAATATATTGACTATGTCATCCACATGACAATGTGTATATTGAAACACACCAAGTTTATAGCTATATATATATATATATAAACATTAACTTCACATTTACAGGCCTTATGTCATATAGTTAAACTTTAAGGACAATAATTAGTTATCTATATGGATTATGAAAATATTTTATCTAAAATTATGTATATTTTTAGTAATCATAAATCACATGAAATAATTACATTATATGTTTTAAGTGATCACAAATGATAGGAAATCAATATAAATAAAAGTGCACAAGTGATTTTATAAATATGCATTATATCACATACATGCCTTTGCTTTGTAATATTTTAGAAAAAATTTCCTAAAGGTTCAAAAAAGTCTTGGATAATTGAACCTAAGGAATGGACATGTTATAATCACCTAAAAGTGTTAATTCGATGCTAAGAGTGTCACTTGAGTTACCCTATCCCTAGGCTTGCCATAGACCTATTGTAGAGCCTTAGACTTGTACTTTTATCCATTCAATAGACCACAATCACCTACAACCAGTCAAGAAAAATTCCTTATATTATCACCTCTAACCCCAATCCAAATTTATTAGTAATATCTTAAAAGGACATTAACACCACATTTGGGAAACTACAGCCACATGGAGCTAGTGTCTTCAACTAGGCACTATTATCCTTAGCCCCAACACTTCCCAATGAATAGTTTTTCAAATGTGTGAGACTCTTAAGGTTGGCCTAATCTCACTTTCTTATGTACACAAGAAACAAAACCCTATAGATACAATTATAATCCACATATATTGAATAAACGGAAAGTAGATGAAAAATCCATTCAAACCAAAGACAAAGTTGTGAAAAATCAAGGAAGATTATCTTGATTTTGACCTAGTTTCTAAATAGTACCATCTATATAAACCCTAAGTTCAATTTTTTTGTACTTAAAATCTCAAGCCCATTCACGGCATATAAGGCCACTCTCATTCTATCATTCACTTACACATAGATCAAGCTCTATGTTAGAGAACTACATCAAACTTGATCCCTCTTTTGAGTATTAGTATGTAGAAAACTCTCTACACAATAGATTGGTGAGGATGTCCTATACATCTGAATATCACACTCAGATTATTGCTTATATCATACATGCAAAAATATCTAGGGTTTGTACACATAATCAAACTTTCTAGGTATAATACATAGCTAAGGCTTCACTCATATAGGAACATAACATACAAATGTAGGCATAGATGGTACCAATAAATAGGAACAATCCTACAAAGAGGACACTAGAACCACATAGAGAACACTACACATGGATGATACTACTATCCAAACTAGGTGCTACTGTGCAATGAGCAGACAAATATCATAATCCTACTTGTGACACTTAGAATTTCTCAAATCTCATGTTTCAGAACATAGATCATCCATGATAGTCTATCTTCAACTATGTCTCTACTTCTCCCTATTTATTTCTATTATCAAAAAGTCAAACAAGGTCAAAATTATATACAAATTAGTAGATTAATTAATGCAATTTATTTATTTGATTTAGACATCTCATACATTTAACCAAACATATGTAATTACTCTTGTAAAAACCAAAAAGGTTAAATCAGTTTATGAACCCATCTGACTCTGAGCATTGCATAAAACCCTAGCTTGAATTAATTCTTATCACTGTGAAATAAATTTGGGGCTGCATTACTTCTAATTTTCTAATTTTATTTAGACAACCTAGCTAAATAAAATCAATTTTACATTATATTTTTAATTTAATTTACATTTAATTTAAATTATTTCAAAGAAAATCTAGTTTAAAAAACCCTAACCCTAGACAACCCTAGGGTTCACATTTCCAGTCATCACTAAAATTACATCTTTCTACTATGATTATCATGACATAAGCCATCATTTATTTCATGATGCAAATTTTAGCACCTAGACCACTTGATTATTTCTAATCCCATCCTACCCCTACTACTCACCATAGGAAAATAGTAGATATTGTAGCTTGAGTTATCACTAAGCATAACAAGGTACCTCCTCAGCCTATACATGAGTAGTGTCACCCTACCATCCCTCTTCATACCCAACAAAATATAAAAATACCTAGAGATCAATAAAGATATTTGGATATTTTTAATTATTTGAGTTATACATCATTTAAAATATCTACTTTGGAATTAATTCAAAAAGCAACAATATTCAGAGATATTATGTTTTAAACACTTAATCATACATTTATGCCTAGTGATATTGAACCATCATAATTTTCATCTATCACAAATACTATCAAAAATTATGGAGGATGTGATATCTTATTCTAATGAGGATTTACCTTCATAATCATTATTGATAAAAAAATTCCACTTGTTATTCATGCTCAAATCAACAATACAACTATTAAATGAGTTCTCATCGACAATGGTTTAGGGCTCAATATTTGTAAGCTCACTTTCTTGTAAACCATGGGGTTGATCTATCATCTATTCAAAAGATTTATAAGGACATTTGAGGATATGCCAACATTCCTAGATAGACATTGGGATCAATCACATAGGATATTATAGTGGGACCAAAGACATTATCTACCCAAATTCAAGTCATGCTGAATCATTTACATTATAATTTGCTACTAGGTGGACCTTGGATACATGTTATGTATGTTTTACCTTCTGCTCTACATAGATGTGCTAAATGTTTACATGATGGGTACCTATACACATGCCCACAAGATAATCATCCATTTTGATATTGCAGGTTCACTAAGCCTCCTACACCAAGTACATCATCTGATGGGACACCTCATGTTCTCATCGAAACCACTCCTCACTAGATTCATATTGAGAAGATGCATACTTATGAGGTGTTAAAGTCTAGTAATACTATTCATACACCACATTCAGATCATCTTACATCATAGACACCTTCATCAATGATAGTGGACCAGCTTCTCTAAACACAACTACCTTGCACAATTACCTTCTTTAATCATAAAATAAATTACTCTCTTAGTACAAACAATCTCATCTAGGAAAGACAATGAGATTTTCACGTCCCAGTTACCCTTACTTCTCAATTTAGAAGAGGCTTACATTCATAATTCTGACACAAATTCAAAGGCCACTATAGAATACGATCAACCACCTATAGACATCCATTTTTATTTATATGGATTGAGCTTTACACCAGTGGGTTTAGAGGAATATACATATAATTAAAATGCACCTATAACTCACCCTACATAAGTAGTGTCATTTATTAAGGATTCTATATCTACTAGATCTCATACTCAACCATTATCAGTAGCATTTCCATTGATCCATTCAATACATATGGTCATATCCATCGATACTAATTTATTCATACATATTCAATCATGGAGATCATAGGAGATACCACTCTACTTATTACATCTATTACTTGATAGGAGATTTATGTTATTACCCATAGTCTAACATAGATCATCTATCATATTCTCATGACATGAAGTGCAACCATTTTGTCATTTCCATAGACTCACAGGACATAATACATACACATGTGAAGAAATGCAACACAAGATAAATAAATGTAAGGCTAATGGCACTATCCATGTTATATAGCATCCACCTCCATAGGCACCATCACCACCAGTGATATGAGCTTGTATATAGATATGAGCATTATGATTGATTTATCACCAAAAAAGATATTCACAACATGATGCATTAACTCTACATATATTTGTCATAGACATATATCTTCCACATGTGGATATAGATAAATAATTATGATCCTAATACTTACACTTTATGATTTTTAAACCACATTGGTTATCAAGAGAGTGAGCTACATCATGGTATTCACTGTCATGATTCTATTAGAAACATTAAATTATTAGTTACATGTGGCTCAAATGTGGCCAATACATTATTTTAAATTTTGACCAGAGACACACATATATAGGTTACACTTGTAGTACATGGTTACAAGTGATGGATGATATAATTGATCTGTTAGAGAGACGCTTGATAATAACTCATGATGGACACATGGTTCACATTTTACATGATGACATCAATGAGAACCATATGTTTCACATAGTTACTCCATAGTCTAATATGGTTTACCCTTGGACCATACAAAAGGCATCTTACACATTTGAGTATCATGCCATTTACATGCACAGACTCTAGACACATACCAAGGATAAGGCCCCATTGATACATAAATATTGGTATGATGATCATGATGATGAATTATTTTAATTTAGATGGGATCAATATCTGATATTGGATAATCTTCCACTATATATACCATTTTATTATACACATCCCATGGATGTGATCTTGGGTCTTTATAAACATTAAAATTTCTTTGTATTTTGTTCTATTAACATTTCTAGTATTTATTTTAGCTCTTCCACTCCTTGTACATAGTTTATTTTCATATATATATATATATACATATATATATATATATATACATATATATATAGATATAGATATATACATATATATATATATATGTATAGATATATACATATATATATATACATATACATATATATATACATATATATATATATATACATATATACATATATATATATATACATACGTATATATATATGTACATATATATATATATTTATTTATTTATTTATTTATTTATGTACATATATATATATATGTGTATATATATATATATGTATATATATATGTATATATATATATATATATATATATATATATGTATATACATATATATATGTATATATATATACATATATATATATATATTATACTAAGAAAACATAAAAAACAATATAATATGTCAAATACAAAAAAACATGAAAATATTTAAAAAATCCAAAAATTTTACATATTGTACACATTACTTTGTTTGCATTTCTACTAGTCAAATATTGCATATTGATAGATATCCTAGTGTACTTGGTTTTATCATACACATATGATTCACTTATTTTTATCAATTAATTGAATATTATAGATAAGACTCTAGTCCACTACACTAACCTGGACCATCTATCATCTACCCATTAGGGGAATTTACACCAATTTAGGTTTATACGTTGCATCATCTGGCCACTTGGGGGCATCTCTTACATAGTTAATATAACTAGGTTCTATATTACATGCTATACATTTTAGTTATGCATTGATTTATCTTGATATTGATCTTTTTTATTTATTGCTTAAATTTTTCACACTATCATTAGTTAGCTTTAATATATATGCACCCTAGAATATACATAGATTTGTATTACATAGTTATACATGCTTTCATTTCTATTTCAAGATTAGACTTGATTATGTTTTCTATGATTATTCCATCTTCGAGGGAATTTGAATATGCCATTGTTACTTGTATTCTATGCCAATTCTCTATTTATATGCCATGGATATGTGCCCATGTCCCTTCTGTGTCATTTTTCATGCTTTTATATGCAAAATTTTGAACATGTCCTCTTTGACTCTACATCAAATTTCTTATTATTTATGTATGTGGAAATTTAAAAATGTCCTTGTATGTTTTCATTATATATTTAGTAACATGTGCCCATTTCCCTTGTATTGTGGCCCCTTCACCTACCCTTTTGTGTGCCTCATTTGATTATATGTGTGTCTCCTTGTCTACTTTTGCACCATGACATTTGTATTTGCTTTCTACACACACACACACAATTTTTCAATGGCTTGAAACATCTCATACATCTACCCTTCCTACTTAGGTGGCTTGATGGACATCATGCCCCATCCCCCTAGGTAGTTACTCAGATTTTACTACTATTATACATTACTTACATCCATCTTGACACCCTTGTCTAATGCTAGATTACAACATACATCCTACATTTATTACTATTTTCAGATACATGTGCATTCTTATGTTATGATTATATATTATATTATAATATCATGCTCTAACTAACACAATAGTTCTTCCACATATTTCACAACTACCCTCAAAAGAGGGAGAATTCAAAAGGATTGTCACATAGATCAGGCTCTTATTTTCTCTTTTCATTAATACATTTTATCACATAGGCTCAGTTATAGAAATCAAATTTAGGATACACACATAAAATAATAGGGGTTTAACAGTCACTTCAGACCACACAGATATTAGACTAGAAAGCCATTAGGGGCCATATTTTAACAATATCACCACAAAGAGATGATATCCACTAAAGGGTGCTACTATTTAGTAGCCCTAACTTTAGGACAATCTAGATCGTTTAAACTTGTACACCAAGTACAAGGGTAGATGGAGGATAATGGGGGACAAAAGCGGGGTATAAAATGATAGTTTTTAAAAAAAAAAATAATAGTTCAACTTGGAGAGAATATTAGTGATACTTTAAAAAGGAATTTGACAATGACATAAGAACATGAATATGTCCTGCCTAATCGAATACCCGATCTTGAAAGTGGATTCTTAAATAATTTATGGGTTTTTCAATCAAAGGGTCTATAAATATACATAAATGACTACGTTGTATCGTGTAACTTGTAACATATCTATAATCATGATATGATCACTCATACAAGACATCTATCACATACATATTACATATATGTATGAATTCACTCATATAGGACATCTACGTATAGTCATTATAGGATAACTTATACTAGACATGAATGTAGCTAATCACCCTAATAGAATCCATTAAAAATACAATAAATCCAAACACCATTAAAATTCATTCTAAAAAGATACCATTCACTCTAAACCAAATGTCAGATAGATGGTCAATCCATGCATTCTTCAATTCCAATCTCATGCATTATTCTAAAGTCACGTAGAATAAAGTCATATCCTAGCACTCCAAATCCACATAGGGCACTCCCTCATTGACCCTCATCATCCCTAATCACTCCCTCATCAACCCTTTTATTCACTTATCATCCCTATTCATTCCATAATCAGTTCTCATTTTCCCTCATTATCCCTAATTTCTCCCTCATTATCTATCAGCATCATTCATTTCTATTAATTGCTCCCTCATAAACCCTCATCATCCCTAGTCACTCCCTCATCATCCCTCAATATCATTTATCATACCTAAAAACTCCATAGTCATACCTAATCACTCTCTCATCAACCATCATCATCCCTAGTCATACTCTCATCATCCCTCATCATCCTTGATAACTCCCTTATTAACCATCATCATTAATTATAGTCCCTAGCTAATCCTTCATCATATTTAATTATCCCTCATCATTCCTCATCACTCCCTCATCATCCTTAATCATCGCTAATCACCCCCTCCTCAACTATCCTCATCCCTCATTATCTGTAAACATTCCCTCATTGTCCCTCATCATACATAGTCACTCCATCATCCCTAGCCACTCCCTCATATAGTAGAGTGTGTTCCAATCTAGTAGTCCATATAAATTTGTTTCACATTGAAAAATATATATTTTAGATGAATCTTGAATGTTATTTCATTTTTTTTAATAATTATAGTGTACTAGGGTGATTATTCTCATTCATGTCTAGTAGATTAGATAGGGTCATGATGGATTAATCTAGGGAGATTATTGAATGATTTACATGGTGGAAATAAGATAATATCCTCTTTCCACTTTCATGGAAAAAATTCATTTTAAATGATGAGGGATGATGAAAAATGATGATATATTAAAAATTACCTCTTTGTGTTTGCTTCGATGAGGTGAAATCCTTATTCTAAACACAGTTATTTCCAAATCATTGAGTGAAAGGGCCAAAACATTTTTGATTTTCTCATGTTTATGAGTTATTTTCAAAAAAATATGTGGGTCATGAGTATTAATTATTATCATTTGTGTTACTAACTTTGTTATGGCATGTTTTCTCCTTGCATTAGAATCTAAAACCCTAATACATTATCCCTAGACCCAAAACAATAATACCTAAAACCTAAAACATTCAAGTCTATGGTTTAAGGTTTATAGACTTTATATCATGTTTTAAAGGTTTATTATGTTTAGGTTTTAGGTTTAGGGTTCAACATTAAAGGTTTATGGTGTTTAGGGTTTGGGGTTTGGGTTTTATGGTTAATGGTTTAGATGTAAATGGAGTGTACTAGGGTAATTAGCTAAATTTATGTTTGAAATGAGTGATTGTATCATGAATACAGGAATATGTCATATATGAGTGATAACATATGTACATGTAGTACTAGGTATGGGGTAGATGTAATGTATGAATGGTTGTATCATTATTATATGTATTTTATAGGTTGAATGATACATGCTAGCCATTTTTGCATATTGACAGACTCATTGATTAAAAAACTCACAAATTATTTAAGAATTCATCTTCAATCCACCTTCAAGACTTTCACATGAATGTCCCTAGTCACTCTTTTCTCTATATAGGTTAGAATGACCCCTATCCTTCCAATATATGGCTTAGCCAATGGCCCCTCTCCTTTCTCTATATAGGTGATAACTCAAGATTATGGCTTATGGATAGAGGTTTAGAATTTATAAATTTAGGGTTCAAGGTTTATCACTGATGGTTCAAGATTCACAACTTAGGGTTTAGTGTAAATGGATTAGCGTTCAATGTTCAAGTTTTAGTGTTATGTCTTCGAGATTAGGATTTAGGGATTATTATTTATATTTTATGCTTAAAGGTTTGGGATTTATGGTTTATGGCTAAAGGGACCAAGAGTTTAGATTTTAGGGTTTATGTCTTGGTGTTTAGGGTTAGGGTTTTAGGTTTATGGTTTCACACTTATGGTTTAGGGTTTAGGGTGTAAGGTTTAGGTTTTGGGTCTTGAGGGTTTGGTTGAGGGTTTGGGCTTTAAAACCTATTGTTTTACGAAAAGAATAGTTATTTAGAAATGGTAGCTATTATATTGTAAAAATAAATCAACAACAACAACAACAACAACAATAATAATAATAATAATAATAATAATAGTTTTGAATTTGGGGTTCACTAGTTTTAAATTGATATTATTGATGTTAATTATATTATGTTTAATGGGTTTCGTAAAACTTCACATTTAAGTACTTAAGTAACATAAAAAAATTTGTTTCCAATATCTTTATATAGATGTATGGGTTTTTCTATAATTTCATTTATTGTTCTTTTGAATTTTTTTAATAATTTTTAATTAATTTCATGAATTCTTATTCCATGATGTTGTATGGGTTTGTGTAAATTTTATAAATAAGGAAATTAGAATCCTGATGATTAATAAGATTGTCAAAATAATACTTTTTAATTTATAATATTACAATAAAAAATTTGTTAATGAGAAATATTGAATCCAAAAAATATTATATTGAAATCTTATTTTTCAAAAATTAAAATTTGATTTCGTAAATATTAAAATGTAATTTATTTTTATCAATATAAAAAATCTATTTTTATTGATATTATAATTTAATATCTTTAATTTTAAAATTTAATTTTAACTATATTAAATTATAAATTATAATATATTTAAATTTAATGAAATTATGATTAAATGAAATGATTTTACTTATACTCTCAACATGTATTAACATTTATGAAATGTTTAATATTAACAACTTTTCATTGTTAATAAAATTCAAAAAAAAATCTAATCTTTTACAGAGTACAAATTTAAAAATAATCCAAAAACATTAATTTAAATCATATAATATTATATATTATAATATAATAAAATTTACGTTAAATCAATTAAAATAAAATATATATACAATCATCCATTTCATTTTTCACAACCATACAAAAAAATATACAATCATAACTTTACAATGAAATAAATGAATAGGCATTTCATCATAATTCCAATTCCTAAATTTTTCATGATAAGTTTCACACGCCAACCGATATGAATTGATTCGTAATTTTTTTTTTTTTAAACATTAAATTGCTTCGTAGATTTTTTTTTTAAAAATTAAAAGATAAAATTATAAAGATTTATGTTAGATTAATCATAAAAAATTGTTATTGAAATGTTTCAGAAGTTTTTATTATCAAAAATAATAAATTAAAAGTTATACAATAAAATATTGGTCAAAATACAACCCCATATTTCATAACCCCTTTATTAACTACACAAATCCAAGTAAAAGAAAATCAATAACAAGCCCTCAAAACAACCATACTGATTAAGCAACCCCGACAAATAAAACAAAAAACTATTTTCTATAAAGTTAATAATAAATATATCATCAAAACAATAACTCCCTAGTAATAATAAATATATCATCACTTCTTATGTAAAGATGAAGGGTTACGAAATTTTAATAGGCGAAAGTTTAAATAGGTGAACCAAGTTATCTTTTAAGAAAAAGAAATATTACATTAAATATAAAAGATAAAATATTTCCTTCAAGGTTAACAAATACATTTATAAAGCCCTTTTTTTAATAGAGGAACTAACTTATAAGTTTATAGCATAGACAATCCAACAATGGACTTTGAGACGTATTTAATATATAAGAGTATGTGTGTATATATATATATATATATATATATATATATATATACACACACGTATAATGTACATTTTTACATTGTTCAAGTCAAGATATAAAATGAAGGAAATCAAAATTTATTATGATATTTTACATTAATAAAAGATAGTTTTGAAAATAAATATTAACCCAAAGTTTAGTAGAAGAAAAAACATAATATTTATAGCACCTTATTCAAAGTTTACTTGAAAATAAATTATAATTTTTATTTTTTAAATCATGAAATGAGATTATAAAAATTTGCAGAGTTACACTATTACACTTACTAACAAATTTTTCACTAACACGAGATGAGCTTAGAAATACATCAATGACTAATACTATTGGATTAATATGGATAGTTCAATTGTAGTTTAATTCACAAAGAGCATGTGATGCAGGAGCATCTAAGGTGAAGATAAATATTGTATCAACCAAAACTATGTTAGATTAGGTTTTTGTTTTGAGTTGTGTCTATGGCCTTATTTTATGATTTTTGAATATCTAAGAATGATATTTTAATAGTATTCATTTATCGCACAATGGTGTGGAGATATTTCCTACACTTCTTTTAGTCTACATTGCCTCTTATTTCTCAAACATAATTTGGTAAGATGATTCTTTAACACAGAGAATTATTGGTAGGTGAGATTTAATGATGTCACAACCTATAAATCTAATTACTTGTGTGTCAAATTTCATCTCATTTGGACTTACAATGCTAATGCATAGAGAGATTTTATAACTATCATTCAACTTGGAATGTCACTTGAGTATTAGGGAATTAATAGATTGATTCTTCATCACAATAGCACATGAGTAGTAAATATTTTTGGATGTACTAGGAGTTTCAATTATCAACCCACATTTAGAATCTATGATTTTTTAAGAGGTCCTGCATTTTTGTATGATAGCTACATGCATTTGTCTTTATTTTTATGATGTCTAAAAGGAGTTTTTACTGAAAGTTTGGTGTTTAATCCCAAAAAGTAATGGAAACCAAAAGTTGTTAAACACTTATGCATTTTTTAGATTAAGGAAGTTGAAGAGACACTCCATGAGGACATAGATGCTATAGGAATAGTATAATTCAAGAGAAAAGTTAGTTTTTAAATAAGGAGGTGATTTTTGAAGGATCATAACTCTCCAACAATAGAACATAGAGTTTTTTTAGTCTAAGAGGGACTTATGTGAATCTATATATTCTTCATATATTGTAATAAGGTTGTATAGACATGTGTGTGAGTGTGAGTAAGTGTGTGCATTTATTTCTTTATAACACATTGTTGAATGTAATAGATTTGGTGTGTTGAAATATGTCAAGTCTAAGTAATGTGATATTGTGTGTCCATGGGAGAGTAAATAACCAAGAAACATAGTGATAAAGAAATTCCTTAAGTGGACTCCCTTTTGGTATCATATCAAGGTATTTCCTTGCTAGATTGAGTGAGAGGCTCTTTTATGAGTAAGCTATAAATTGTGATTTTTTTTAGTCATTTGGATGTTGTAAAGAATAATCTTGGATATGAGAGAAGATAAGTTTTTTTACAGGTGTGAGAGATGTTCTACAAGTGTTGAAGAAGTGTGGGAGGATGTTTTTTTTAGTCTATTTCAAGTTATTAAATAGAATCATGTTGGTTAAGGAGAGATGGTACAAAAATCAAGAAGATTAAGAGAGTTAGAAGACTTGATAAAGATGGTGAATGTATTCCAAACAACATTGGAAAAGATTGAAGATGCACAAAGTGGAGATGTTTGAAATGTGAGTGAAGAGGATGAGGAAGATATGATGATGGGGGTTTTGTACCTAAAATAAAGGTTAGATGCATTGAAGAAAGAGTAAGCAATCAAAGGAAGATATGTCAATAAATAAAAGAAACCAACATAGGTCATGGTGAAAGAAAAAGGTAATCCAACTAGCAATATTATTTATTTTTTTGGTAAGGAGAGGCTAGATGATCTCATGATTTGGATAGTGAAGATATACATATTGTTTGAAGAAGATAACAGAAACTACCCCATGAGGGTAAATATTAAATTCAATAATTTGTGTGGACATTAAACTATGTATTGTAGAGAACTCCTAGAAAAGATAAATATAAAAGGAAATATGAAGGTGAGTGGATGGGAACATATGATTTCCAAATTGATGTTTTTTTTGCACCGAAAATCATCAAAATATTGGTTGAAGAAGCTTCATATCTCGAGGCTTGAGAGAAAATAAAAGAAGAAGAGTGCTATGAAATGATATATGAGATGAAAGTTTCCATGTGAGATGATCAAACCTAATTTAAGAAGTATTAAGGGGAAGGATATGTGTGAGGAGAATAAGGTTGTATTTAAAGAAAACAAGAGAGTGAGTTTAACATGTGAGAATCCCAAATATAATTTTTAGAACAAAAAGGAGAAAGAGGTTTATGAACATACCATAGAGTAAGGAATCCTCATGCAAGAGGATATGGATTTGATAGTTGTTGAAATGGATGAAGGGACCCATTATTTTTATGATGGGAAGGAGTTTGTAATATCCCATAATTGGAAATATTTAGAATAATCCATAATGAATGAATGCAATGCATCTATCTTTTTTATTTTGGAGGGAATAAGGGTTGAGGAAAACCAAAGAAATATACATAATTCCTTAAATAAATAAATAGAGGTGAATGAAGAAGGAAAACATAAGGAGTATTAGGTTTCTATGAAGGAAATAATAGAGATGGCTGATGTTCAAGTTAATACACATAAGGAGAGTATGGATAAAGACCATCCATGTGAAGGAGAAAAAAGTAGAAAATAGTATGAGGAGAGAAGAACCATAGAGGTTGTTTAAAATGGGCCTCTGGGAGTCCATCATGGGATTGAAAGATGTGAGGAGAATGTGAGCAATGGATAACAGTTCGAAAGAATTTCCTTGAATCATGATGAAGAGGTTGAAAATGTGATGGTGGGAACTCTTGATTCTATTAATGTATTAGTTTGAATGTGTAGGTCTAGTAAAGAAAGAGATGGAGATGGTGGACATGGTTCCACCAAGAAGATTGAAGGATGTCAATGGCATAACACATGTGTAATAAAACCATAATATGTTGGATAATATCATCTTATGAGTCTAGATACACATTGTTCTCACATGGACAAGGAGAGTACAAAGTTCTTTGCACATTACATAGAAGTGGAGAAATAAGAAGAATGTAATCATTTAGGAGTTGATGCAAAATAAATAAGTCAAGAAAAGGAAGATCAATTGTCAAAAAAAAATTAAGTAGTGTTCTAAGGAGTAGGTAGAGTGATAGAGGCTTTAATAATCCCAGGATATATGAGTATCAAGATAATAGAATAAAATATAAAGAGTCATCCATTGAAATTATGAATATGGAGGAGGCATTTAAATAGGCCTTCTAGTATGAAGAAGGTGAGATAAAATTTAGTTCACAAGATGTGAAGAGGAGAAACTAGTTTTAATATCAATTGAAGAATGTGAATAATAAGTCAAGAAAAAAGAAGAGTCTTTCAATACTCTTGTGAATGAAGAATCCACACATGAGGTGGTATGGCAAGGAGAAAATTGGAGAAGGTGATGACAACCATGAAAAGAAAGGATTTGAAAATAGTGAATATTGATAGAAGGAAGAATCCAAAAATAGGTTAGATAGTGAGTAAAAAATAAAAATAAGGATTTAGGATGAGGTGGAAAATCAATGGTATGTTTAATCCCATAATAGAGAGTAAAATGAAATAAAAAACATCTGGGTGGAGTTGGATGAATGAAGGTGGGTTTCATCCCATAAGAAGATGGAGAGAAAATGGGATAAGTCTTTAGCAGGGGAGGACATACTATGGTGGGTATAACCCCACAAAATAAGGATACTATGGTGGTCCTAATCCCATAATAAGTGGAGTAACAAGATATTAAAAAAGAGGTTAGAATTGAAACTAGCAATCTAGGGAACTGGAAAGGGAAGAGAAAGAGTGAAAAATCACTGAAGTACTTGGTGTATTTGAGGGTAACACCATGACCATTATGATTCATGGTCAAAATTGTGGTTTTACCACTTATTCTATTTATGTGAGCATGATTTTACAGTTTCAATTACTCAGGTGTGTATTGTAGGAGCATCTAAGCTAAAGGATAATCTTGCATCAACTAAAAATATGTTATATTAAGTTTCTATTTTGAGTTATATTTATGGCCTTAATTTATGAGCTTATGAATATCTAGGAATGATCTTGAAAAGTTATTCCTTTGTCACATGATAGTGTGGATATAATTTATAAACTCTTTTAGTTTATATTGTCTCTTAATTCTTAGGCATTTGTAAAGGTGATTCTTAAATGCATAGAACAATTGGTAGGATAGATTTCATGAGATCACATAAAATAAATATCATGACCTATGCATCAAGTTTAATCTCATTTCACATTACAATTATAGTGTACAAATATTTTTTACAACTATCAATCAACCTCTAATGTCACTTGAGCATCAGAGACTCAACAAATGGATTCTTCAATGTAATAGCACATGAGAAACATATATTTATAGAGGTACTTGGAGTTTCATTGATAATCCCACATGTTGCATCTCTTATTTTTTGAAGGTCATGAATTATTCTATGATATTTATGTGTGAGTATTTGTGTTTTTATGACATGATGAAGGTGTTATTACTGAAAGTTTGTCATTTGATCCTAAAATCTATAGAAATTAAGAGCCACCAAACTCATGGATTTTTTTGAGATCAAGGAAGCTAAAGAGACACTCCATGAAGATAGAGATATCAATGGGATACTAAATTAGAGATAAAAGTCAATTTTTAAAAAAGGAGACAAGTTGTGAAAGAGCATAACTCTCCAATAGTAGAACAAATAATTGTTTTCAATCCGTGAGGGACTGTATGAGAGTGTATATCTTCTTCACATATTTTAATAAGTTGGTATAAGCATGTGTGAGAGTGTGAGTGGGTGTGTATATTTAGTTATTTGTAACAAGTTGTTGAAACAAACAAAAATATTATGTTGAAATATGTCAAGTCTAACTAATGTGTTATTGTGTCCATGGAAGAGTGACTAACCAAGAAACATAGATAAAATGAGTCCTTTAGTGGTCCCCCTCTCTTTGTGCTTGCACCAACATGCCATGTTATGATTTTAGGATTTTAATTAGAATTTCAATAGATAACTTTATTCAAGGAATAAAATGAACCACATCATTTGATTTAGAACATATAAAAACCTAAGTAACATATATAAATTTGTCCTCATTGGGCATTAGATATAAAAGACTAAATTAAATTGAAGTCATGATTTATATCTCAATTTGTTAAATTCCACACTTATTTATTATTTTCAATTTGCATATTATAAATGTATTCACATGGTCATAATATAATGCTTGCTCATACCACCAGGGTCTTTATTTAATTTAAATATCTCAATAAAATGGATTTACTCAATTGTCTTAAATTTATTTGAATCTTTTGGGTTAATCGCATCACATACCAATATGCCTATGAAAAATATTCAACTATTTGATATTATTGCAGTATTATTATTTATTGTAGACCATATTTTAAAATATGTTCAATTTCTTAGATCCATACCTATTCTATATAGTCACCCTCCTCTCCCAACTAGACATCTCTCTCTATAGTGGAAGGGTAAGGTAGGCCGTCGCCAAAAAAACTCTATATTATCCTTCAACCTCCAAATAAATATTCTAAAGGTTCTGAGAGTCGATTGTCAAAATCCCTAAAGTCACATAAATTGTATCATTAATTAAAAATGTTTATTCTAAATTATATTGGATAATCATATAATGCTAAATGACATAATTATAAGTAATGCCAAGTGGTATGATTATATATCCCTAAATAATCACATAACCTCTAAATAATTATATATATATAATCAACAATTTATTTATTTATATAATCACTAATTAATTTATATATAATCATCAATTTATTTTATATACATATATAATAAATCACCAATTTATTTAACTATTTATATTGCCTCAGAGCAAATTCATTTATTATACATTAATGGTATTACCATATATCACAGATTCCCAACTAAATTTTAAAAAAATTACAGGACGGTGCCGCATGGCATACTCCCATGCATTACCATTTTATATTTTTCCTTGGGTAATTTAATTCTCTATTATTTTATATTAGTTTAACATTTATTATCCCACAATACTTCTTATTTCTTTCATATTTACTTATTTGATTTAATAGGCACGGAGAAGGTAAGTGTAGCAGTAGGTTGTTCGATGAGATTGCCAAGCAACATGGTCATGTGATCCCAGGTCCCATATTGTCTCAATGATTTATTCAAAGTATTCCCAGAGGCATTACCTTCTGTGTCACTTGTTATATGAGTCCATGTTTAATGAGAGAAATTCAGTTAGTTGACAGAGAAGTGCAATAAGGAATGGTTACCCTCCTTAAGTATTCTTTTTTTTAAGCACCTAGGAGGTTGTGGACCTGAATTGTAAAAATGTGGAAATAAAAAATTTCAAGGTGCCTTAATTATTCTTACTCAGTATTTTTACTGTAGAGTAAAAAACTCTACATTTTTATTTTTCAAAAAAATTTAGTTGTGCGCTCCAAGTTTTGTCCCTACGCGTTTCAGTTTTAAGGCAGTGAAGTTTTTGACACAAAGCATGAGCACGAGTTTATTTTTGCCTAAATTTTGTCTAAGTATTAAAGTCACATAGAAGCTGCCAAGTGTCATTGGCTGAGACACATTTTATAATTTATATAAGTTGCTTGATATGTGCCACGTGTCCCATGGTAACTCAGTGAAGTGCGACAAGTGTTGGCATCCACATTTCAAATTTCTTATGAGTTTCAAAAAGATTCTTTCAATAAGCTTCTCTCAGGGTCAAGTAGAAGGTGCCAAGTGGCAACTATGGAAGGTTTCAATATATGTTTTTAAAAGTAATGGAAGATGCCAAGTATCCCTAGCTGAAGAAAGCAAAAGCCACCACGTGTCAACATCTGAAATATCTTCATTTTGTTTCATTGTTAAGTAAAGACTGTGGTGGGCCCTGGGTTTTATTTCTAAAGTCAATGGAAGCCACCAAGTGTCACCATTCATATGAATCTAAAATGAGTCCCAAATGTTTCTACAGTGTAGCTAAAGCTCGATATAAGTTGCCACATGTCTCTAGCTAAAGCAACAGAAGCCACCATGTGTCCCTTGTTAAAGATATGCGGAAAATGACACCTGTCCCTATTTTCATTTTGAAGCTGCTCAAGAGAGAAGTGTTATGGGTCCCATTTTTTGTAAGTTGTTAAAGTTTTGAAGTGGCAGACTGTGACAGATGTCAAAAATAGAGCACTCCTGAGCAAAGACATATAAAGAGTATAAGTTATGCAAAAAGTGTCGTGTGTTTTCTATAAGTGCCATGGAAGATGCCAAGTGTCATTTTCTAGTGTCGCCTAAATATTGAGACAGTTTTCAAGTGAAAAAGTGGATACTGCCAAGTGTCCTCACCTGTTTCATAGTGGGAAGCACCCTGTGTATCTATTTCAGCCAATGAACTTGCAGGGAGACAGAACATTTCAGATCCAAGAAATATCTTTTGTTAGACACTTCCAGTTTAGTTAGAGTTCAGTTAGACCGTTGGATTGGGAATGTGCGGGCAATCTAGAGCTAGTTTGATGCATAAATATGGGTGCAGAGATTGCCAAAAAGAGGATCAAAAGATAGAGAGAATTTTTTGCAAGAGATTGTTATCAAGAAGTTTTAGATTTTATTGTTGTGGCCAGTAATATCATTTGCCTTTGTTCTATTTTCTTGATTTAGAAAGTTTGTATAACTGTGCATGTATCTATGCCTTTTATGTGACTAAAGAATTAATAAGAAGATTGAGTTATGTGCCTTTGTTGATATTTTCTATGTTACTACAAAAATAGTCTAAGTTGTGAGCCTTTGATTCTAATGTTTTCATCTTTTACATTGATCATGCATTGATTGCTCTTTAATGTAAATAAATCCTGAAGATAGCTTCACTGTGCTTAGAATTAAGGGTCGAATTAAATTTAGGCACATCGCCATAGTTAGATTTTCTTTCATTACATTTGTGTTTCTGCTTAATTTCTATCCTTTTTCACACAATACTTTTGAGATAAAGAAGATCCAGCTTCTTTAAAATCTAGAGGTCATTTCAGGTCGCAATTCCCACATTCTTGAAATTTCCCATTAATGGTGTTGGAAACAGCACAATTCTAAGCGTCAACAATTTTTGGCACGCCCGGTAGGACACCATCTTGAAGTTTCTTTCAAGACCGTATGAACCAAAGAGCTATAAGGAGTCAGAGTTGTGGACCAGTAACAAGATCTCAATTTGCTATAAATCTAGGAATTCTTCTACCACCATTGATAACTAGTCTAAGAAGAAGGGTCAATCAGTTTATACCAATACCAAGAGCAAACATGGGAGCTCCTATACCCCCAAGGAATTATGCAAGTTGGAACACTGGTAGTCCTCTGATTCTCCCAATACCACCAGCCACTTGGGATCCTATTCCAGTAAATGCCCTGAAAGCTCTACCCAAATTCAGTGGGCAAGATTTCAAAACACCTGAAGAACATCTGCAGGATGTGTCTGATGTTTGTGCAATACATGTAGTCACACAGTAGAATGTAGTTATAAGGTTGTTAGCTACTTATTTTAAGGGAAAGGCTCTGGTATGGTACAAATCTTTGACCCCAAATATAATATATACATGGGATCAACTTAGAGATCTTTTCTTTGAAATATTTGAAGAAAAGGGTGATAAGTCTTCTTTGTTACAACAATTGATTATTATCAAAAGGGCACCACAAGAAGCAATGACTGACTTCAACTCAAGATTTCAAAAGACTTGGGAAAGAATTCCTGCTATAGCAAGACCATTACCAGGTATGGCTATAGTATTTTATCTTAAAGCTTTAAATTCAGATATATCAGTAATGATTCAGCCACTTGGAGGTCAGACTCTACCAGAAGTCTATGAATATGTAGTCAGAGAATATGTAGTCAAAGCTAAAATTAATTTAATATATGCTGGAAAGTTTCCCCCAAGGCCTCCCATGCCCATGTTTCCAGAGATTACCTTATCTTTGCCTCAAGAAACCCCTAATTCCATAACCCCACCTGTGTCTATGTAGACATATCCTCAACAACTTGCTAAAGAACTTGTCCCTACCCAATCATCTGAGATGGATGATATCAAGAACATCTTAAGGACATTTTCTAATGAGTTAAGTAACCTTAAAAGATAGTAGAATCCTTATCCTAAACCCTAATATCAAGGCTACCAAGGAAATAGATTTCCATCACAACCAAACCAGTATCAGGGTCCTCAAAGGCAAAATAACCCTTAGCCAACAAATCAATTAGTTGTAGTCCCTACACCCTCATAGACTGTTCCCCCTAATCCAAATAGGGAGATTGTTCAAGGGTAGAATAATTATGTAGATGGCACCAATGCCTGGTGTTTCCCTTTTAATAATTCTCATATGCCCAGAGATTGTCCCATGGGTAATCTACAACAAAAAGTAGCAAAGCAAAGAAGAATGGATGGACAATTTGTAAGTACTTCTGACACTCAAGCCTACCAATCCCCTGGTATGCAAAATTCAGTCATGATGGCTCAGATGCAAGGGATGTCCTTACAACAACAACAAGAAATATCCCCTGAACATGCTTTGTTTACATGGGTTGAGGATGAAGAGTCAGTATTCTTGAATGAAGATTCCACTTCCAAGAAGCCAGTAGTACAATCAGATCACTACACCAGATCAAAGATAAGGATGATGGAACAGCCTGAAGTCACAAATAATGAGACTATGGGGCTTCCTCCATTTCAAGGTCATTAAAACACAACTGCTAGACAAGAAGTACCTCAGCCAATGTAGAACCAAGTAGTTCTTCGACAAGTTCAAGAAAAAGCAAGGTACCCTTATTTTCCAAGAACCCAAACACTAAGACCAGTGAATGTGGTAGATCAGCTGAAGAGGACCCCAAAAAATGTGTTAATATGGGACATATTAGCTATTCCTAAGCAAAAGACACCGTTATAAGAAGCTCTGCAAGATCAATTAGTGCCTAAACATACCGGCACCAAAGAAGGACCTGTTGATAAAGAAAAGCTCAAAGATACGGTTCCTCTATAGACAACAACCCTTTTGAACAATGCAGCAGAGGTAAATAAATCCAAACTAGAGCCCTTCTATTTAACTTTGATAGTTGGAAAGAAATTGTTGCATAATGCAATGATAGACTCAAGGGCTAGTACTACAATAATGCCTAAGCAAATAGCAGATGCTTTAAAAATAAAGTATGAGCCACTTACTAGAGGCATTATGTTGCTGGATGGCAAATCAGTGCAAACAATAGGGAGAATTAAACAACTTCCATTGCAATTATATACTTTCCCCAATATAATGGTCAATCAAGATGTAGTAGTCATAGATATACCCCCTATATTTGGCCTATGTTTATCTAGGTATTTCACAGCCAAGATAGGAGCATATATGTCATTTGATTGGTCTCACCTCATCCTAAAAATCAAATATGGTTCAAAGATGAAAATACTATCTGAGCCACTATCTAAGGATCACATCACCAATGAACCAACCTCAAAATTAGAGGTAGCTCATGCTATGCTAAATAAAGAAGAAAGTATTTTTGTTGAAGAGTTAGGTGACTAGACTGAACATGACCAAGAAGAAGAAAATAACCATTTGTTAGCTATGATGCATAGTGACCCATATGGAAATTATGACTCTACTGGTCTAGGCACTTATTTCATTTTTGATGAAGACCATGAAATCCCAAATGTTTTAAGGGAAGAAACGCCAACTACTCAAGAATCTAAAAAAGATTCAAAATTTGGACTTTAAATTTTGATGGGGCTAGAAGTAAAAATGGTGCTAGAGCAAGAATTTGTCTTGTTGCTACAAATGGTGAGAAAATTTTAAGAGCTATATGTTTTCAATTTGCCTGTACTAATAATGATGCTGAATATGAATCCTTAGTACATGGGCTCATATTAGCCAAGAAAAAAGGAGTAAAGAATCTGATAGTAAAAGGAGATTCAGAACTAGTAGTGAAGCAAATTAGAGAAAAGGCAATAGCCAAAAATGTATGGATGAGATCCTATAGACACAAAATTTGGGACTTAATCAAAGATTTTGAAGCTTTCAATATTGAAGTAGCTCTTAGAACCCAAAATTTTGAAGCTGATAAGATTGCACAGATTGGCTCACAGTTTGATCTAGCAACTGGCCTTTTAGTTAACAATGAGTCAGTAAAAGTTATAGTAAGGCCAACTATCCCAGACAACGATCAGAATTGGCAAATATTTGAAAATGATTCTTAGGTACTCTCATTCTTGAAATAATCAAGGGAATTTATTGATCAATTTCAACCCAAAATTGAAGAGGCATATGGAGACCAAATTATACAATTTGTTGGGTGAATATTTTGTCGACCAGCTAACTAGTGAGCAAAATAGTTCCTATCACCATAGCATAGGGAGATTGGTCATCCTAGTTTGCAGGTTTACTACATCAACAAGGGACAAATCTCTCCTCTCATCAAGGGGAGGTTCCCTATTAAATATAAAGGAGGGAAATATACTATATATATATATATATATATATATATATATATATATATATATATATATATAAGTTGAAAATAGCACTCAGGGGTAGAACAAACCATCCATCTCTCTTTTTTCAGAGATGATGCTCACAGCTCAAAGGAGAAATCTTGGGTGATTGGTGAAGGTGCTTCTCTTATTTCAGAAGTAACATTCAATCAAGAGCCAGATCCCTTCCTGGATAGTAGAAATCTTGGCAAAGCAATAGAAGGCACTCCTCTTCTTTCAAAAGTGCTTGTTCTTGCAAACAATAAGAATCTTTCTAGTAAAAAGTGACTGGTAACCAAGGGTGCAGATTAACCAACAATCTAAGATGTAGCACAAAGTCTCCACCTTGACTGCCCAAGAGTGAGGTACGAAGAACAATGGGGCCACAAAGTCATCCCAAGGTCCTTTACATATAAAGAAACTAAAAACACACACTAAAAACAATTATGTCAGCACAAAGTCTGAAAGTAACTAGTTTCAGGACACCTTCCTTATCACTTCCACTAGCTCTACTTGTTAAATAAAATAAACAAGAACACATTCAAAAGACAGACATAAGAACAATCTCCTAAAATGATACAAGTTATATAGCATAAAGTCTGTGAATCACTTGCTTTCTCATTCAGATAAAATAATATGAAATACAATCTGAGCTCAAAGTCTCAGTATTTGCCTTTCAATTTGGGTAGAGTTTTGCTTCTATGGTCAAAAATATCTCCCTTTGCATCGAATGAGAGATTACAATATATAGAGGCAAAGAGAAGCTTGGCACTTTGTCCCATGGAATGACCCAGCTGTGCAATTAATGCCTTGGATGCATTCTTGGTTATGTCAGAAAGAGCCATGTTGGAGAAGGGTGGTTGCCTTAATTGTGGCATGTTGGTTCATCTCCTTTGTCTTCTCTCAAGCCTAATTACTCATTCCATTACCTGCTAGCTGTGCAACTATCTACTCTATCTTTACACCAAAGGGGATAAACAAGCTATGCTTTCAATGCTTGCAGGTCCAAATACCTACCTAGTGGACTATTCCACCTACTGGAAATAACTTTTGTTGATATCTCCCTTTTGTCTCTTCTTCCTTTTGCCCCTGGCCTTAAGGTCTTTGAATGCATTCGGGTCCGCCTTCTACGCCTGCAAAGATCAATCAGACACTGCCACAAATTGGATGCCCATAGGTTTTTAATCTTTTTAAGGTTAACAACTTAGTCAATCATCTTAAATTTGACGTTCATGGGCCCATCATTTTGTTGTGATGTGGGTGAGGACATGTGGTAGCATCCACGGCTTTGAAACTTGTTAGAGACTGTGTCTCAGCTCGTGACACTTGGCAGCTTCCACTGCACTTTGAGGCTTGACCCTTCCCAAAGGGAACTTGCCCTTTGAGGTCTTGAAAAAGGTCCATTTTATGTGTGTTGACTATCCTTCATGAGGGTACCTACCCTTTGGGATCTCTTGGATGACCTTCAGAGTTTCATTCTTCGGTGGGTTGTTGTTCCATTATTTCCTTTGAACAAAAAGTCTAAAGGGATTCCTTTGGACAATTTGTCTGAAGGAGACCTTTCCTTGGTTCTGTGTTTGTGCATTCGAGAGTGCTCCATCTTTGACATGTGGCACCTTTTGCTACTTTGAACAAGTGACACGTGGCATCTTCTGCCACAACATACTGAAACCTTTCGTCGTTGACACTTAGTGCTTTCCACTCACGAGCTTTTGCAACACCATAGAAATGTTTGGGGCTCATTTGAGTTCTCACAGATGATGACACTTGTCAGCCTCTACCTACTTTAGTCATTTGCCTGGGACCCACCACAGTCTTTGCTCAATACAGTGAAGCTAAAGGGGCTGTGGATATTGACACTTGGAGGCTTCCAACAAGATTTACAAGGGACACGAGGCAATATCCACCACTCTTAGAAACAAAGTATAAGGTGTCTCAGCTGATGACACTTGGCAGCTTCTACTCATCCTTTTCTTTTGTGTGCTCCTTTCCTTGACTGAGGCTGCCTTTGAACCTTTGAACCCATGAACACATTGAACTTATGAAGCGGTTTAAGGTTCAACGGTTCAGTTGGTTCATTCTTTTGATTTGGCTGAGTCTTTTTGATATCTTTAAACCAAATGCGTTGAACTGTTTGGATGTTGAACCCATTTAAATAATGAATTAAAATGGTTCAAGGTTCAATGGTTCAAGCCTTTAAAACTCGTTAAGTGTTCGGAGCTATGGAACCCTAAAAATAATTGAACTTTAAACCTCTGACAAATGCAGCTAGCTCTTGCTGATGACATTGAACCTTTGAACCCATTGAACCAAAATGGTCCAAGGTTCAACAGTTCAATGGTTCAATTCTTGCTTAGATGCTTGCCAGTGGACATTTTTTCATTAAACCAAGGCGCTGACCCAATCCTGAAAATGACCAAGTATTGGAAACTGGTTCTTTTGATTGAACTCACCTGCAAAAGTTTTTGAACTTGTTGAACCTGCTAATCCCTTTACTAAAAAAGCTTGAAAAATAAGGAATTTGAAAGCTCAGAACAAATTTCAAGAAGAGATTATTTTTGGCTGTGTAAGACCAAAATAGTCATATGTTGTCCCAAAAATGAGAAGTCATTTTTTAGAGACAAAATGAGAAGTCATTTTTCAGGGACAATAGCTGGCTCCAGTTGGGGAACTACCTTTAGTTGGAAACTTGAAACATAGTTGAGGGGAGTAAAAACTAGAATCTCCAATGCCTTGAAGTGTGCCATTGGGTTATGGATTCGTGCTACCCAAAAGAAAGGTTCCAAAAAAAATGAAAACAAAAAGAATAAAATAGAAACAAAAGAATATACAAATACACATATGTACAAGTGAACTCATCTGACTCTTCAAAAATTGAAGTGTTTTAGATGCTGCCCATTGTGAAACAATGAAAAGGGGATGTCATCTTGATAAACCAGCAGGAAATCATTTTATCCCCAGAAATGGTGACGGTCGAATGGAACTCTCCACCAGGAAACCAATTTTTTGCATCTTCCTCTTTTTGGCTTTCTCTTCTTCTTGCCCCATGGTAGGACGTGGTCTTCAATTTGAAAACCATAACTCCTTGATATCTTGGCAAAGGGTTCCTTTTGTTGACTTTGGAGTATATCAGTATGGTCCACCATCATAGCTTGTTGTTCTACTAGTCTAGTCCAGCACATGCTTTGTTTGTCAACATAAAACTCCTAACAAGCCATCAGCTCATCATCTCCTTTGTTGTGAAGGAGTTTGATCTCTTCATCCTGAGTAGTCTTCAATCTGAGCAATAGAGATTTGCATCCAACTGTGTTGTTGGTGTTATTGAACTACAACTAGCATGAAGGAAGAATATCTCCTTAAGGAGATATCAACACAATCCCAGCTCCAGCATTAGTGGAAAAATTATTGCCATCAGATTCTAGGATCCAAGCATCATCAGAAGCTGATCTTCTATCAAATTTCTCTTCATTGGAGATAGAAGGTCCTTCTTCATTTGTACTGCACCCTACCAATTCTTCTGATGTCTTATTTGGATCAAATCCTAGATTGCTAGCTATAGGAATTTCATCAGCTAAGACATGAGCATCTTCTATGGTCAAGAAGTAATTGCCCCTACCTGAAAGCTCAAATAGAATTTGAGCTATAGGGGCTGACATTTGGGTGACCATAATTTTTGCCACAGACAGGTCCACACCTAGTTCTCCACCAATGTTTAACAGCTTAGGATTGGCTTGCAAGAATTCAAATTCAGTCATTTGAATTTTGGATTTCTTGACATGATCAATTATGTCAGATGACTGAAATGGACTTGGAATAGAGGATGGGAGTTCATCCTTTTGGTTTTTGGGAGGGGGAGGACTAGTCTGCAAATTTGAAGTAGAAGGTGCAGAAATGTTTGATGTACTTACCTTTTTGGCAATCACTGGGTCCTTTGACTGGAAAGGAAGAGGGGTTCTCTACTTAGCAATTGAAATTGTTGGTTGGGGTCACTCCTCTATCTTTTATTTATCATCCTGCTCGGCTGACTGATTCTCAGACTGGGTGAATATGGCATATGACCCTTCGACTGCTTCACCTTCACTTATGGGTTCATCTTGGTAATTCAAGAAATCAATGTGGGAGTCACCAGCTAATTCTTATTCTTCCTCAGTGAAGAGATTAGTGTCATCTTCAGGATTCAACTTAGGCTAGAATGAGAAATCTGGTTCAGCTTTAAGATATCCAACTACTGAGTTGTTTAGAGGTGCTTCAAGGGTGAGGTTCCTCTGTGGAAGAGGAAGGTGATTTTGTTGTCCCTAATTCTTGGCAGCATTGCCTTGATACACCTAATTCTGAAATGTTCTCCTTGGCATATATCTATCTGTAGGAGTAGATGACATCCCTTGTGCCATTTTCTCTCTGAGAGCTAGCACTTCATTTGCTAGATTTTGTACCATTGGGTCAGTGGTGACTGTAGGTGAGTATTCAGAAGCTGAAGAGGATTTACCTTTATAAAGGTCCCTCCTTATCTTTTCAGCCAAGATAAGGTCATCTTCTATCTTAGTAGCCAAGTCCTGAGCAGTAGCAAGGTCTATGTGTCTATCCCATCTCAGCAAAAAACTCATTTCAGGCAGCTGTGAGTTGATGAAGAAACACTTGAGATTCTGAGGTGTCAGCTGGGCAACCATGGGAATCCTATGCCTCAGTTTGTCAAACCTAGAAATAAATTCCCTCATAGGTTCATGGGGCTCCTTCTTCATCTATGTGAGCTAGGCCAGCAAGGCATGTGCATCTTTTGCAAGCTTAAACCTGGCTTCAAATTTGTCTTTCAGAGTGTCCCAATCAATCACTGACTGAGCCTACAAATGGTAGAACCAGTCTACAGTAGCACCTTGTAGTGTCTCCACGAATAGCCTTACTGCTATGTCTTCATACTCCATGCCTATTACACCATAGGCTATGTTGAAGGCAAAAATATGTTCATCAGGGTGAACTTTTCTATCACCAAAAAATTTGGGGAAATTCTTCCTTGAACTATGTGGAAGCTCATGTAGAGGTGGAGTCAAATTAAGTGGGCCAAATGAGTTACCCCAGGGGCCTTGAACCATGGTTTGATTATGTAAAAGTGGGATAACAAATTTGGGTGGAATTTGGATAGGCAAGGCTCTGCTAGCAACAAAAAAAGAAGCTCTACCTTACATTGGTGACCTGGTAGGGCTAGGAGGAAGACTCCTAGTTCGTTAAAGGTGAGCTTGTGAAGGAAACAACTCAAAATTTCTCTGTTCTACCAACTCAAAAGTAGGATCAATAACACCTTGAGATTTTTGGCTTTTGGTATAGCGTGGAGTTGCCAAATTGTGAAACAAAAATGGAAAAGGACTGGTCTTACTTCAATTGAAGCTTGAGGCTTCAAACTACTTGTCCTTCCCTAGTGGAGGCACCAAAAACTATTGGGTGAATATTTTGTCAACCAACTAACTAGTGAGCAAAATAGTTCCTATCACAACAGCATAGGGAGATTGGTCATCCTAGTGTGCAGGTTTACTACATTGACAAGGGACAAATCTCTCCTCTCATCAAGGGGAGGTTCCCTATTAAATATAAAGGAGGGCAATATACTATATATATAAGCTAAAAATAGCACTCAGGGGTAGAACAAACCATCCATCTCTCTTTTTTTAGAGATGATGCTCATAGCTCAAAGGAGAAATCTTGGGTGATTGGTGAAGGTGCTTCTCTTCTTTCAGAAGTAACATTCAATCAAGAGCCAGATTCCTTCCTGGATAGTAGAAATCCTGGTGAAGCAATAGAAGGCACTCCTCTTCTTTTAAAAGTGCTTGTTCTTGCAAACAACAAGAATCTTTCTGGTAACAAGTGACTGGTCACCAAGGGCGTAGAGTAACCAGCAATATAAGATGTACCACAAAGTCTCCACCTTGACTGCCCAAGAGTGAGGTACGAAGAACAATGGGGGCACAAAGTTGATCCAAGGTCCTTTACATATAAAGAAACTAAAAACACACACTAAAAACAATTATGTCAACACAAAGTTTGAAAGTAACTAGTTTCAAGACACCTTCCTTATCACTTTCACTAGTTCTACTTGTTAAATTAAATAAACAAGAACACATTCAGAAGACAGACATAAGAACAATCTCCTAAAATGATACAAACTATACAGCATAAAGTCTGTGAATCACTTACTTTCTCATCCAGATAAAATAATATGAAATACAATCTGAGCTCAAAGTCTCAGTATTCACCTTTCAATTTGGGCAAATTTTTGCTTCTATGGTCAAAAAGATCTCCCTTTCCATCGAATGAGAGATTACAATATATAGAGGCAAAGAGAAGCTTGGCACTTTGTCCCATGGAATGACCCATGCTGCATAATTAATGCCTTGGATGCATTCTTGGTTCTATCAAGAAGAGCCATGCTGGAACAGGGTGGCTGCCTTAATTATGGTGTGTTGGTTCATCTCCTTTATCTTCTCTTGAGCCTGAATCACTCATTTCATTACCTACTAGCCATGCAACTGTCTACTCTGTCTTTACGCCAAAGGGGACAAACAGGTTGCACTTTTAATGCTTACAGGTCCAAATACCTACCTAGTGGACTGTTCCACCTACTGGAAATAACTTCTATTGATATTTCTTTTCGTCTCTTCTTCCTTTTGGCCATGGCTTTAATGTCTTCGAATGCATTCAGGTCCACCTTCTACGCCTACAGAGATCAATCAGACACTGCCACAAATTGGACACCTGCAAGTCTTTAATATTTTCAACGTTAATGGCTTAGTCAGTCATCCTAAATTTTATGTTTGTGGGCCTATCATTCTGTTGTGACATAGGTGAGGACACGTGGTGGCATCCACAGCTTTGAAACTTTTTAGAGACTGTGTCTCGGCTCGTGACACTTGGTAGCTTCCATTGCGCTTTGAGGCTCTACCCTTCTCGAAGGGGACTTGCCCTTCAGGGTCTTGAAAAAGGTCCATTTTATGTGTGTTGATTATCCTCTATGAGAGTACCTACCCTTTGAGATCTCCCAGATGACCTTCAAACTTTCATTCTTCAGCGGGCTGTTGTTCCATTATTTCCTTCAGACAAAAAGTTTGAAGGAATTCCTTCAGACAATTTGTCCAAAGGAGACCTTTCCTTGGTTCTCTATTTGTGCATTCAAGAGTGCTCCATCTTTGACACGTGGCACCTTTTGCCACTTCTAACAAGTGACACGTGGCATCTTCCACCACAACATACTGAAACCTTCCACCATTGACACTTGGCACTTTTTACTCTCAGGCTTTTGCAACACCATAGAAATGTTTAGGGCTCACTTAAGTTATCACAAACAATGACACTTGTTATCCTCCACCTTCTTTAGTCATTCACTTGGGACCCACCACAGTTCTTTCTCAATACAGTAAAGCTAAAGGAAGGGGCTGCAAATATTGACACTTGGAAGCTTCTGACAAGCTTTACAAGGGACACAAGGCAGTATCCACCACTCTTAGAAATAAAGTATAAGGTGTCTCAGCTGATGACACTTGGCAGCTTCCACTCATCCTTTTCTTTTTCACATTCCTTTCCTTGACTGAGGCCACCTTTGAACCTTTGAACCCGTGAACACGTTGAACCTATGAAGCAGTTCAAGGTTCAACAGTTTGATTGGTTCATTCTTTTGATTTGGCTAAGTCCTTTCGATATCTTTGAACCAAATGCATTGAACTGTTTGGACGTTGAACCCATTGAATTGATGAACCAAAATGGTTCAAGGTTCAACGGTTCAACGGTTTAAGCCTTTGAAACTCGTTAAGTGTTCAGAGCTGTAGAACCCTGGAAACAATTAAACTTTGAACTTCTGAAAAATGCAGCTAGCTCTTGCTGATGTCGTTGAACCTTTAAACCCATTGAACCAAAATGGTTCAAGGTTAAATGGTTTAATGGTTCAATGGTTCAATTCCTGCTTAGATGCTTACCGATGGACATTTTTTATTAAACCAAGCACTGACCCAATCCTAAAAATGACCAATTATTGGAAACTGGTTCTTTTGATTGAACTCGCCTGCATAAGCCTCTGAACCTGTTGAACTTGATAATCCCTTTACTGAAAAAGCTTGAAAAATGAGGAATTTGAAAGCTCAGAACAAATTTCAAGAAGGGAAGAGATTATTTTTGGCTGTGCAGGACCAAAATAGTCATATGTTGTCCCAAAAATGAGAAGTCATTTTTTGGGGACAACACAATTAAAGACTAATAAGCTTCCTAAAGGCTTGATCACTTTAGAAAACCTATTTGATCCAGAAGATGTAGGCCTAGAGAAGAAAAGGTTTCAAGTAAATAAAGCAGATTATTCTGAAATAGAGGTGAGTGAAGGGAGAAAATTAAAAATTGGAAATTCTGAAACTCAAGAGGAAAGGGAAAGACTAATTGACTTATGCAAAAAATATGACAGAGTCATAGCCTGGAGCTATGAAAACCTTCATGGATATAATAGAGACATCATTTAGCACACAATAGAACTGACTGAAGGATCTAAGCTAGTTAGACAGAAGCAAAGGCCAGTAAATCCAAGGATTGAACCTCTAATGGTGGATGAGTTGCAGAAACTCTTAGATTCTAAAATAATTTTTCCAATCAAACACTCAACCTGGGTATCTAATTTAGTACCGATCAGGAAAAACAATGGTGACATAAGGCTCTGTGTGGATTTTAGAGACATAAATAGAGCATCTCTGAAAGATCACTATCCCCTGCCCTCTATGGAACAAATTTTACAGATTGTGGCTGGATCAGAGAGATTTTCCTTGCTAGATGGTTTCTCTGGATATAATCAAATTTGGTTGGCTGATGAATACCAACACAGACTGAATTTACTACCAAATGGGGAACATTTTCATATGCTAAGATGCCATTTGGTCTGTCAAATGTTGGAGCCACTTTTCAAAGAGCTATGGATGTAGCATTTGGGGAACTTATAAATAAAATCATCCTGATTTATCTTGATGATCTCACTATTTTTTCCAAGAATGTTGTTGATCATTTTGATCATCTAGAATCTATTTTTAAGAAATGTCAAGAATTTGGAATATCCTTGAATCCCAAGAAGTATATTTTTGCAGTACCTCAAGGAAAACTATAGTATCCAAAGAAGGAGTCTCCATAGATCTAGAGAGAGTTTTAACCATAATGAACTTGCCCCTACCAGTAAATAAGAAAGTAGTTCAGTCTTTTTTAGGGAAGATTAATTTTGTCAGTCGGTTCATATCCGACATTGCAGGCTTAGTGAGACTAGTGACACTCTTGTTAAAAAAAGACTTGGTATTCAAGTGGAATATAGATGGAATACAAGCCTTTGAAGAGGTCAAGAAGGCAATTTCAACGGCCCCAGTACTTATAAACCCAGACTTTTCTAAGCCTTTTGTAATGTATGTCTATGGAGGAGAGCTCAGTATTGTTGTTGTCCTAACACAGAAATATGATAGATAGGAGGGAAAGCACCCAATAGCCTTTTTCTCAAGGACTCTTTAGGGAGTATGAAAATAGATACAACTTTGTGGAGAAATAAACATATGCTATGGTAAAATCCCTCAATAAATTTAGGCATATGGTATCAGGAAGTAAGATTCTAATACTTGTGGTTCACCCAAGTGTCAGAGAATACATTATGGAGGGTGAAATTACTAAAAAAAGAGCAAACTAGATAACAAAGATCCTTGAATATGGTGTAGAGGTCAAACCCACTAAGTTAGTCAGAGGTAGGGGGTTGTGCCAATACATTACTCAAGAGCTTGTAAAGATGATACCTGAAGAAACAGATTCAGAAATAGAAAGGGAAAGTGTATTGAGGATACAAGAAACTGATTAGAACTCTTGGGTCACAAACAGGATCCATTTTATGAAACATGGGATTTACCCAAGAGAACTCCCTCAACACAAGAAGAGATACTATAGGCAGTAAGGGGTCCATTTTGTTTTAATTGAACAAGTTCTTTTCAGAAGAAATACTGATGGCAAACTTTTAAGATGCATAGAGAAAGATGAGGCTAAGAAAATACTACATGAAATGCACCATGGAGTCTCAGGTGGAAATTAATCTGCAAGAACCATAGCTATAAAGATAAGTGAGACAGGTTACTTCTGGCCCACTTTATTTACAAACTGTTATCAACTGGTAAAAAAGTGCCAATCTTGTCAGTATTATGTGGGGATGACAAAGAATGCAGCAATGCCCCTTAGTCCTATAATTGTTGATGAACCCTTTGCTCAATGGGGTCTTGAATTCATTGGAATGATAAATCTAGTGTCGAGTATGGGTCACAAATGGATTCTAACTACCACAGATTATTTCACCAGATGGATTGAGGCAGTGCCACTCAAAGAAGCAACAGAAAATGTGATCCTAGATTTTCTAGGGAGTATCACTACTCACTTTGGGGTTCCTCACACCATAATTTTAGATAATGCTAAAGCATTTTTAGGGTCTAAAGTATCTGAATTTGCATTAAAGCATGGAATCTATCTAAAAACTTCCTCTAATTATTACCCTTAGGGTAATGCTTTGGCAGAATCAACCAACAAGAACCTGATTAGACTCATCAAGAGAATAGGGGTTGATCATCACAAAGAGTGGCATGAGGTGATTAATATAGCATTATGGGATGATCCTAAGTAGGTGATGAAAATGTCTCCATATGAATTGGTCTATGGTAATCCTACTGTAATACCCCTACGCTTGGAGATTCCTGCTCTCCAACTGTTAAAATAGATTGAAATTGAGGAAAATGGCCCCATGCAGGTCAGACTCGCTAAACTCTTAGAAGTTCAAGAAAAGAGGGATGCAGCACATGATTCATTGATAAAACATCAAAAAATAATTAAAGACTGCTTCGATAAAAGGACTTTAAATCCCCATTTTGAAGTAGGCTCAATTGTTTTGAAATGGGATGCAAGAGCTGCCAAGCTAGTTCAACACACTAAATTTGAAGCATTGTGGACTGGCCCCTATAAAATTCATGCATGTAAAAGAGAAAAAAAAAATTAAGCTAGAAACCATGGAAGGCAAACCTAAAGAGATTCCTATGAATGGGATCTACTTGAAACATTTTAGTTAAGTTGTGTCTCTAATGTATTATAGTCAGATAGTTTCCCTTTCCTTGTTGCTTTGTTTTCCCATTTTTCTTTCCCGCTCTTTCTTTTAAATAAGTGTTCTTTGAAAACATGTCCATGGCTCAGATCCTTTTTCAAAATTTTCAAAACTCTCAACACATTAAATCTCTCCCAAATCCTTAAATTCCCTCAAGGTACCTTGTGCAGCCACTTTCATGACGTGTCTGACTCATTGTCCCACACAAATTCAATAAAGATTTGCTAATGGTTATCTAGTTTTTATGCCATTTTCAAGACTTGATGGGTCATTAAATACCCCATAACAAGAGTTAAAGCTTACAAGTGTCTCAAACATTCCTGCATCTGCTAGAAAATCCCTATTACCTACATTTTTAGTTTATAGCAAACATGCTTAGGGAAACTGCCTTCCCTATTGTAAAGCTCCATACTTGTTACCACAATTCACTATTTCTAAGTATATATATAGTTATGGAGGGAGCATAGTCTTCACAACAAGGGTCTAGGATTTAAGAATCCACTGATAAGCTTCTCACAAGCAAATCATATGATTCGGCCCCTGCACAACCCTTAAAGACCTATCCACGGACTAGAGTCCCTGAAGTTGGTTATGAAAATGACCGAGCAAAGGTGAAATATTTTGCAGGCAGAATCATGGATCCAATCCTTCAAAATCCTAGCAAATCTCTAAGAGAAGGGTCACATCAAAGATGTATTCAGAGGGCCAAGGCTGGACAATATGAAACATTCACAATGAGGATATGGACTTTCCAACTGGCATAATTCATTGTCTCAGGTGTGCATTTGTGCCCTGACATGGTTGAAATATGCACCAAATTATTTCATGTGTCCTTAAGTACCATACAACAAGGTCCATTCATGGTGCAAATTACACCAAAGGCTATCAGGGACATGTTGGCCCTGTATCATGATAAGATAGCCATGTTTCCCACTATTGCCAAAATGCAAAAAATATGGGCAAACGTTAATAATTAATTAAGGTTTCTGAAATCAAAACTGTAATTAGGAGAAGATGATACCACTGTGCCAGTATTACCAACAGCAAGAGCATAATTTGCATAGGCCAGTCAAGAGGCACTTTCCATGATGGCATTCATTTTCGAAATGAAAAATGATATAACTATCTATAAAAAACAAATGGCCATTCTCTTCAGATTGAAAACTGTTGACAAGTCTCAGGAATATTGGTTGGATTTCTCTGAGCAAATTGCATATTCAATGGTTGAACAACTCATCCAGTTTAAATCTAAAGAGATTTTTAGGTATTCTTCTTATCTGTTTCACCTTATCTTGTATCAAAACTCTGGCATATTTTCCCAATACATGCATCTAGATATGTATGACCGAAGCTTTGGTCTACATAAGACCATCCCTATGTCTGCATGGACACATATCTTGTCCAAAACCAGTGACCCATACGAATTTTGGGAATTTTTTATTTCCCCTATTTTTTGTCATCTAATCCCAGAGCCAGTTGTAAATAGATTGACTCCAAGTGTCTCAGGCCTTATGACCAATTGCACTATTCCTTGTGATTACTTTTTTGGATCCCATCATACTATTATTAGAGTCCATGGTTTTAGTGGAGAACCAGTGTTGCTACCTAAGATTTTAACCCTTAGGTTAGCATTATTAGAGGTCACCAGGCAAGTGTCTGTGGTGGATAATAAATATGGCACTAGGAAGAAAAAGAAAAATATGTATGATGTTCCATGGGTAACAAACAACATGGCCCTAGAGGTCAGAGATGTTGAGCTTGTGTTGCTGAAAAAGCTAGCCTTCCTGGGTTTCTTTCTAATTGAAGATAAATGGGGATATGACCCAAATGGTTTCATAACTTCATGGGTCAGGAATAATAAGGTTGCTTCCAGAATTGTGCATGAGAGCCATCCTTTTTGGGAAAATAGAATAAATTTTAGGGAATATATTCCTGATTTTTATGTAAAATTGACGGATTTGCCACTTCAAGAGGACAGGCCATGGGAAACCTTTTATGTTAAGTAAAGGGATTTTGATCCTAAAATCAGAATGACTTCTAGTTTAAGAAGAGCATTAAATAACAAAGACTGGAACTCTGAGAAAATATAAGCCTATTGTAAATATAGGCAAGAGATTTGTGAGATAACTCACTCTTTTGGAAATGTGGATGCAGATGAGAAATGGGAGGAACTCTAGGATGAATGTCATCTATCTCCTATCTCTAGCCCTGATACAAGCAATTTGCAGACACAGGGTGGAGAGTTAGAAGCTAAAACAGAATCCAATCAAACATTGCCGACCCAGGGCAAACCTCAGCTACAGTCACTATAGTTGTTTGGCCCCAATCTCTCAGTGCCATTGAAAAACAAAAGAGTGTGGTATCCTCACCACCAAAATCTTCTCCATTAGTGTCAGCCTTTGGGGTTCCCAGTTCTATACATTTACCACTAGCAGCAGTGATAAACATTAAAGAGAAGGAAACACAACGAGAAGAAGAAATGCTAAGGAAAAGTAAGAGGCTAAGGTTTCAGCTTGATTCATAGGAGGGGTAGAACCCTCACAACACCAACCATATATTACTTCGGTTGCTCCACAGGTAAGTGTCGTTTCTCCTTCTTCTTCTCAATCTCTCTCTTCCTCTATTGGGGTGACAATCTCGTCTAGCCAAATAATATCCCCTACCACCTCTGTTGTACCCATTTCTCATTTTTTCCAATCTATTCATACTCAGGCCACATCAATTCCTCATTTTTCCCCCTCTATCCCAAAGAGAGTACCTCCTCATATTTCCCCTAGCCAACGTTTGGTTATTTCATATGGCTTACCACAAGGTTATCCTTTTGCAGGTGGACACATTGCCTCTCCTTCTACCTTCCAAACTCAAGCAGATGCTACTAAGAAGGCAAGGGAAGCCTGAATGGAGAAAAAGAGGATCAAAGATAATAAAGCCCTGGCCACACCACATATGAGGTCACAATTTGACCCAATCTAACAGCAACTAACGGTGACCCATTTGTCACCTAATATAGTCAAGCTGAATGAGCAGATGCAGCCCAAAGATTATACAATGAATGCAGTGGCAATAGATATGTCACTTTTCAGACCACAAGATAGGTTTGAGCTGCTAAATGAATCCACTTCTATAGTAGCTAATGATTATTTTAAAATATCAAAGAAGCTACAGAAGATGGAGGCTGATCTAGCCCAAGAGAAGGCAAACTATAGTGATTTGACTATAGAAATTAATACCAAGAATAATGAAATAGAGAGTCTCAACAAACAGTTGCAAGATACTATTTCTTTTAGACTCACCAGGTTATTCAGGCCTAAAATGATTCTTTGAAAGTAGGGCTAATGCAGGTGAAAGATGTAGTGATAGCCTTAAGGCGAGAAAAGGCAACATTACAGGAAAAATGTGAGGAAAGCTTGCTACTGGTCACTCAACTTCAATAGAAGCTGTTGAATGAGCAGAACAATACCACAGCTATATAGACCCAACTTCAAGCTGAGCGACAAATGATAGAACAATTGACACTTGAGTTGGCTAATAGGCTAAAGAATGCAGGGGTTTTGAATCTGGTTAAGGAGCTTTATGTATCAATATGGAAAAGAATCTCTAAGGAGATTACTCAGCTCAGACCCTCTTTAACCTTTCTGCTAAATGCACAAAAATTGTGTGAAAAGGTGGAGACTTCAGTTGAAGCCACTCTATCCACTATTTCTTTGAGAGCGTTTGACTCTCAAATGCTACTGCAAAAGTTATATGATGCAACTGATGGAACGTTATCAGTAGTAGGGATTAGTGACAGAATGATCGCTGCCAAAAGAGTGAATAAGGTTCTCAATTGCAACTCTGCAGCAATTAAATGTGAAGAGCTTCTAAATGTGGTGAAAGAAAGAATCAAAGACATGAAACAACACATTAAAGATCTGGTGCAATTGGGTCTTCCCTCCCCTTTTCTTGACAGCAATACAGTGTTGATGGTTGATGAGATTAAACCTTTGTTGTTAGCTAGGCAAAGTGATCAGTCAGTTTTCTAGGGTTTAACAAATGATTCATCAGTGCCTGAAGTGGAAGCTGTTTTGATGCCCATGTCCTAGCTTGAATTTCAATTGAAGGTTGCAGTTCATATTTTGCAAAAAAATTCACACAAGGATATCAACAACCTTGATTTAGCCTTCCACAAATTGCAAAATAAGCAGGGATTATCTGATGATGAGTGGTTTATTTATCAGACAACCTTATTGAAGTTGTGATTTTTGTCACATTTTTTATACATTCTTTGGATTCTTTTTTAGTAGGCTCAAAAGTCCTCGGGGTCACCAAGAACTATAGAGTAAAAAACTCTACATTTTTATTTTTTAAAAAGTTTCAATTGTACACTCCAAGTTTTGTCCCTGCACATTTTGGTTTCAAGGTAGTGAAGTTTTTGACACATAGTGCGAGCACGAGTTTCTTTTTTCCTAAATTTTGTCTAAGTATCAATGTCGTGCGAAAGTTGCCAAGTGTCATCGGTCGAGACACATTTTATAATTTCTATAAGTTGCTCGAAACATGCCACATGTCCCATGGTAACTTAGTAGAGTGTGACAAGTGTTGGCATCCGCATTTCAAATTTCTTATGAGTTTCAAAAATCTTCTTTCAATAAGCTTCTCTCAGGGTCAAGTGGAAGGCACCAAGTGGCAACTGCAGAAGGTTTCAATATATGTTTGTAAAAGCAACAAAAGACACCAAGTATCCCTAGCTGAAGAAAGCAGAAGCCACCACGTGTCAACATCCAAAATATCTTCATTTTATTTCATTGTTAAGTAAAGACTGTGGTGGGCCCCAGGTTTTGTTTCTAAAGTCAGTGTAAGCTTCCAAGTGTCACCATCCATATGAATCTAAAATGAGTCTCAAATGTTTCTATAGTGTAGCTAAAGCTCAATGAAAGTTGCCACGTGTCCCTAGCTAAAGCAATGGAAGCTGCCACGTGTCCCTTGTTAAAGATACGTGGAAAGTGACACCTGTCCCTATTCTCCTTTTAAAGCTGCTCAGGCGAGAAGTGTTGTGGGTCCCATTTTCTGTAAGTTTTTAAAGTTTCAAAGTGATGGACTGTGACAGATGTCAAAAATGGAGCACTCATGAGCAAATACATATAAAGAGTATAAGTTACACGAAAAGTGCCATGTGTTTTATGTAAGTGTCGTGGAAGCTACCAAGTGTCATTTTTTGGTGTCGCCAAAATAATGAGACAGTTTTCAAGTGAAAAAGTGGATACTTCCAAGTGTCCTCACCTGTTTCACAGTGGGAAGCGTCCTGTGTATCTATTTCAGCCAATGAACTTGCAGGGAGACAGAACGTTTCAAATCTAAGAAATATCTTTGGTTAGACATTTCCAGTTCAGTTAGACCGTTGGATTGGGAACGTGCAGGCAATCTAGAGCTAGTCCGATGCTATAAATATGGGTGTAGAGATTGCCAGAAAGAGGATCAGAAGATAGAGAGAATTTTTTGTAAGAGATTGTTATCAAGAAGTTTTAGATTTTATTGATGTGGCCAGTAATATCATTTGCCTTTGTTCTATTTTCTTGATTTAGAAAGTTTGTATAACTGTGCATGTATCTATGCCTTTTATGTGACTGAAGAATTAATAAGAAGACTGAGTTCTGTGCCTTTGTTGATATTTTCTATGTTACTGCAAAAATAGTCTAAGTTGTGAGCCTTTGATTCTAATGTTTTCATCTTTTACATTGATCATGCATTGATTGCTCTTTAATGTAATTGAATCCTGAAGATAGCTTCACTATGCTTAGAATTAAGGGTCGAATTAAATTCAGGCGCATCGCCATAGTTAGATTTTCTTTCATTGAATTTGTGTTTCTACTTAATTTCTATCCTTTTTCACACAATACTTTTGAGATAAAGAAGAGCCAGCTTCTTTAAAATTTGGAGGTCATTTCAGGTTGCAAGTCCCACATTCCTAAAACTTCCCATTGTTGGTGTTGGAAATAGCACAATTCTAAGCGTCAACATTTACCATATTTAGGAGGAAATCATTTTAAATATTAACCAACACATCACCTTCACAATTTAGAGAAACATGCATCTATTTATTTAGCTTGTACATAAATTTATGTTTCTGATTATTTCAAAAAAAAGAAATTTAAAAAAATATTTAATAACTATGAATGTTTTTAAACATGCATTAGATGAGGATTTATTTTTTAGATATATACAATAAATATTTATAGAAAATTATCAACAAGTAAACAAAAATTTATATCATTTAGAAATGATTTTTTATTTTTATTATTTTAAATAATGATAGGTTATTCTCTTAAACATTCTAGATTTCATATGTAAACATAATAAAATTCACACAATACAAAATTTCAAACTTTCACTTTTTCATTATATGATAATCAATTATCATTGTCTAGTGTTTTTTTTTTTTTTTCTTGAATATATATATATATGGAAACAGAAGGAAAAACACATGTATTGTGGCACTAAGAGTTTGATTTCTCATTGATTGGTTTCTACATGAACGAATATATATCAAATAAGGAGATGATTTGATGCCATGTTCTACTTAACCACCGTTACAAAAAGTGTGCAATATCTATAAGAAGGTAATGTCAAATCTTCTCAGTGCTCTATTGATTTATTTAATACATAACCTATTATTTATTAACCCAACACTATGTGCTCAAATTAATACCATATCATTCATATTTACTCAATTTATTTATTTATTATAATTAGTGAACTAATATAAGAAACGTCACACATAGATTAAGCAAGTATAAATAGTTAAGGTAGAAAAAATTAAGAGCAATACAATACAATCCAATAAGAATATTATCAAATCAATCATATATAAATTCATTATATCAGGAAGCTAAAATGAAATATTCAAACAATAGAAGAATATCACAATAAAATAGGGTCTCCAAACCCATAATTGCTTGGCATCCAAGCGCTTTCACATGACATGTAATCACATGTAAACTAATAAATAATCATGTATAGATGGTGGAGACATTTAAATTCAATAGACTCAATAATCCCTAAGGAAAAGTATCTATGGGACCTAACCAAATCTCCTAACATCTTAGTTGAGGTCTCTATGCTATATAACTATATTAATTATTTTGATGGACAGGAACATACTTTCAAATATAAAACTCTATTCTTCTAATTCTTAAACCTACACAAATAACTCATAGAGAATGGAAAACACAATGCAAAGATAATAATAATGATGATAAAAATAGATAAAATAATCCAACCACTATTCTAAACACCAATGTCCATAAAAGAAATTGTCAAAATTAAATTAGGTTTTATAAATCATTAAATTTAGTCTCAACCTTAAAACATAGGAGCTAACATAAAACACAATCTATCAAAAGAAGAGATTTCTATAATAAACAAGACTATTGATCATTACTTACAACCATCCAAAAGAGGAAGAATTCTACATGACAATCATGAAGGTTGCCTTTTCACACTACATAATTCTGTCAACGATTGCATGAACTTTAGCATGGATCTCTTCCCCAATATTATTATTTCTCTTTTTCAATCTGACTCCTTCCTTCTGAATGAATGGGCGTTCTTTTAAAAATTTAAAATATTTTATCTAATTTCCTTCTTTTCTCAAAAAAAATTGATTGATTTTAAATGTTGTATGTAAATTTTCTCTTGTAATTTAGTTTCCTTTGACTATCTTAAAATATTTAATCTTTTCTTTTCAGTTCAAGGACCGAAAATACACTGGTCACTCTTTATTTTTTCCACCTATTCATAAATTTTGAATGTTCTCCTAAGATTTTTCAACTCGTTTCATTTAATAAAATGGCTATTCGATATAACTTCCACTTTGTAGGTTTTTGTGAATCAATGATAACTTATAATTATTATTTTTATGGAGATTTATTTTATTTTCCCTTTGTAATTTGTGTATGCCTTGTTTCTTTTTATCACCTTCATACTTTGATGGTCACAAAATATTCTTATATTATTCTATTATCATGTGAGGAATAATTCTTATTAAATTATATTATATCATTTTATTTTTAATTCAACTAATCATAAGACATCAAGTGTTCTCGAAATCAAATTATCACATAACCCATTCATATGTAAAATAATTATTATTATGAAACTCATTGTTAGAATCTATTTTTTGTGGTTGTATTCTACTAGAACTCTCATTATAGTAGGTCAACTCAAATACTACCCTAATAGATAATATACAAATCCCATACTAACTCATCTATATATTAATATGATGGTATTATTGTCCTTGCCATCTACACAAAAGACAGATGTGTCGCAATATCTTACTAATATAACAAAAGTGAATTTAAAATCTCAATAACAATATTAAAAATATAAATCATACTTCATCATTGAAAAATGATTTCAAATATAATTTGAATATTATATTATCATCATACTATTTAGAAATATAAAATCATATAAAACAATATAATATACATATAAAACCTATATTTATGTACATATGTCTCTCGAAATATAAATAACAGTATAAAATTTCAAAATAAATCTTCACTATAAAATAATAATAAGATATACCATATTAATAACTTGGAGACGGACTCTCATTGTCCAAAAACAATGGTCTCAAGGCGGGACACTACAATCTTCTTAGCTAAAAATAGAAAGCATTTTTGTGTTTTATTCTAATGTGGCTTAAAATCATTATAAGTCCAATTTGGAGGAAACATTGAAAAAACTATATATACTTCTTCCGTAATTGTAAATTTATATCTAAGACTTGGTTGCGAAACACACGACCCTCGAGCTTTTCAAGGTTTTAGGACAAAAGAGATCATTTAATGTACCAGGCAAATGGTCTTCAACATATTATCGTCCATAGCAATAGGAAGACATATATGAAGAATAAGAAATGATTCCATAAGATTCAATAATTTAGACAGCAACATTATTGTTTAATATTTGTGTAAAAGCGACTGTAATCTCCATGCAGAATGGCAGAACACATGAAAAACCAATTCGGCTAACAGAAATTATTGCACTGCATCTTGCCTGGCTTGACGACAAAATCCCCCACAACATTGATCAAAACGCTGCCTTGACCACTGGCTTAACGGCAAACTTCATGAGGCCAAGATCACAGTGAATTCCATCGGCCACATCACAAACAAAATAGTAATTCTTGACCTTTCCCAATTTAAAAGCGAATCCCTTTCCAGTTCCATTGGTTGGACCCGCCAGCTTCGTTCCATTTTTAACAATACATGCCTGGTAATTCTTCTTGTGTTTTAACAGCACCACGGTATGAGGGAACGAGCTTGGTGATGGAATGGGATACTTAAACACTGCCAAAAAATTCCAAGGCAATTATTTAAATGCGATAAGAAAATTTGAACCAGGGATATTTAAATGTAATACTGTTACTAGTTGTGCCAGGCCTACAAACAAGTGTTGGTTGGTTCTCTTCCTCCTCTAGATCGACTGTAACAAGAAAAAAATATATCAATTATAATGAATTCTCACCTAGTGTGTCATTCACATAGATTTTACCGGCCTGTGAGATCCAGTCAGTGTAGTTATAACCAAAACGCCATCCTTGCTCTCCTCCCACCACCATGGTTTTTGCATTAGCATATTCGACCTGCACAGTGCAACCCCATAAAAGGATTGCAGTAATTATAACAACAACACTCCATGGCGTGTAAGCCTTCGAACCTTCCATTGAAGCAGAAAAGTTTTTGATCTCACAAACAGCTAATCGCAGACCATCTTTACATACATCTTACACGGTTTACAGGTTTGGAGTATTTTAAAAAGGCTCGACAAAAGTGGTATAAAAGTAAACGGTGAAATACTAGCAACCAGCTCAGAACACAAAAAACCGAGATGCGCATCTGCGTTACGTTCACGGCAAACGATCTACAGTACACGCATTATTTATTTCAGTGTTAATAATTTTCGATATAAAAGAATGTATTATTGTAGTTTAACTAGGAATTTCGTGAACATCACACGCCCTCCAAGTTCATAAGGTCTTCGAATTTACGACGTTGATAGCGTGAAAATAATGCATGTTGATGTCACTCTGACTGGTATAAAGATTTTCTCGAGTATTTAAACATGGCGGTTGATATATTTTGTTTTGCGGGTATAAATTTGTGTAAAAGTTTGGGACGGGATTAAATAAAATGTGAGAATCTTATTTGGGGCTACATCCAAGAAACCAAGAGAAACCATAACAAGTAAGAGTATTTAGAAAGACCAGACAACTCAGAAGGAGACCAAAAAATAAGAGATATAAAGAAGTTCATTGCAACGTAAAGTGTAAAACAAATATAAATCAGAAAATAGTTAATTAGGTAAAGAATTAGACATTAGTAAAAACAATTAGAAAGGTGGACCTATTCATAAGTGAAAAGTAATTGTTTTCTTTCTTTTGGAGAGAAGATTTTACAGTGTCCATTGTGAACTCTCATCAATCGTATACATTGGATCCATTTTCAGAGACTTTGCTTCTATTTTTCGTCCTCTGTGCTTAATCGTAGCACTGTGATTAGGTTTGGATATGGTATTTTCAGTAGGAATTAAACTAGAGATAACTGAAATCACCTAAAGATAACCACCAATATCAATTTCAAACCTGTCAATTTGCTCCCTATCAACATGAAACTCCTCATGAGACTCCTTTCCGTTACGAGGAAGGGGAGGAGTAGACAACAACTGTGAAACACTAGATGGTTCAAACCCTGGAGTGGAAAATGAATTCTCTACAAATAATCTTACCGTAACTATGCCACGAAAAATTAGCATCATGAGAGCCATCCTTATTTCTCAAAATCATTCTGGGTCTATAATTTGAAAGCTGTTGAGAAGGACACACTTCTAGTTGTTGATGTCAAATTTGATTGCAACCAAAGCATATGATGGGGAGTCTCGCAAAGTAGAGAAATTTAGTCTAGGAACCAAGAGAAGATGTGATCATGACCAAATGAAAAAGAGGTTTGGAGAGGTCCACCAAGACACACTCTCACAAACCTACTACTCAATGAATATCTATCTAATTTGGCAAAGGATCCTACCTTATTGGCCCACAATTTGATTTGATCTAGATTTCTCATAACTAGTGAAAAGTGGTACAACTTGATCAAGATACTTGCATTTTTGTAATTTTAGTCATTGAAGGATCAAAGAGGGGATCTAAGGACTTAAAAAGACTCTTTATTCTCCATAGAACCAAGGCCTAGAAGACTAGACACAATCTTTATCAGTAGTAAATTGGAAGGCAACTAGAAAAATCATTATTCAATAAGGACAAGGAAGTCTCGATGACATCCATTCCAAACCAATTTTAAAGAATCATAAGCTCTATAGGAGGAAGATTAAACCCCTTAAATTTTCCAACCAAATATTTACAGACAAGATCTTTCTCCATAGAGATAAGGAAAGAATTTGGGATTTCAAGAATGACCTAGGGCTCTACTAAAAAAGCCACAAATACATCACTCATAAAGAAACTAGTGTCATCTTGCATAGAAGTTTATGGACTATCAATACTAATGAGTTGCAAAGTAGAGGGATATCCTCATGGGATGACTCATTAACACCTTTAGTAGCAACAACTTCAAAAGAAGATTGAATATTCATGGAGCTCTGAAGAACCAAGTCTAGAGACGCTGAGTAGCCAACATTAGGGATAATTTATTAAGTAGGAGACAAGCTATAAATTTTAGGCACATTAGGCACAAATTTAAGGAAATATAAATTCATGTTAGGAAATCTAAGGAATCCTAAAAAAAATTTAAAATAACTGAAAATGTGATTTGCATTTAGGTTAGCTATAGAATGATGTTCCTTTACCCATATTAAATGGATACAAATCAAATTACATTGTGAATTTACTTATCAACATGTAATTAAGGTTAATAAGACAACATAATAAAATAAAACTTATTTAATAATTTAATTTTAGTGTAATAATTAATATTAGGAGGGTTTAGAATAGTATTCGAGTTTCATACAATTCAAAGACAATCACTATAGTCTGGTAGCAATATCAGGTTTTTAGGGAAAGACAATGAAAAACTAGAAAACTCAAATCATCTTTAGAGCCTCTTCTTAACTTTACAATTGGCATTATTTGTAGCTAGTATTGTACACCAAGTGTTTTTGGAATATAATAAATATGCAAAAATGGTTTTTTGACTCTATTTGTGAAATCCAGTAATTTAAAAACCTCACCCCCGTTTCTAAAATTTATTGTAGATCCCTATGAAATTGATCTACTCCTTAATAACTATAATAGTGATACCAAATCTTCAAAAGATAATGAAAACTTTTTTGGGGGTGCACATGCTTATGATTGCTAAGGTTTTTTAGCATCGATTGATGCATTTTTTATCCACTATGATGTCCATCTCTATAGTGAATGCTTAATTTCTTCTAAAACATTTTTTTAATTGCTAGATGCTCTTTTGATTTCCTTATATTCTTAAATGTCTTCTCTAAATGTTTGAGTTGATCTCTTGTGCTTATTCAATATATATCCTAAATGCACTAATGAAATTGTCTTAATATAGACTTATTGACTTTAAATTAGGACCCCATTAGTGTATAAATAGAAAAACAATAGGCAATAAACGCCAACATAATAGTACCCCAAACTAGGTGAAAATGGCCCATCGCTAGAAATGTATATTATACATTTTTAGTGTTATAGAAATGTACATTGTATATTAAGTGTAATAGTATTTCCATATTCCATGTAGATTATAATGAATGCTTCTAGATAAATAGTGTGAGTGCTTATTAGATCCAATAAGCACTCACATAGTTTATACGAAAACATTCACGACACTCTATATTGTATGTTTCTAGTAAAAAACCACAAAAACACCAAGAAACATGGAGGGAGGATAAATAAGGAAGCAAGAGGGATAAAAGGAGGAGGACAAATGAAAAACAATGAGAAATGAGGGGGAACATACTAATAAGAGCCTTATCTTGACCGATGATAGAAAAGGAAATAAGTACCCTTGAATAATGTAAATTTATAAATAACAAATTCCCTTGACCCTTTTTAGGTGTCTATAATTATGTAAAATTGGTCATACCAATTATTTGATTTAGTAGTACCAAAATTTATGCCTCAAGTGATGTCATGGATTGCATGATGTTTTGATGTGGCTTTCTATATCATTCCTTGATGCTCAATATATATTATGTGGTGAATTTAACACATTAGTGTAATTGATTAAGGATAGAGAAGGTGATGCAATCATGTTTAAGGATCTCAATGAAATGATGCCTTAGAACACATATCCTTCATAATTATGTATAAAAATAATACAACATAATGCATCAATAATAATTTACTTCCTTAATCAATTTTAACAACAAAAACTTCAGCATTCATACACAATAACAATAAAAAATAAATTTTGAATGAGATGTGTTAAATTGGTTCCTTAGATATCTTCTTGATAGCTCATGGTATTGATAAGTATAACTATACTCATAATAATACATGCGATCTTTAATATCATTGGCTCATTATCTCACATTTAAGGACATGTTTATATAAAAATAAGACCCAAAAACTTACAATAATGCTCTTAGCAACCCACTACCATCATTAAATATTTTTTAAACATCGACATTTGCCACAAACATTAAATGTTCATTACAATCCCAATATACCATAACACATCACAACATAATCATCATGGTGAAGCATATCTCAAAGTCACATTAAATTAAACTCATAAATATTCCATGATTTATGAAATCAAATCCAAATTATTAGGCACTATAACAGTTCATTATTGATAACACATCACAAGTACTTGTGTACCCAGAATAAACTATGCACAAGAAAATTTACGTGGATGTTCTAACATTTCAAGTCAAGTCACAACACTTCATAACCAAAAGATTTGCAAAATATTCCTTATGTGATGATCTAAAATTTTGTATATATGCACAACATCATTCTGCATAAGATATTATAATCTTTGAATGTGAAGATGCATAATAAAACTCTTTGGCATTGTAATACTTCAAGCCTTCTACATTACACCAAATTGAAAAAATCCTTGTGTGAATTAACTTTTTAGGGTTTATGGAGTGTAATCCCTAGGTTGTTAAAGGGTTTGAGAACAGTAAATTAGGGTATAAAATATGCAATAAATACAACCATTGACTTGTGAAATAACTGAGCTAAACTGATATATATAATAGCAACGATGGGAAAAAATGAATAATTAGCTTGAAACTGACTGAGATGAAAGATTCAAATGCTAAAAACTAGTAAAGGAGCTAGTCTAAATGTTACAAACAGGATCCAGGTGTCAATACCCCTCCTAGAAAATAGTTCCCTACCCTGGACAATAGCATTGTGATACTAGTTTCCACTTATAGTGCTAGTGTCCTCTATGCAAAAATTATTCTAAGTTTTTGGGAACACTTGTGTCCAAGTCTACCAAGCCTATTCCTATACAGAAAAACCCTGATTTACTATCTATGACCTATTATGACTAATTTTATATGCAAACCCTATACATCTATATGATAGGGAATTTTAAATGGTACAAGTAGTAAATGTGTGGTGTTATTTGGGTAGGCTAGACATCCTCAACATCCCGCTATGATGAGAGTTGCTTACATACCAATAATTTGAGGAGGGATCAATCCCAACGTAATTATTTCCACCTAAGTGCTAGTGTAAGTGTAAGTGAAGCTAGTATGAATTTTGGTTTGAGTGATTTGATTGATGTTTGAAACTAGAAACTAGAGTATTCTGATCTTGAGAGGGCTATAGATGACTATTTATAGAAATAGGATAGAATAGGGATTGATAACCTTGATTGTGCACAACTTGTTCTGTTTGTTTATGTGTATTTGCATCTAATTTCCATCTAATGGATAAAGGGATAAAATTCATGTATGTATACTAATTTGGTGCTTGTGTGTGGTTTGAAATAGGTCTAAGATGACCCTAGGTGATTTAGGAATTGAAAACATATCTGTTGGAGATCAAAAGAGGGAAAATGACAATAGTGCCCAAATAAGACGATAAAATTTTGGTGTTATTGTCCACTTATGATGCTAGTGTCTATAGGCATAAGTTAATGCACTAGGGGCCAAGATGCCTAAGGAAGGGTCTAGGACTGATTTTGATGTGTCTAGGGATGTGTATAACCCACACAAAATCTAGATAAGTGTTTAAATAGGCCTAATAATAGGTCTAGGGCTATGTCAGGAATGGGTGGTCTTAAGTAACACTCTTAACACTCAAGTGTCTTTTTTAGATTATTACATCCCCCCCCCACTTTATTCTATAAATGCACCAAAGTGAAATGACTAGGATAAATAAAAAAGAAGCATACCTAGACTTACCTATGAGGCTAAGTCTATGAATTTGGATTGAAGTATGTGAAGCATGCTCTATTACATGTCATGCAAATGAAATGTGAGTAGATCAATCCTTACTTTTAAGACATCAAAACCAAAGATAAAATTGAGCAAAGAGATAAGAGAGAGGAAATAATGAATACACCTCACTAGGTATGAGAACTAATTCATAAGCTTGGTGACATCCTCTATGTGTGCATCTAAATAGTGATCAATTAGTGAATAACTTAGATGAGATGATGGATTGCTCAATCCCCATGTGTGGGTGGCTCAAGAACTCAATCCATTCTTGACTCCATCATTTCCCACCCTTGCTTGGTGGATCATGACCTATGAATATATTGGATTGGAATGATGGCTTGTCCAACCCTCCTATATAGGTGGCTCAAGAATTCAAATAGACTATGACTCTATCATTGCCTACCCATATGTAGTAGATACATATGTAAATAAATTTATCAATGTTACTGAAGCTATCTGATTGTAACTAAAACTGTATATAATAGCTCTGCAACCACTCAAGAATTCTTGAATGAAAATTGGACTAGGGGTCTCATTGATCACTTAGGTATGTAGATCAAGGACTATGCAGGTAATACCAACCACTGAAAATGGATTAAGCCATAAAATATAGTATAAACTATTGTAAATTATATCTAGATTAAGAACGTAGAGAATGACATGGAGTTTTCCATTCCATCTGATCAACTAGTGCATAAGTGAACATATAGAAATAATGTACCATGCACATGCCCCCAAATATAATATCTAAGCATATGGATTCTAGATTGAGTTATAGTAATTTTTATCTGAAACTAAAATGGGAATGTTCATGCCGCATATGATGCCCCCAATCTGAGCAAACTAGTATGATTTCATGTAAAACTAAGTAACATTGGTAATTTACATCTAAATCTTTGCAAACATGAACTGTAATTGTTGTGCCTTTCTAGAAAATCTACATTTTTTTCTTTGTAGGGATATTGGATAATATCACCATATCTTTGATAATAGTGTTATGGTACTAGTGTCCACTTTTGGCACTAGTGTCCTACTATGTTATTTTTCTGCCAACTGAGTCTCATCTTTGTCTAATTGTTTTCCACTATGTTTTTCTAAAATTGATCTTTGTATTATGTCTCTATGTGTTGTAAATTATAATCTGAGTACATTTGATGGCCTAACCTCTATGACACACATATGTATATGGCACCTCTTTTGAGGGAAGTTATTGAACCTATGCAATAACTATCCTCAAAATAAAAAATTTTGCATGATATATGTTATCCTAAGCATATATGATATCTATGTAATAAACTGATATAATTTATATACATGACATCAGCATGTAAGATAAGTTGATCATAAGTTTATAATGTATTATGTATGTTAGATCTAACATTCACAAGGTTGTCAAGATAGATATAACAATGTAAGCATGTGTATGAACAACAAATATGAGTAATAAACTAAGTAGATACCTAGGGGGATGGGGCATGATGTCCATCACAGCACCTAAGGAGGAAGGGAAGATGCATGAGGTACCTCATGGAATCTAAAAATGGAGTGTGTAACAATAAAAATACAAGTGTCAAAGGCATGATGCATACATGAAAGCATGCATACAACACACATGAGGCATGCAAAGTAGGGCAAGGGGCCACAATACAAGGGACATAGGCACATGTCACTAAATCTGAGAAAATAATACATATAAGGACATCTTCAAATTTCTACATACACAAATATCAAACAAGTTGGCTTAGAACCACATGGAAGGACATGTTCAAATGTCCACATACAGAATCAAGAGAACACACATAAAGACATGGGCACATGTCCAAAACATGCATAGAATGAAAGGAAGTGGTAAAGAGCCATTGAATGATGGCATATTCAAATGCCCTCAAATAGATGTAGAAGCATAGAGACACAATCAAGTCTAAACTATTAAATCTAGAAGTGAAAGTATGCATGAACATGTGGTACAAATCTATATAAGAGTAAGAATGTACATAAACTAAGTCTAGAGTAGTAGTAGGTGGTAATAAATATAATTAATGTACGATGATCAATATAAATATATAACAATGCTAAATTTGTGATATAGAGTATAGCAAAATGTAACTTGGCAATTAGAACTTGTGTCTAGGATGCCTCCAAATGGGTGACGTATCAAATTGAGGAATCTAGGTATCTACATATATGCCCCCTAGTGGGTAGATAGTAGCAAATATAGATATGTGTGGTGGACCTGGGTCTTATAAGTATCTATAAACACTCTAAAATAACAAATGAAGAATGTATGTGTGATAAAACTGACTATACTAAGATAGCTAGCATATGTATTACTATAAAGTATAATAAATGTAAAGATGGAAATTCATACAATCTATAATTATTATTTTTTGAATAAATGTTTGAATTTTTTTATGTTTTCAACATATTATATTATTTTTATGTTTTATAGATATAAGTTATGTACAAGCAACATGATAATGAAACTATATACAAGGAGTAAAATGAATGAAACTATGTACAAGTAGGGAGGAAGATACTAATTGATGAGTCTCACAACAGACTCATTATCAATGTCTCATGTATTAAACAATGTAAGTCTGATATGTGTGTTGTATGAAAGGTATCTATGGTCTAGGAACTAACTGTGGAAAGTAATCTATAATTGACACTACATGTGGAGTAAGGCTAAGAATCTAAGGAGTTGATTAAACTAGCATCTAAACTATATTATGGACCTATGAAATTGGATGAAATGGTATATGAACTATAGGTTTCTTAGGGACCCATCTAGTAGAAGTGTTATAGCTAACATATATGTTATGTGCTAAGAACCCAAAGAACTCAATAACACTAATCTATGAATGAAAGGGGTAGGGAGAGGCTCTCTATAATCTCTAACATGTCTCTAACGCATAAGTCTCTCTAAAAAATGTTTTTATGGGAGAGTATGAATATGTGGTAAAATTGTATAATTAGACATCACCTACAGTGATGGATCAACTAAAATTTGTGGTGTGCTAATAAAAAATTTACTCAAAACTTTAGTTTTTGGTTGTTTTATAACTACATGTGGGATAAGTAAGGGATACTCGTATGGAAGGCCCTCAACTATAACCACCTGATTAGCATGTATATACTTGATGTATCTATATACAATGGATGGAAAGACTCAAAGCTATTGTATCCATGGCATACCTAATAACATTTTAAATGTACATGCACTAGGTATAACTAAGAACCTAGTGGCCACATGTGTTGGCCCAACTTGTAAAGAGAGTACAATCTCCCCAATGGAGCTCTAAACATGGTCACTAAAACCATAAATAATTATATTGATCACATAAATGTCCTGATCTAAATAACCCAAATATTGTAGAAGTATAATGGTACACATGTTGACACTTGATCCATATGTCAACCATGACACTCTGAATAAGATGAGGATCAATTTAGGCTTGTATAAAGAACACACATAAATCTAAATCATCATCAACAATATCCTTCCATGATAAAGAGATGAGATTTCTAGCTGAAACTATATTATGGTATAACCCAATGATATTATGTAGGGGGTGAGCATCCTCTTTAGTAGTATGATAGGATGTTGGTGGTGGATGAGCCTAATATGTATAGTCAACACCTGATGTGCCTCCTAGCTCATTAGTTGTGTGTTATGGAAATAGGTCTAAAAATATTTTAAATGCCTTAGTTTCCATTGGTTTGACTTTAGGTGCCTTTATAGGTGTGCCCACATCAATTAAATTGGCCTATATCAAATCCTTATCTTATGTCTCAAATTGATGCATATGTTTGGCATATGCATTGGTGCCTTGTGATAGTCACATAATGCATTGGAATCGTATCTCTTTGAAAGAGGTGTAGTCATATCAACCTATTTGATAGGAGGGAGAGATATGACATAGCATTCCAAGAGCTATTGTAAAACATGTGATGGTGATTTTGGAAGATTTATGAAACTCTTCATGGAGGAGCTAATAAAACCATGTGAGGAGGTGGCTCTAAAGCTACATTAACTATGACCTTTTGATCATTCTTATTTTCATTGGGGTTTGCCTTATATGGAGGCTTATTAAAACTCTTATTAGTTGAATTTGATCTAGTTGTATACTTTAGTTTGCCCATAGAGAGAATCTTGACTTCATTTTATTTCATTGTGTGACATAAATATGTGAATGTTGGAAATGTCTTGAATAATATAGCTTCATATAATCTTGCAAGTATACTTTTTTTAAATATGTCTTGGAGCTCTCTATCTAACATGGAGCTAGTCATCTTTGCCAATATAATTTTATATCACAAGACATATTTTGGTATAATCTCATTAGATTTTTGCTTAAGTTCAGCTACTTGAGCATATCAAACCTTATCACTGATGTTGATTGAAAAGTGTGCCAAAAAAATATTTTCCAATAGAGTGAATGTTGTGATGGACTAATTTGGAAGATCATAGAACCAATCTAAGGCATAGTCCTTTAGATTACATGGAATAGTAAGGAGCCAATCATTGGACACATAGTCTAAACATTTTATGTGAAAACCTCATAAATGGTGCTTTGGGTCACCCTTACCATCATACAAAGTAGGCTTAGATGCCACTAATCCATATGGAGAAGGATTTGCCTCTATGTGATGTGCCAAAGGTGTATGTAAAAGAAAATGAGAATCCAAGGCATGTGATGGCCTAGAATCACCGTGTTGAAGATGTAACATCTTAGCATGTAGATCATGGATCTCATGCATAAGGGATTGTACATCTAGAGAGGAGAAACTAGCCATAGGAGGTGTTTCCATTATTGAATGTTGTCAACTTAAAACAAGTTGTTGTATAATCTAAGTTGCCCCCAAAGTAGGTGTAACAATATTAGTATATGGTGGAGTGGAAGATTAACCATTGCTTAATTTTTGAAGTTATTTGTGGAAAATACTGATAAGGTCATCTTACATATCTGAATGTTTGTAAATGAAATATTACAATTGTCTCTTGTCAATTTCATCAAATCAGTTATAGAATTTTGCCATCATAGGTTGGGAAGTAGGAAAATAATTAATTATTTATTTTAAACCTTTACAAAAATTTAATCTATGAAAGATTACAAGAATTAAATACTAAAACAAATATGAGATTTTGGAATGAATATATGAGCATAGAAAACAAAAGGATACAATCCTGAAAATCATCTAAGTCTAGGGTTTGGTTAACATTCGAAGTAAGTCAGGTTCACCAAATGAATTGACTTTTTAGGGTTTATGGAATGTAATCCCTAGGTTATTAAAGGGTCTAAGTATAGTAAATCAGGGTATAAAATATGCAATAAATATAACTGATCTAAATTTATATTTCTAATAATAGCAATGAAAGAGACAAATCAATACATAGTTGGAAACTAAATGGGATGAAGGATATGAAGGTTGAAAATTGGTACAAGATTTGGTTTGAGTGTCATAAACATGATTCGAGTAATCAAATCCCCTCATGGAAAACAGCTCCCTATCTTGGATAGTAGCATTATGGTGTTAGTGTCCACTTATGGATCTAGTTTCTTTTATGATGGAACTAAGTTGAGCTTCTAGGAGAACTTGTGTCTAAGTCTACCTAGCTTATTCCTATGTGAGCAACCCCCAATTCACTATTTATGACCTACTATGATTGATTTTATATGCAGACCCATGACCTCCATATGATTAGGGAATTTGGTTTGGCACAAGTAATAAATGTGTGGTGTTATTTGGGTAGGATAGACATCCTCAACACCCCATTGTGATGAGAGTTACCTACATACCAATACTCTAAGGAGGGATCAATCCTGATGTAGTTCTCCCCACTTAAGTGTTGGTGTAAGTAAAAGTGAAGCAAGTATGAATTATAGTTTGAGTGATTTGAGTGATTCTTGAGAATATAAATCTAAGTATTCTGAGCTTAGGAAGGTTGTAGATGACTGTATGCAAAAGTAGGGCAGAGTAGGGATTGATAACCTTGATTATGCACAACTTGTTCTGAGCTTGTTTATGTGTATTTGCATATAATTTCCATCTAGTGGATAAAGGGATAAAATTCATGAATGTATATTGATTCAGTGTTTTTGCATGGTTTGAAACAAGTCTAGTCTGACCCTAGGTGCTTTAAGAATTGAAAATATATCCATTGGATCTCAAAAGAGGGGAAAAGGACGATAGTGCCCAAATAAGACAATAGCATTATGGTGTTATTTTACACTTATAGTGCTAGTGTCCAATGGTATAACTTAAGGTAATATGAGTATATATGCCTAAACAAGGGTCTACAAGTGATTTTGAGATGTCTATGGATGTGTGTGACCCACACAAAAGCTACATAAGTGTCTAAATAGGCCCTAAGATAGGTCCAGGGCTAAGTTAGGAATGAGTAGCCTCAAGTAACACTCTTATCACTCAAGCATTATTTTTATATTATTACATTGTGCTAATATTCAAAATGTGATAAGAAGATGCATGCAACAAATTGATTACATTGAAAAATAAACAAACAAACAAGTTTGTACACAAATGGCTTTGTGAAATTAACATAAAATTGGCTTGCACACAATAATACCCACACATAATATAAATTAGTTTATTTTATAATTTATATATTTTTTTCGTTAATGTAGGATTAAAATATAACTTGAATGATCTTGCATCACACTCCCTAATTAACAAAAGACATGAGCTCTTGCTCATGTTTCTTCTAAGAGATTTTCAATGAATATTCACTATTATACAAAATTTGATGTGCTTATCCATTTCATATATTAAATTTATTCACCTTTCCACTTTAAAAAAATGTTACTTGTATTATTTTTCACCCATCTAGTTTTTGACTCTCGAATAAATCACCCTTTATACTTCCTTGCACACATTTTTAGGCATATGTGTTCTCCAATCAACTTCTTTAGAACCTCTATTTGCATTTTCACTATTATATCAATGATAAGGACATGAATCCCATACTTGAAATAGGTAATGTGTTTATACCTTAATTTATATGACTCCCATATGCATTTATCATAAATGTTTACAATGATTTACACAATAAATTTTTTTTCCACTTCAATTTTTAATAAGTTCCTTTTATAAGTATCTCCTTCCTTAGGTATGATAAATATAATCCTCCCACATAATATTAAGCTTATCTTATTTTTACATATGCACTTTTCTTGTATCGTGTGGTTTTTATTTACAAGTATTTTTGCACTTGCAAATGTATTTTGTGCATACATTCATCTAATTTTATTCTTCAACACACTTATTGTTCTCATATCTTATGTCACATAATTATGAAGCTCCTCTTGGAATTGACCCATACACATTCATAACTAGTGTACTTATAGTACACCTAATAAGTAAATTATAATAAGAAAACTTAAATTGTGCTAGGATTGAATCCCACATTCCTAGATTACCTTCAACAAAACATTACAACATATTACCAAGACTTATATTGAATGTCTCCATTTGTCCATTCATCTAAGAGTAATAAAGTGAACTAATTTGTATCTTTTTATCCACCTTCTTCCTCAACATCCTCCAAAAATTTAAAATAAATTTCCTATCCTTGTCTAATACTATTATGTGCAACAATCTATGAAACCATACAACTTCTTTATAAAACAAGTTATGTGTGTCACATCACTAGTCTTCTTATAAGAAAATTTTTTCCATCTTTTAAAGTCTATCCAAAATCACAAACATGTAATCATGTCCTATATTTTTTCTAGGTAATCCTAATACAAAATCCATGCTAATCTCTTCCCATGGTTTGCCTGAAATTAAAAATATTTGGTACAACCTTGCGTTTTAACTTCACCCTTTCTCAAACTAGAAAATTGTGCAATCTTGCACATATTCACTCATTTGAGGCTATTTTTTTTTTCATATAACTATGCATATGTATTTTCATAACCAAAATGACATACTTAACTTACATTATACTTATCCTTTAATTAAAGTTTTGCACATTAAATTTATAGGTATGACCAATTATGCTCATATGACTAATAATCATTTATATTAAAATAATTTAACCATTGTGTTTTATGTATATGGCTCTAAACATTATTTCAATGAATATCTACACCATTCCTCTTATTCACACATATATTTTATAGAATCAAATCCTATGATTTCTACCCATATATCGTTTAACAAGAGACACATTTACTTAATGTATCTACAACTCTATTTAAATTACCACTTCTTTGCTTCAATCAAAATGTGTAAAAATATAAAATATCAACACACTTCATAGGTATGTTCAACTCTACTATTTATGGAACACAATACTTTATGGTCTATATACAACACAAACTCCTTATGTAAATAAGTAATTCCTCCATTTCATGAGTGTTTTCACTATGGCATAGAAGTCCTAATCATATGGTGAATATTTATTATTTACATCATTCAATTTCTCATTGAGGTAAGGTATAGGCCTACCTTCTTGACTTATCACTATTACTATTGTTGTGTTACTTTAAAATATACTTGAAATATATTTTTAAAATCTAGCAGTGCCAACACTTGGTGCTCAGTCACCTTCTTCATTAAATTCTAGAGACCATTTTTTTGCTTTTACATTCCATAAAAACTATTTCATATCTTTGCATATCACCTTAGTGATCAGCGCACATGTCCCACTAAAATCATAGATGAAATTCCTATAAAAATTTTCAAGGTCAAGAAATATTTGTTATTTAAATGTTTTATTTGGTGACATCCACTCAAGGACATTGTGCACCTTTTCTGAATCCTTCAATCCTTCTACAGAAATTAAAAAAAATAAATTATACTAAATCTTCCTTTATGAAGATATATTTAATCAAATTTACCAACTTTTCATCTCATAACTATTGCAACACTTCTTTGAGATGCATCATGTCTTCTTCCTTCTTTCTTCTTAAAATAAATGTGTCATCTAATAAACTATAACAAACTTACCCAAGAATAGTTTCAGTTCTTCATTTATGAGTCTCATGAACACAATCAATGGGTTAATCAATCCAAATGGCATGAATAGCCACATATATAATTCTTTCTTATTTTTCAATTCATTATTTCATTCATCACCTTATCTTATGAAAATATAGTGATATCCACTCTTCAAGTCAATCCTTATGAAGTATTGTGCTCCAATTAAGCAATGCATCAAATCACCCATGTATGGAAATGGAAATATGTACTTAATATTAATATTATTGAAGTCTCTATAATTAGTTAACATCCTCCACTCTCAACCTTTCTTAGGCACTTTAATATTGTTTAAAATGTGCATAGGCTTAAAATTTATCTTATTAATCCTTATCTAATCGCTCATGAACTTGTCTTTTAACCTATGCATTCTCATTAGGTGTCAACATATATGTTGATTTGTTCGATAAAATTGAACCTTGAATAAAATCCACATGATGAATTATAATCCTAACAGGTGTAAACCTATCTAGTATATCATCTTAAAAGATATATAAAGGTTAAATTAACAAGCTATTTAATTCATGTGGAAGTGTTCAAAATAATATTTCTATGCTTATAAATTATGTGGGATTTGATATCAACGCATAACATGCACACTCATTTACTTCACTTAGGAATGTTTTTCCAAAAAGAATAAACATCCTTGGATATTTTCCCACTTCATCACACTTATCATTTAAAGTCTTTGGATTATGTTTTGATCCATATTTCATCAAATTATATGTGTTTGCACGACCATCAAGTTGCACCCTCCTATAAAAATTCCAAGGTGTTCTAAGTAACACATGATAAACATCCATGGGTATTATGGAACATAAAATTTCTTCATTGTATGAAAAACTACCAATAATTTATCATTCCTCTAAATCTCATGTCCATTTATCAAGATAGGCACTCTAGAATTATTTTCACAATTCTCTTAAGACGAAGCTTCTCAACCATATTGTGCAAAACAAGATTAATTGTATTTAAATTATCAATAATAAAATTGTAGAATTTACCTCTATATCTGTAAATGGTTGTGAATATATTATTCCCCTATATGGAACTAATGTTTTTTTATGGTTTCATAGCATCCTCTTCATCATGATCAATTTTTCAATTTTTGGATATTTATATTATGGATAGGTGTATAAATCTCTTCATATACTTGTGAAATATTTGAAATCACATCATTTTTTTTAATAAATTCATTATGCATATGTGGGAAATAAAATTATGTATTCCTGATTTCACCACATTTGAAACATGTGCTCATGAATCCTCTTCCCTTGGCTCTTCTATAGGATCCTTTACTTCTTATAGGATTTTGTTTACAGATCTCTATGTACTAGTATAATTGCATTGAGAAGTTTTAGCTTATCATTATTACACAAATTAACCTCTTTCATTAATTTTATTTCCTTATGTGCAAAAAATCATCCATTTTATTTGTGTTGTGAATTGTTGTATATGGGATAAATTATCCCCTACCTTTAGCACACATTAATAGGCTTTCTCAAGACATCACAATTACATCATACCAAAATCATCTTTAATGGAAATGTACAATCCATTATTATTATTATTATTATTATTATTATTATTATTATTATTATTATTATTATTATTATTATTATTATTATATATATATATATATAGATATTCTCAATGTCATCATCATGACCTACTCTAATGATGATTATTAAAAAACTTATGTGTAATCTTTCACACGCATCTCCCTTTGTTACAAAATTTTCAACATCTTGAATAAAGTTAACTGGTAATCATGAAATATGAGTTTAGTATTCAATTTTTCAACTAGTCTATCATAAGTATTGATATTATATTTACTCTATGGACTCTTTTCATCTACACATTCTCCTACCAAAATATAACCAACCCATAAACTTTGCATATGCAAGTTTGACCTTCTTTGGATATTCCATACTTTCATACTCAAAATATTTATCTCACTTAGTGATACAAGCATTGACTTATTTAGGACTAAAAACTCTATAAATAAATTGGAATGGCTAACTTTGGATTGATACTCACCCTTATGACTATGCTTATGGATCTATATTTAGGTTCTTCGACCTCTTCTTTTGTGACTTGGTTTGTATGTGATTATTTTATGGATTTATTATTTATTTCATCATCCAGTAAATAACATTAGTGTTGTGTGGTCTTCATAGCCTATAAAAGGGCTTTCTTAATTTTCATCAACTCTATTGATTCTAATAATATTAGGGAACTATACACTCTCAATGTTGCTTCATTTAACCTTGCTCAGTGTGTCATTTCCTTGAAATCAAATAAAAATCACTTCACCTTCTACCTAAAAATTGTTGCAATATGTCTTCTCCATTTTATACATACACTTTTTAATTCATAAAAGAGACTACATAAGCTCACTTTCAAGGAATAAAATTTTCTCTAATATGTGATGATGTAATCATGAATTATGTTTTTCAATGAAGAGATGCCTTAGAGCCCACAATCTTCAAAAATTATTAACAAAATAATGTAAATTATTCAAAAATAATAACTTGCTTATTTTTTCAATTTCAAAAATATGATATATAGATTCTAAACACAAATAAAATAACATAATAAAATCTAATGAGATATTTTAAATCATATCCTCAAATCTTTTTTTATTAACTCGTGTTGTTTTAAAGTATAGTTACCTTTGATAATACTTCATACAATCCTTAATCTCACTAAATAGTTGAATAAAATGTATGTAAATATTTATATATGCATAAGACCCACCTACTTACAATAATTCTCTAAACAACCTATCAAAATAATTAAAAAAATATAACACATCACCATGTGTCATAAACATTAAATGTTCAATATAATCCCAATGCACCATAACACATCATGTAACATAATGTATCATAGTGAAGCACATCAAAAAGTGACATGAAATGAAACCAAAACATCATTCCATTATTCAAGGAATTTAATGAAAATTATTTGGAGTAATAACATCTCCTTATCAATGGCACATCATAATAACATGTTTGCCTAGAACAAATGTCAGGATCCTACTGCCCACTAAGGGCACACTTGATTACCTTTGTATTAGCAACTAAACACGGAATTTAACCAGAATGAATAAGTAACTAGAAATATGAAACAACACAGGATATGAGAGACAATACCCAATTGTATTAATACTCAATCAAAAGAAAATACAATAAAGAAGATGCCGCACTTCTTCTTCCCACACCTTTAGAGCTCCCACACTTCTAGGGTTCACCTGTAATTCTCCTTCAATAATTCACTCTCTCAATCACGGTCACAACAATCAACTCAAACATAGAGTTATTGTTCACCTCTACCAGTCAGTAACAACACTACCAGTACACCAAGTACACAACCATATTCCAAGTAGATCTTCCCTTCTCTTGTTGCCACCTGCAAGTCAACAGACCTTACTTACCATGTAGATATCTCTACACCCTGAAGAACCCTTGTCCTTGCCTCACCAAGTCCTCATGATTCTTCAACCAGTACCCTGGTGGATCTCCTAGTAGAACTTGCACAACCTGCAACTCTCCCTGATCATACACACTCAGCACCCCTTTGGAACTAGGAAGAGCTACTCTTGCTCTCTCTTCAAGCACAGTGGCTTTCTAGCACACTTTTACAATACAGCCCATGAGTCTATTATATAGATCTCATGCATACAATAATTAGAATTTATTAATTACAATAATTAGACTCGCAACTCAAGACCAAAAATAGTCTTTACATGCAAACTGGCTGTCCAAAAATAGACTAGTCTGGAACCCGCATGCAAACTGCATGCACACACAGGTTGCCAATGTTGGCTCCTCTCTGACCGACGTTGATTGCTTCTGCACTATAATATGACCAATGTCAGTTGACCAGACCGACGTCGGTTGCCCTACAACTTGTTCTGTAACTCAGCAACCTCTGTAACCTCAGCAACCTCCTTTCGTATTTGCATCAGTGAAGATTTTATCTCTGCAACCTAACAATCTCCCACTTGGAGATAAATAGTTGCATTGTACCTATACCTATACACCATCTAATTTGTTTCCTGGCTTGTATCCCTCTTCAAGATCAATCCTGAAGACCAACCACCACAACACCTGTGGTACACCTCCTGTCATCTAAGTAACTTGCCACATCCAAACCTACAACTCCATGTAGTGAAGACCTTGACCTTGCATAACAAGTTAACCTACTATTAGTCCCTCTCAGATACCTGAGAATCCATTGAATTTCCCTCCAGTGCTCCTTCCATGAATTGGCTATGAACTCTCTGACAACTCCCACTGCTTGGGAAAACTCAGGTCTACACTCGACCTCATGTGATTTCAAACACTGTTCTAAGCTCAGCTTGAACTGTCCAGCCCTTGGTGTGCTTACTGGTTCTGCATCCTACGTATTGAACCCCGCCAACACCTTCTTCACATTAGCTCCTACTGGAGACAAAATCAACCTGTGATCTTCCATGTCTCTTATGCCAAAGAATTTTGCTGCTCCCAAATTCTTCATGACATACCTCTGAACTAACTTTAACTTTAGCTCAGAAATTCCCTACATGTGTAACCCTGCAACAAGTAACCACACAACATACAGTAACAGGATAATGTTGTAATCATCATCCAACCTGGTAAAGACAAACACAATAGTTACACTGACATTGACTAAAGCCCTACTTCGTCATCCACCTGTCAAAACCTGTACCACTGTCCTGCAGCTTTCTCAAGACCATATACACTGGCCTTCTATCTCACGTATCCATCCACTCTCTTCTCTAACCTGGGAATCCATCCGTTTGTCAGTGCTGGCAACTCTACCAAATCTCTCGCTTAGTTCTCTTCTGAAGAATTCATGCCATGCTCCCACTGCTTCTTGGATTCTACTTGTATTGCCTCTTCACATCTTCCTAGTTCTTGACCATCAGTAAGCAACAAGTAAGAAGGTGAACAATGAATATGAGGTCCACTTACCCTCCATATGGGTGTTTGAGACTCTTTGACAGCTTGATGTCCGCCCAACATCCATTCCAATGATCGATCTCGGCCATCTCCCAATCTTCACCTGACCGACGTCGGTTCTCTGCGACTGACCTTGACTGTCAACGTCAGTTTCTTATGACTGACATCGATCTACACCTACCCAACACCACCAAATCTACTAGTCTACACATGACCAACATCAGTACCTATCTGTTCGATGTTAGTTTCTTTTGACCGATGCCGGTAACTGTGTTCTCCTGTGAGTGATGACTTTTTACTCATGAGATTCTTTTGGGTCAAAATCCTGTTCAAATTAACACAGCCTTGCTCAAAATAATTTAGTCCCCTCAGCTGATCTCTATTCGTCAACTCCTCCATGAACACCAAGGCTTTCTAGTTCTTAAGTTTATCAAAAACATCTATCTTTCGCTTAAGAACATACATTCCCTTCTTACACATGTGACCAAGCCTACAAAGCCCATCTCTGCAACAGAAGGTGAATCAGTAATATAAGTAGATAGATAAAGGATACCTACTTTCTTACCACCATCTAATTCAAGTGCATCCGCTGTGAGAGTTACTGTGCATCTCTCATCACCCAACTTTCCTGAAGAAATTAGACTCATCTCCAAGACTGGAACTTGTATGACCTTCTTCAACACCTGTGTGTTATCTGTCTACAATTTTAGCTTCACTTCCCCTTTACCAACAATCTGACAAGGCTCACCAACCCCTAAATAAATCTCTCCAAAGTCTCCCTGGACATACCCATGAAAAGATGCTCTATTTTGGGTTGCATGGAAAGAGGCAACAGAATCTATAAACCAAGATTCTACTTTATCCAGAGCATCCTATGCAACATCACCTGTAACATCTACTTCTTCCTGCTGATCTGCTACCAACCAACAATCTTTCTTTACCTGCTCTTTCTTTCCATCAATCTGACCATTTGTGTTATTCAATTTCTCCATTCGTAGCTTACTTTCTTCTGCCATTGCTATACTCCCACTCAATATAAAACCCCTAAGAGTGACCTATAATCAAACAATAACCTGCTCCCTGCAACCTTAGCTTTGATACCAACTGTCAGGATCCTACTGCCCACTAAGGGCACACTTGATTACCTTTGTATTAGCAACTAAATATAGAATTTAACCAAAATGAATAAGTAACTAGAAATATGAAACAACACAGGATATGAGAGACAATACCCAGTTGTATTAATACTCAATCAGAAGAAAATACAATAAAGAAGATGCCACACTTCTTCTTCCCACACCTCTAGAGCTCCCACACTTCTAGGGTTCACCTGTAATTCTCCTTCAACAGTTCACTCTCTCAATCATGGTCACAACAATCAACTCAAACATAGAGTTGTTGTTCACCTCCACCAGTAAGTAACAATGCTGCCAGTACACCAAGTACACAACCATACTCCAAGTAGATCTTCCCTTCTCTTGCTGCCACCTGCAAGTCAACAGACCTTACTTACCATGTAGATATCTCTACACCCTAAAGAACCCTTGTCCTTGCCTCACCAAGTCCTCATGATTCTTCAACCAATACCCCAGTGGATCTCCTAGTAGAACTTGCACAACTTACAACTCTCCCTGATCATACACACTCAGCACCCCTTTAGAACTAGGAGGAGCTACTCTTGCTCTCTCTTCAAGCACAGTGGCTTTCTAGCACACTTTTACAATACAACCCATGAGTCTATTATATAGATCTCATGCATACAATAATTAGAATTTCTTAATTACAATAATTAGACTCGTAACTCAAGAACAAAAATAGTCTTTACATGCAAACTCCCTGTCCAAAAATAGACCCGTTCGGAACCCGCATGCAAATTGCATGCACACACAGGTTGCCGAAGTCGACTCCTCCCTGACCGATGTTGGCTAACTTATAACTGATGTCAGTTGCTTCTGCACTATAATATGACCAACGTCAGTTGATCAGACCGACGTCAGTTGCCCTGCAACTTGTTCTGCAACTCCGTAACCTCAGCAACCTCCTTCCCTATTTGCATCAGTGAAGCTTTTAGCTCCACAACCTAACAACAAAATGTGCACAAGACTAGTTGTTTGAAGGTCTCAATGTCAAAATTCAATTTGAAAAACTTTTAAACCAATCAATGTGTATAATATTCCTTACATGATGATCCATAAATTTTTTCTAGTGTGCACCAACATATTGCACAATATATCTCAAGATTTGTAGTAAAATTAACATAATATATCTCCTTGGCATCACAAAAATTCAAACCTTATAAATTATGTGGAATTAAATAAATACCTACAAAAATGTCTTAAAAATGACTACAATACGCACACACTAACATGGTTGCAAATAACATTGAATTCATGCATGTAAAACATGATGCATGAAATAGACATAAGGACTTTCACATAAATGAGCTTAATTTTTTTCTAATTTAAATTTTTTTTGGTTGATTTTTTTACCCTATATAGAGATTAATATAAATCACAATGGGATAAACTAGAATAATTAAATAACATTGAAATATATGATAGTTAACCATTAATCTAAATCTAATTGAATGAGATTGATCTGATAATGCAATTTGCTTTATTTATAAACTAAAAAAGAGATCAATATACTTATATTTATTATTTGACTAGTTAATTATGACCACATTATGAAAATATAAATGGATTAGATGCAGGCTTATGTTTCTTCTGGATATGGGATTGTATTATTATGCTTATAAGGTCACTAACATCAGTCTTAGGGAAAATTTACCAAATGCAAGTGACCTAAGGTTGACATTACTTTCCTAGGATATTTTATTATTTATGGATATACAATTTGGTTCACCTACCTTATATGTCTTTTTATATGCAATATTTGACCCTTGACTCTGTGTGAAACTCCAAAAATCATCTTCTTTCTCCTTAAAACCCTAGGTCCCCTTATGAAGGATAAAACTTGTGAAAAGTGAGGAATTTTAATTGGGTTAAGTTGAACTCAATCAACCCCATTGATGATTGACCACTACTTATGCATCCATTGCTACAAAGAGGGAAATCAAGACGCATGTAATTATTTCCTTTAATGTGATTATACAATTGTTTCTTTCTTATATACATGCACCTAGAAATATAGATTTGATGTTGAGAATGTTAGGTCTTGACCTATCTTTATATGCTTCAGACATGGATGATAACTAATCCTAGTGATTGATTTATAAGTTAGGAATAATGGGGAATATGTTTTCAATATGTAGTAGTGTATTTGATAGGTACATGTGAATGATAGAATATGTATAAGCTTGACCTTGATTTGTATTTATATGATATCAAATGGGTAATTTCTCGTGCCACTAACACACTAGGTGAATGACCCAAACTAATGAAATAGTTTAATTTTAAAAAATAGTCATTTTTAGGTGAAGGGTGGTAAATTCCACCTACGGAGAGTAATTTTGATGTTATTGTCTGAGTATTAAATTACTTAATGGGATATAAGAATGCAAATGTGGTGATCTATAAATGTGTGAGTAAGATATTAACTTAATTAGCATGGAGTAAAAGGTTCTTGTAGGTGACTAATAGAAACTTTAGATAGATATAGATCATAACTATCATTCAAGTATGTGGGAAAGGTGACTAAGAGTTTTTTTGGATATGTGCAATTCATGTAGGATAATTTAAGTTCAAGATGGACATTTCCAAGTGTCAAATACCATAGTTTGTGTCTACAAATTCCCCAAGTCTTTAATTCTAGTTTACAATGTAATGAAAATACTTGAAGAAAAGGATAAATATATAACTAAGTGTGTACAACACACTTTGTCTTTGGGATAAGGTTTCAAATGTGCAAGATGCTCTAAGAAAAACCTATAATAAGAATATGGTAGTCAATTACCATGAAATGAAGTTTGAAATCTGAACTATCTATCAAACTTTAAATTTGAAGGAGAAATGAAGGATTGCACCTATAAGTGAGTAATTTGTGTTATCCTATAACTTGTTGGAGATTATTTCTTGTCAAAACATTGGATAATTGAGATTCCTTTTTAAATACCATAAAGAACATGGAAAATTAAGGGCAATCAATTAACAATTTGAAATTTAACTAATGCAAGGGGCATAGATTGGAAGAAAAATTGCCAACCCACATGTATCTAATCTAGCATTAATCTAGTAACCCAAAGATGATAATATGGAACCACATAATGAGTTCATTATGGGTAACTCCATGGCCAATGAGAGCCATTGAAAATCAATGTATATTATCTAAAAAATCATGAATCAATCATTGTAGATGGGATTATAGATCTCAATTTTACTAAACACTTGAAAATACTTGATAAAGAATTACAATTTTGAAAATGCATAAGTGTTCATGAAAGAAAACTAAGCCCCATTGAATCAGTGCCAACTAAAATATGTCATAATTTTCATGATCCAACATAATACCCAATTGAAATATGAAATAGTGTATATGTTCATAGACAAACACCATGCCCAATTAGATCTAAAATTATTTATATGTTCATGAAAAACCATCATGCCCAACTTAATATTTATTTTTAAATGGAGTACACATGCCCTATGCATCCACCTAAATGTATCTTAATATGTATCAATATTAAATTGATCAATCATGTTATGTAAAATGGAGTACATATGCCCTTAATATCTATCTAAAATTTGAAAATAACTTTCCAATCCAAATTCTAAATCACATTTGAACTCTAAAATTTATATATAGTATACTCAAATATTCTTATATAAGTTTTAGTCTCTATTTCAAATCCCACTAGTATTTCCCCATTTGAGGTGAGGGATGAATCTTATAATTCACTCATATCAAAAGATAAGTTATCTTTATCATGTCATGTATTAGGACAATTTTATGTAAAAACATATCAACATTTGGATATTAATTCATCATCATAATGTATATATAATTAAGACATGTATGTAACATATGGGGTGCAATGGCATATAAGTGTATGTTGAGATAGATGTATATATGAATCACATAATAGTAACTGTCACTAAATAAAACCACACATTAAATAAGTACATGATGCGAATCATAGCATAACACACAAAGGATAGTGTGTGATATGGATCATGACACTTTCAAACATTGTAATCACACAAACTTGAAAAGATCAAAACATAATTCCATATGATAATATATAATGTCACACATAAGGCCAAAAAACCACTTATAAGGGACATAAATATGTCATTAATAGAAAAACTAAGGATCCATGAACAAGGGGCAAAAATTCCACAATAAAAAAGGAAAATGAGCCACAAAATAGGGGCACAAATGTCACAACAAATGAGGTTAAGGATCCAAAATAAAGGCCAAGGGTATACACATAATATAAATCAATAAATAGTCTATCATTAAAATAAATAACATCAAATAATAAAACCATAAGGGAAAACTAACCTACACTATCCATAAATTTCAATATCACATCATAGTAATATAACATATCCATGTAGTACTGTGTAAATTATGATTCACTAAAAAGACATGTATAAGTAATCTATGTATCTTATCATGGTAAAAATTCATAGAAAAATTTAACCTATGATAATGTAACATGTTAAAGTAGAAGCCCCCAACATTGAATGCATGGCCCCTAGGTATAGGAAAGGTTTAATATCTACATGTCTATGTATGATCTATATGTCCTTTATCACACTCATAGATCAAGTTAAATGTATGTGTTTATAAAAATAATATTCCATTTACTAATCATGTGATAAATAACAAAATAATATAGTGTAATATAAAAACACATGTCATATTGAGGTCCTAATTTTTTATTTTTTGAATATTTGAATCTTTTTTTATTTTCTTAATTTTGTGTGTGTGTGTGTGTGTGTGTGTGTGTGTGTGTGTGTGTGTGTGTGTGTGTGTGTGTGTGTGTGTGTGTGTGTGTGTGTGTGTGTGTGTGTGTGTGTGTGTGTGTGTGTGTGTGTGTGTGTGTGTGTGTGTGTGTGTGTGTGTGTGTGTGTGTGTGTGTGTGTTATCTTATTATTTTCAAAGGTGCTAGTTGATTATCCTATCAATGAGATAGTCATGGGAGATGAAATTATCATATGTTTCAAGGGTTATCTTTCGTGAATAAAAATTAATTAGGTATTATAATGTAACCATTTTCATCACTACTCATAGAATCCTATGTATGATGAGTAACTATAAAAGTCCTACGAATATTTGGAGCATATTGTATAGTAAGATAATGCATAGGTTCCTATGTTTGTTGTTGATCATGTTGACCTATAAATGTGACCAACTTGGTGCATGATATAATATATAAAGGCCTCTTGGAATCCTGAATAACTCTTTGATGTGAAACAATTTATGAAAATAGCTGCATAGGATAGTCAACTACTCTCCTTTAAATAGAAAGTCTAGATGGACCCTGAATGGGTGTGATAAATTCGTATAAATAATATTATAAAATAGTAGTAGTAATTGTCTTTGTATAATGATCCTGAATAGGAATAATAACCATGGTGTTGGTGGGGATGGAGGAGGATATACCATAGGTAGAATAAGGTACTCATATAAATGCCTAAAATTATAACTTTCCTTGTTACCATATATACATAACACATTGATGCATTTTATATGGTATTGAACTTAGCATCTAAATCTAAGTGTGTCCTAAAAACATGTCAAAGACCCCATTATTTGGTATAATAAATAATAACTTAGCCACTATGTTGGGGCCTACTTGAAGAGATATCACAATATGTCTAAGGGTGTATTTTGTATGTAATTTAAACCCTTTTACCACTCTTTTAGTATCTTGTATATTCTTTTGTATATATCCAAATGAGTTGAGAATCATAATGGTGGAAGCAATCTCAATTTAGCCATTATTAGCCATAACATTGTGTATGTAGACACCTAAATATAGTCACAAATATTTGATTATGTAAGTTTTGGTCATTTTAAAATTTAATTAACTTGTGCATTTATCAATACCTATATTTTTATCTCAATTTATCCTAAACTCTTATTTGGTCTTGTGATCTTTTCTAAATTTCTCTTTGTCACCTATAGAAGTATTTTAATTATGAAAAACACCTTTAATTATATGTGTATGGCAAATCTAGGACCTAAATTTCACATATTTATTTTTAGGACATAATCAAATAGTAGGGACAATGGTTAGTTTTTAAAATTAAACCCTCCCTTACTATGTGATCTGTGTTTTTAATATTCTTAGTGTGTGGTTTCCACTTTTGGATTGCTAAAAAGGCACACCCAAGTCACTTATACTACCACTTGGAAATTTCAATATAGATCATATTTACACTATTACACTTTGATCAAAAGATCCCTATTCTTCCAATTGTTTATTTTGATCACTATAAGAATTTTTTAGCCCAGTCAAAATCTTAATTTACCCAACCCAAATTAAAACATTATCAAGTATTCAATCCATTTATAGATGCATTAATACATTCAAAGGATCACATTTTCAAACAACACTCTAAGGGAGAACTATGTGGGTTTGATCCCATCCTTGGAGTATTGGATATATAGGTAGCATTCAATCATTGTTGGGGTGAGTAGAGTTAGCTCAACCCAAAAATACTCAATTTTTTTTATATTTTCATTTTTTCAATCATTAAAAATCCCTAATAGGGTTTCAACCTTAGAGAAGCTATGTACAGGTCTTCCACACACTTTTTAAGGTCAAATATGTACATACAAATCTAATTCAATCTATCACAAGTTATCATGACCTAAGTTCCTATTTTTTAACAAAAACATAGGATCGCCAAGTTTGGGACAATAGTGGAAGTCAATCCTATCTCAAGTTGGTTGATTTTGTGATTTTTAAGTTTCAATTCCCACTTGTAGGCACTTGTATATTTTGTTCATGATTTATTGCTTCAACCATTTATCAGTCAACACATTAAAATTTTGGGTATAAAAACTAAGTTTCTCATTTCATTTCATAGTTATTCTTATTTCAATCTATTCTACCTTGCCAAAATTTAGTTGTTTACTTTCATTCTTCTTGTATAAAGTTCATTTTTAACATTCTACTCTATTCTATTGAATTTATATTAATTATAATTATTTCACATATTAATCCAAATTTTAATTAAAAAAATATTGGTGAACTCGAGTTAGTCATGCACCTTTATTTATTCTAAAAAAATATCCTAAGGTTTAGATAAATTATGGAATATGAGACACTAAAAGAATCTTCTTTCAACTTTGGATTTAAATCTAACACTAAAAGAACTTACTTTTGACCTTTGATTTAATATCTAACACTGAAATCACTTTCTTTTGGCCTCATATATGATATCTAACATTGAAACCCTCTTCTCTTAACCTTAAATTTCTTTAAAAATTAATAATATCCATACATAATTTTTTTCCTTTTCATAGATTCTAAATTTCAATTTTCTATTACTATCATTGACAAAATAATTTAATGGCTAACCATCTAGCATCTGATAGAATTAAGATTATTGATACGATTAAATTCAATAAATTTCTTTCTATCTAGATGAAATTGACTCTTTTCTATTTGTAGATAGAGAATAAAAACAAACATGATCATGCTATTACATATGAAGAACTAAATGATTTTGTTAAGAAGCCTCTTATAAATCCTACCATAAGTGTTGTTGTTTATACCATTGATATTAATTACATATACACCTTTAATATTAGGTAAACATAAGGTTTACAACAAATATATATTCTTGTGCCTAAACACATGACTCATATTAAACATTTGATACCTATGCATACTACATCATCTACCTTTCCTACTACACAAATCATTAAAAAAACTAGTGCATTTTTTCATGCTTAGGTGTTAAAATTAGAGCAAGGTATACCAAAAGTTATCCAATCATTATATTCCCAAGTTTTCCTTCACAATCTGTTAACACTTAATATTGCATCATATCCTTTACCTACATATTTCTTAGCCCCTAAACTTCCACTACATGAAGCTAAAGGAGATCCAAAAAACATCTCAGATATTTTCATGCACCATATTTGGATTATGATTTTAATGCCAAGTTTTTTTCAAGAATCTTAAAATATTACACTTTGTGTTAGTTTTATGATCTACCTATTCAACCTGTCAAAACATTAAATCCATTAGAAGATCAAATTATAAAGCATTTTTTTATTAACATTGATGAAAATCTTTATTATGTATAAATTATTAAGTTTAACCAAGGAAATAAAGAGCCTATCAGTTATTATGTACTTATCTATAAGACCATTCTTGCCAAAATGACTAACACATTGGAAGATAATGAATTACAAGATATTTTCAAACAAAATTTTCTTGCACTTTTACACAAGTCAATTATTTTATTTTTTATATTAGAATAATGTTAACAAAAGTCTATACATCCAAAGATGTAAAATAGCAAAAAAATTGCCAACAAGTCCATGGCATACAATTAAAACATAATCAATCTAAGAACATTATTATAATTTAAAAAAGCCACCCATGTCGCAACAACAAAAACCAAAAGTACCAAAAAAAAAAAGGAAAAGCATTCACAATAACACCAATAGCTACATTTTTAGACTGCCCTCATCATCAATAATCATAATATCATGTTCATCTGATACAAAATCATCCACCTTAAGTCCCAATTCATTATCAAACAAACCAAGTCCCAACTGTGAGGTTTGCATCAAGGATTAAAAATGCTTCAATTTACTCATAATATCTTTCATATTGGAAGTCAAAACAAAGTTTATCAAATCTCAAACATATTTTTCATTTCCCTCTTGAATCACTTTTTCCATTTTTGAAGAAGTAACATTAACAAAATGCTCAATGCTATTAAAAATATTCTAATATGAGTCGACACCATCACCCACATCATCTCTGCCTTGACCAAATTCCTAGACAGGTTCCTCTTTGCCATCAATATTCACCATCTCAACACCAACCACATTAGCCTTCTCACCAGAAGCATCTTCCTCTTAAACCACATAGGCCTGTAAGGTGTGTAAAACATCTTTGTTGGATTTTAACCAGGTAATTGACCCATTCTTGTCTAAATCTAAATACCAATCCCAACCAACAACTAGATTATCAACTTGATCAAAATAAGCCTCTTTTATCAAACCCCAATCATATTCATAAATCTATACCTATGCAACTTTGCCATGGGAAATCCTCCTATCAGGAGGTTATGAAAATCTGGGGTATCCTCCACTATTTAATAGGTAGCTAAAAGGGACCTTCATCATTCATGTTCTCAAAAAATTCTCTAGATCTCTTTATGGCACCTTCATCTATAAAAATATCTACCAAAAAACACATCTCACGATAACTAGAAGAAGTAATTTAGTAATCAATCTAGTCTTAAACTAGAAAAATTATAAATTCCTATATTTCCAAATGAACCAAATGATTTCAGTGGAGAATACAATCCATAACTTATGTAAAAAATATGAACCTTATTTTTAGAATACACATACCCAAAAGTAATATCAAACCATGAGAGTTCCAACTAGTAAGACAATTTTTCCATATACTTGTAGCATAAGGACATAAGAAAAAAAGGTGTTCAATATTTTATAACTCACCACACAATAAATAATGAGGATTACCAAACCCAAACTTAGAAATAACTGATTCAATAGTTAATTTTCCATAAAAAAGCAACCATTTGAAACAAGATTTTTTTGGTTGACGACATGATGACCATACAACATTGAATCTAAAAAACCAATTGGAGAATGGATCACAAACATGCCAAGCCTAGTTAATACTGAGGAAGAGACTTTTGGATAAATCAAGTTTATCATAAATCATTTTAGTGTTATATTCCCAAAGGGGGTGGGACCATTTATCCATTTAATATCTTCCCAAAACCCATCAGCATCATCAAAAACAAAAACACCTCTAGTAGATTATAGATCCTTAGTGAGTAGAGTGAAGGTTCTCTTTTGAGACCCTAGAATATGTAACATTTATTTGATCTTATTCCATGAAGCCCAATCATTGAAAAATAATAAATCTTTTAAACATCTTAATCGGGCTTGAAGAACTAGAAAAAATCCAAACACCCTCTAGTAAGGGCAAGGGGCCTTCTGTTAACTATGAGGTTGCACCATATAGACCTATACCTTGGGCACCTATACCCTAGCCCACTAAAGATAGGAGGCATAATAACAAGGTGTTTTACAATCTCCCAAGATTTCAAAATAGCCCAAAAATTAGAGAACTTAGAACTTGCACAAGAAATGAAACAATCAACAAGCATGAAATGTGAAGCCCTTTCTAATGTGATTTACCTTTCAAGAATCCCCTCAGAGTATTATGCCTAACAAAAACCTTCCACATATCATCCCCATTCAGGGCCCTAGTGATCCACTTGAGTGCTAGATAAATACCTTAAAGCCTAAGGTCTTTCAACCCAAGCCTCACAAATGTTTTAGGTACACAACATATCTTCCATGCCAAATCATAATTTTTTATGTTTCCCTTGCCATAATACCATATAAAATCTAATTATTCTATGAAAAATATTAATTTGAGACTTATTAAACATACAATAAGAGGCATAGTATATACTATAACAGGAGAGAAATTTTTGACATACTTGAATTATTCCCAAGAGAGAGAAATATTCCATGCCACTTACCAATCTTTTTGTTAATTTTGACGTACATCCAGTCCCACATCCATTTGAATGAAGGTACCAAAGCAAAAGTAATATCTAGATATTTGACCATATATTATGTCCCTTCCACATCTACCCAAACTCCACCAACCATTCTGGTGGGTCCTCATTCCACCCTATCATAAATGATTTGTGTAGTGACACTTTAGAATAAGAGGCAGAATAGTAAATATCAAGTATTCTATCCACTTTATGAAGATTATATTTTGAAATTTTGATAGATATCATAGAATCATCTACAAATAAAACATCAATCATTTTTGATCCATTGGGTAAAAATATACCTCTAACCAGAGGACCCATAAATGAGCGTCTTAATAAGTAATTAAGTGCTTCAGATGTCACAACAAAAAAAGGGGGAAAGAGGGCACCCTTACCTAATGGACTTTTGAAGTTCAATAGACTTGGTCAACTCACCATTAACTTCAATAATATTTTAGACATATTTAAAATAGACATTTACCATTTTTAAAAATCTATCCTAGACCCCAAAAGAATTTCAAAATTAAATTAATGAACAACCACTCAATCCTATCATAGGTTTTTTCAAATTCAAGTAAGATCATGCCAATGTCTTTCCTAGAATCATAAGCCTAATAAATACCTTCCAAACTAGGACAAATATTGTAAAGGATATATCTACCTTCAATAAACCCTGTTTGAGTAATAGAGATCAATGAAGGCATAATGGAAGAAAGCCTTCTTGCAAGAATCTTAGCTAAAATTTTGTAAGAGACATTAAGAAGATTAATAGGTATCCAATTCTTAACCTTATAAGGTTCTCCATCTTTTGGTATGATCTTAATCACACCTCTATTTATTTTAGGTCCAAATGTACCTACTTTAATGGCTTCATTAAAAAACCTCTTGCATTTAATAATAATCCACTCCTTATTTGACTTGTATAAATCTACAAGAAACCCATCAAAGCCTAGGCATTTGTCTATCTTCATAGAATCAATGATTGTCTTAATCTCATCTTGATATATCTCATAGTCAAGCATCATAGACTGTTCCATGGAAAATTTCTTATGAATACAATAAAAATAAAGCTCTCTATAATTATCAATCAATGGGTTCAAGCCATTCGATAAAAAAAGGGTCTAAATAGAAGGAAAAGAATAATTTTTAATCTCAATTGGATAAATAGACATAGTCCTTCCACATTCAATCATAGGAATTTTTATTTTTTTGTGCTTCACTCTTAAATAATTGAAAAATAATCTAGAGCCTATGTCTACAAGTTTGAACCAATTTAGTCAAGAGAAAATATGAGCCCCCTGAGCAACAAAAGACTGATGATTTATGATCTCATTTTTTAAGCTTGTCATTTTATCAAGTAATAAAGCATTAGTTGGGTCATGTTTTAACCTTGATTCAAAAATAATTAGCTTATCCTGTGTATTATGGGAAATCTTCCTCCTCACAATTGCTTGATGCTTACCAAAAGATCTTGTAAAATTCTCACAAAGGCTCATACAACAATTTTACTTATCAATAGAGGATGAAGAATCAACTAAAAACTTACCAATATTCTATGTAGAATGAATTCCACCTATACAATCTAGATTGTTTAGATTCATAACATTTAATTTATACAATCCTTTCCACTCAAGAACATTCACCTCATGCTTATTGTTTATCAAAATAGACAATTCAATGGGATGGTGATCTAAGATAGTAAATGGGAACACCTTCACTAAATTCCACTCATTTTCCTATCGTGCTTCAAAAACATTCTTGGTTAAGTAAATCTATCAATTCTAGAATAATCTCTCTTACAAAAGGCCTGATTATTACACCATGTATACCATATGCTTTTGTTATCCTTTCTACCCTGGTTAAGAGGGTCATAGAATTTATAGATCTGCTTGAGTTTGGACCAAAAAATAATTCAATTACTTTCCATGAAATTGGATCACCCCCTTGTTTGTCCTCTTTTTCCTCTACCATATTACAGTCTCCCCCTAAAATTCATGGGATGTATTTTAAACTAGAAGAAATCTAATTCCATAATATTTCCCTTTCTCTATAGTCATTAGAAGCATAAATAATGCAAATTCCAAACACCTATTCCTCACTTTTGAGAGTGACCTACACAGCTCTATGGCAAGGGGATGAACCAAAATCAACTATTGACTCTTTCCATTTAGGATTGACTAATATGGAAGCACCACCTTTCCCTTTTGAATGAGAGGTAGAAAAATGATAAGAATATGGCCAGGTATATTTCAAAATAGAGTCCAGCTTGAAACCAATAGCCTTAACTTCCTATAACAACAATAAATCAATGCCTTCTCTTGAACACCTAAACTATCTTACAATTGGTTTATAGTCAGGGGATTCCAGGCCCTTCATATTCCAACTAATAACCTTCATCAAAAGAGAGGGGGGTGGAGCCTATCTTTATAGACTAGAGGCCTTAAAACCTCATTTATTTTGGTATAACTTTGTAAAACACTAAGGAACCTTATTTTCTTTAGATCTGTTCTTACTATCCTCATCACCTCTTAAAAATACTTTAAGAATCTTCCCATCATCACCCCTAGGAGATCCTAATAAAGGTTCTAAATTTGCCTTAGTTTTTAGTCTCTTACCATCATTTATTTGTAGCCCATGAGAGATAGATTTTGAACTAACATGTTTAAGAGGTAATGATTTTTCCAAATCAGCCTCAGTTTAAACATCAACACATAGAGAGGGAGATAATGTCATGGGAATGTGTTCATCACAACTCACATCTAAGTCAAAGGTCAAGGGGCTAGGGGTAGGGGTCGCTAAAGTAGACTGATTGGATAAAATAAAAACATACTCATCTAATAATCTACCCATGGCACAAGGTATATCTTCCACCATACAATTATATTTCTCAAATCCCATAAGGGGGGCATGAGAAGGACTCTCATACACCAAAGGAAGATTATTCATAGCCACATAATCACTAGAAGGACCAATACCAACATTAACACAGTCCATACTCACCAAGGGCTTATCAATCGATAGGATAGGGGTGACAATAGTTTATAATCCCTTATAGGAACCAAGTCCCACCAAATCTTCACTAGAGGGCTCTCAACTAAAATAGGGCTCTAAAATAAAATAAGTATTTTCTCTTACCACAACACTATCATCAGAATTAGAAGCATTTTTTTCAAAAATATCTTTCTCTGTATGTAAATTCTTATTCAACACATGATTAATCACCCTTTCCATTTTCCTTAATTGAGGGAAATCTTTCCTTTGATAACCATCCATTTTATGGAAGAAATAATTATTAAGGCCACCCAACCTTTTGTTGGGGTAAAAATAAGATTCTCCCTTAATATTAAATAGAAGAGTATCTGGGAATATTTTTAGTGGGTCCAAAGAAATCAAAACCCTTACATGTATATATTTCAGGGATCTTCTATAATCTTCCACTCTAATAACTTATACTATAGGCTTAATAACTTGAGTTAAAAATTTCCAAATTTGAATAGGGATATTCTCAATATCTACCCATCTCAAGGTCACTTTGACTATAATTTCCTCACAATTTGATTTAGGGTTCCAAGGAATAGATTTAAAAACTAATCTCGCTATATTCCAGATGGGTTTGATAATAACCCACCTGTGCATATTGTAATTTTTGAATAAAATCATGAAAAATCCCTTTTGAAACATTCTATAGAAGGAAATATAAATCCCCATTTTTGACCCTCGACAAAATTCAACCAATTATCAAAAAACATCATAGAGGGTAAGGAGTTTATATTCAAGCATACAAATAAAAACCCAACATTCATCAAATGATCTTCTTCTAATTACAAATCCCTTCCCATTTATTCATTTAGAAATAGAGACAAGGAATTTCCTAATCCAGATGACTTACCAACTTTGAGTGAGGTGCCACTGCTGACTCCATCTTCACCTATAATTGTTGCTTTGTGCATGAATTCCACAGCTTCAAAATGTTTTAAAACATATTCTTGACACAGGAACTCAAAAAATGAGGGTTTTTTTCTAGCACCTTCCTTCCCCTTCTCACTATCCACCAAACCTTCCATAATGTTATGAACAAGCCATTATCAACACCCTACACATATTTGAGTGCATCATTAATACTACCATCCTTCCAAATCTCCACACACTGAGAGGCATACCTTCTAACCTTTTCCATAACACTACCTCATAAATTCAAGAAAAAACTTGATTTCTTCCAAAGTCAAAAATGCACATAAAATAATGCAAAGACTATTTGGGAAAAAATGATTAAGGTACCAAGCAAAAAAATAAGAAATAAAAAAGGACCCAAGCCACTCACAAAGCACTATAATAGGGGTACCATGCAAAAATTTCAACTAAATAAGATGACCATAAAACAAATGGATCAAGGGGACCAAGGAATCAAAGATACAATGAAGAGAGATTGAAGCATCAACAATGGAGGATGACTATTCACCTTCCCATTTTTAGAGCTCCAAGCCTACTTGAAATGTCCCACTCTTATACTTTCCACAAATGAATAGACTAGTCACAAATAAATTATTTTCAATAAATTCAAATAATTTTTATAACTTTGTCATATAATAAGAGAAATATAAGTCAATCATCTTTCCTTGAATAAACTCAAATATTCACCTACATCTACCTTAGTTTATACAAAGAAGTTTAAAAGTAAACCACCTTACAAGGATAAATAAATAAATACTAAAGTTTATGCAATGATCATAGTTAATTCTATTTATCAACCTTATAATAAGTTTTTTTTATCAAATGAACAACAAATACAATTCTCTTGATTACCACATCCTCCTCATAAATTAATACAAAATTTAATTGAGTGCAATCTCATTACTCTACCTCCACCATTTTCAATTGAATCGAGTAAATATCAAGGAAAATATTTTGATAACAATGAATATTATGATTACCATAGCTGCAATGGTTATCCTACTAACAAAATTTTCAATCTTAATCATTTTATTCAAGATCTTATTGATAACAATGTTATTGAGCTAGACACTCCTATAGAGGAAATTAAGCCTCAATAGAATGAAAATGATAAATTGAATATTTCCCATTAACCATTTCTTAATCATGATTTCAATAAGGATATTTCAACATTGCATCATACTTACAATGTTTATCCACCTCCTGAGTCATATGATCATCCATTCCATGGAATTATTAGTACAAATTTTCAAACTACATATTCATGTCCTATGATTACTTTTGATGATAGTGATAAAGTGGATGATGATTCTATTTTTCATGCTTTATGTATGTACGATCATATTGATCCAAAACTCATTCATGTATGCTAGCTGATAATAGATCAAGTGAGAATGCATGTGCACTAATATTAATCCTTTCATTGGGTTACATAAAGCACAATATATAAACAACATTTAAAAGTGTCAAGATATTTAATGGAAAACAACAAACTACCTTTGGGACACATTATGTATCCTTTTCAAGTGGGACCTACTATAATATCAACTCCTTTTATATTTATACCATAAAATGGGGGTCTTTGAGATGATATTAGGATGCCCTTAATTTAAAAAAAATTCTTGTTGTGCCTTCTATGGTACATAGATGCTTAAAGTATTTTCATTGAAATCAATTTGTTACAATTTATGGAATTATAAATGAGTGGCCACTAAAATATATAATGTACCTCGTCCACCCCATCCACTACCATAATCAATTGATAAATCCATGCAATAGCAAATCACATTTTTAGTTGTTGCACGTAGGAAAAAGGTTCTATTTAATCAATTCCAAAACACATGCAAAAGTATCCAAAGTAAGTTTATCATAAAAAAAAAAGTGTTTAATTCTCAATAAGCATAATCACATACAACACCTTCCAAAGTTGTGATGCTTAAAAATTATCATATTTCTCAAAATACATAAAATTTGGGACAATCTACTTCTAGTCGTTATCAGATTTCAAATCATTATACATCTCCTATAGATTCTTATCCTACGTAGAATTACACATGTAGTGATCTAGATAGATTTCTTACCACACATGATACTTTTTTTATTTTGATACATGCACATCAATAACATTTTATTCAACGAAAGTAATCCATTTTTTTCTTATCACAAATTTTTGTGATTCTCATATTGATGAGATCATCAGTTAGCTTGTTGCATTTTCAATTTTTCTAAAATTTTATAAACATTTAAATAATTCAAAAAATTAAAAAACTACTTAAACATATCTTCTTGAATTTTACATCATGTTCTTATATTTTCTTTCACACTTGATCAATTTGATCAATTATTTTAAGCCCTAGGCAATTATCTAAACTTTTTGGCCTCTTAGTTCTTCCTTTTCTATTTTTTAGATTTAAAAAATTTGAAAGAGAGGTCATTTATACCATATTTTTCCATTTATCTCTCTATTGTCATAGTCTACACTAATCAAATGTCATTTTATGTCAAGGATAGAATCAACCAATTAGGGATAGGAACAACCACCATTCTTGTCCTTAGTTGGTTGATCTTGTCTTGTGTAAATTTTCACTCAAAATTCAAAAAGTGAGCACACAGCCTTAATATTTCTATTTGTCAAATATTTACTCAATTTTAGTATGCAAATAATTGTTTATTCATGTAATATATTTATTTTTTGTGATATATTATTCATACATGTGACATACCTTGACAAGTGTACATTTGATGAAATGAAGTTGTACAATCTCTAATTTGCATACTCTTTTTTCCATTACATACATTTTAAGGTTACAATTCATATACAATGGGGGCATCTTGATCATACATAGACAATCAATCATTTATAGTACATATTTTACATAGACACATGTCATGGATTGTTTATATATTTATCCACTCTTCTACTTTAAAAACCTTTCTTATCACTAGTTTCTATTGTTTTTAATATGAAAATGAAAAAAAGTACAAAAAAATTAATATCAAAAAATTTAAAAAAATGTTCAAAATATTATTAAAAATACAAATTCAAGACCTAAGAATGATTAGACATCTATTTTACATTATTTTCATATCTTATTTATCTCATGAATAATAGATCGCATCCTATTTTTGTGTCACGCATGCATTTCATTGGTGCTTTTCTATGATAATTGGCCCTTGGCCCCTTGTGTACAAAATTTATTGAACATATCTATGAGATATTATTTGGTATGTGGTAAATTTCAAAATATCCATTTATTTTGGCCTTTGATCATTTATCTCATGTGACATTTGAACTTTTCCCTTATTTATGACATTTATTCATGTCCCTTGAATTTGGCCCTTGGCCTTGTATCTACAAATTTATACTTTAAGACATTTGAATATGTCCTTTATATGAATCCATAGTCCTAATTGTATGACATTGTGTTTGTTGTGTTGTGTTTTTGTTTATTTTGTTATGTCTGAATAAGTGGCATGATTAATATCATGCATTCACTAACACATAATATACTTGTTCTATTATAATGATCTTCACTGATAAATTTATATAAGATTGCCTCATATGTTACACACATAATTCAAATGACATATATCTTACTTTTCTAACATAATTTTCACATATGCTATATTATTTGATGATTACATCTTACTATATGTAGTCATATAAAATGTCATTTGAGTGTAATGAGTTTCACTTGAGACCACCTTATCCATATCTTAGTCTTAGACCTATCTCAAGGCCTCTCTTGATCATTTTATATCTTTTGTGCAAATCCAACCCATTCTTAGATATGCTAAAAGTAGAAATAAACCACCTCCTAGGCACCAAGGTCTCATTTTCACCTGTTCCTACCTCCTAGATATTAGCACGGTCTTTTGGACTATAATTCACTATGCTATTGATCAAATGGAATCATTAACGTCCCCTTACTCCTTACTTTCCCAATGGATATCTTTCCATTCCTCAAAGTACTCCTAGGGTTAGCCTAGACCTATTTCACAACTTGATAAGTGTTATAACACTATATATACACCAATTTCATTAACTTTTCCATTAGAGGGAAATTAGATGCAAATACTCACAAACAAACTTAGAAAAATTTGTGAAAATCAAGGTCATCAATCTTTATTCTACCCTATTTCTGCATACACCCATATATAGTAGCCTAGATCTTACATTACTCATATGTCTAGTCTCAAGTCACACTCAAAGCATTCAAACTAGCATTCACTTTCACCTACACCAACACTTATATTTGGAGAACTACATCAAGTTTTATCCCCTTTCAAGGTATTAGTATGTAAACAATGCTCAGCACATGTGGTGTTTAGGTCGCATCTATCCTACTCTATTAACACCACTCTTTTTTCTAATTGTACTCCTTAAATACCTTAATAAACATGGAGGCCTAGGGTTTCATATTGAAATTAGTCAAAACAAGGCACAGACAATAAACCAACATTCATTCACATAGGCACAAACTTCTCAGAATCAGGTGAAGGTCCTCCCAGAATATAATTTTCCCTTATACCAAAAGGACACTAGCATGGTGCGTTACTATCCATGGGAAGTTTTGAGTAGAGAAGGACTCGTAATCATCCATATCTGACATCTCTATATGCTAACAAGGCATCCAAGGGAGAGGCTTCTACAAGCAAGGTAAAGAGAGTGATGTATTTTGATGATTAGTATCATGTCTTATGATATTTTGTCATATGCCTATATGGCTTGATTTATAATTTTTTGGCATTGGATACCTATATGGAATTGACCCAAGATATTGTATCACTTGTGTTCACATTTTGTACACCTTTATATGGATTTTATGGATATTATATACATTATATATTGTTCATTATTTCACTTTATAAATATTTTCATTGATTTTAGGTTTTGGATCTTGTTCTAATTTATTACATATTCTATTACATGTTCACATCATTATATGCCTTAAAATTTTGTTGAGCATTAAAAATCTACCTTGCAATGATCATAGAATATATTTTTTGAAGTAGATAAAACTAATTTTGTATTATGGTTTGGTTTGGTTTGTTGTTAAATAGACGAAATACAATACAAAAGTTAATGTGTTTGTAATTATGGAAAAACCATTATATATAACATATCTCATAAGTATGTGTTTTGATATTTGCTCTAGAAATTTATAAATTTTTCCATTTTTTGTCTATGTTGTTACATTAAGTAGAACTAGCAAGGCAGTGCGATATCTATTTGTAAATAATATGTTTCTAGTTTAAAACTATTTTTGATAAGGTGATCCATTATGTGGTTTTTTTTATAACTCTTGGCCCTCTTTAATAAAATTCATGCATCAAAGACATATTTGGATGCACATGAATCTCTTGAAGTTGCACCAAGGATAAAAGTAGCTAGAAGTTTTGATGCAAGCATCAACCCATTCATAGAGGGGAATATTTCCAACATGAAAGTTTTTTAGGAGAGACAATAAATTAATGGATTGAAAAAAACACTAATATATTTTTGGTACATAAATTTTAATGAGGAGGGGCACAAATTATTTTTTCACGTGCTTCAATGTAAAGGTGGTTTTCACTACATGTGAGGACTATCACAAGGCATAAATGTACTATTATAATTATCCTTATATGATAAATTTAAATACCAATGCTTATACTTATACTTATATACTATTATTATAATTATCCTTATATGATAAATTTAAAGACCACTGCTTATACTTATACTTGTAGACTATTACTTCTTGAACAAAATAATATTCTTTTAAGTTCCTGCAAATGACTGTGAATGCACAAAACAAGGTCGCTTGAAGGTTTCAACTCCTTAGACCTTGAAAAAGGTGTAAAATTATACTTAAATTGAATTGACTAATATTTATTTATATAAGGACAAGATTAATAGAATAAATATAATGAACATATCCCTTTTGGTTGCAATAAAATCAAGTTTCCTCATACACTAAAACCTGTTACCATGACAGACTATTAATAAAAATTTATTTCTTGTCTCCAAGTCCTTATGGCTAAAAAATAACATTGCCACCACATACAAGATGGATATTAACTCCTATAACCACATTAATGACATTTGAGTATACCCATTTAAGAGATAAATCACCTATTTTAGCTTCAAGATGGCATTTCCCTAGAATGCAAGATGCAAGCCATAATGCAAGATATTTATCTCTAGGGGCTCGTGGGTGAAAACTAACATCACCACCATGTTGGGGGTGGGTATTAACCTTTGTTGAGGTATATTACTACTATTTGTGTTGTATAATAAATGTTTTCATTGATGTCAAGGTCAAGATGGATGTCATTAATTTCAAGGTCAAGATGGATGTCATTAATGTCAAGGTCAAAGTTGATGTCATGCATGGTGAAGTGGTATGTGACAAAGAAGTCTTATGACAAGAGAAAATTTGAAGGCAACCTATTGTCTCTGTATTTAGAGATAATTTGAAGGCAACCTGGTAATTCTTCTGAGGTTGATGACATGTCAAGGTCAAGATCAAGATCATGGTAAGCATACTCTTGAGCATTAGTCTTGAAGAGCATTGTCATATCATGAGCATGGTTTAGCAGTCTTTGAGTTTTGTTTGAGGTATTGGAACAATGTTGTGGTGTGAAAAGCTCATAAGCTTGTTGAGAGTAATCTTATCATTATAAAATCTTGATTGAATAATGTTCTTAGTTTATATCATTGGGATTTAGCTTGTTTGAGTTAAAATCCTTGAGTACTATGTATCTTAAGAAGCTTAGTCTAGCCTTGTGAGGTGTATGCAGGAAGCATAGTGAAGCTTGGTGAATTATGTCAGTATAGGGATGAGAGAGTGTAAAAAAAAATTAATAATTAGAAAGAGGAAAATAATCCTTTAGAAGAGTTTGAAGGTCAATTTTGAGGCTTAGTCCTTACATAAAGAGACCTAGTGAGAAGGCATATGCTTGGTAGCATGATGAGGAGAACAGATTGAGGCTTGTAATAAGATGTGTGTAAGTGGTTTATCATGGTATGAGGTCATATGACATGTTTATTAAGTTTTGAGATTATTTCAAGTGGTTTCAAGGTATGTTCATGATCTTAAGTGTGACTGGTAGTTCAAGGCCTAATGTGTAAAGAGACCTAGTATGCCCTAATGAGGGGTCAAGTTCAATTTCCACGGTGTCAAAGCTCATGAGATAAATTTAAAATTTTTGAGATGTTTTTTCAATTGTGTTTACCAATTCTAAGCTCAAATTCTAAAGGATAAAGTATGAAATGTGGTTTTGAGGTTTTCTATGTACACAAAATGTGGCATTGTAGACCCAAGAAGGATTTTATTATACTCATTGGCACATGAAAAAATTGCATGATATACTAATAAGTTTATGGTAGTTGAGGAAGGATCCTAGATCAAGTTTTCAAGCATTATTTTCTGGATTAAGGTCACAAGCTTTATGAATGATCATTAAGATTATAAGGTGGTCTTAACCCCTTCTAAACCCCTAATAATGACCCAATATGGAAGATATTATTGGAAATGGATTAGATTGGTTTTTATGACATATTTTTTTTATTTTAACATGTATAATACTCTCCTAGTTACCTCCAAGTGGCATTGTTCTATTAGAAGAGTGAATGGAAGCTACAAGAAACCCCTTGTTTCTCAAATTTTTGATGTAGAAAATAGGGTTGACCAGGTCAAAACATGAAAATGATTGGAGTATGATGTGTGATAATTTTATTTTATGTTTATTTAATTTTTTATCAATTTACATACTTTAAATATTCTAAACTGGTCATGGAAGTTGGCCTATCACTAAAAAGGCCTAGTGAGGAAGATAGTGAGAAAACCAAGCAAAAGTGAGAATGAGATTAGGGATGGGTTATTAATGATTATGAATGGATAAATATGCATGGGTTTATTTTTAAATACCTATATCACATATCCATAATGAACATATTTTTTTAATAATATTGTGTATGGCAGAAATTTGATCTTAATCTGACTTGTCTAACACAGTTAGGTCTATGTACAATGAAGCAATAAGCTTGGCTTGTAAGACCAATATTGATATTTGATCCTATAGTTTATTTATTTTAATATGTTATAATAATGATAAATTATCATATAAACCCATTATAATTTCATTAAAAGGTTTATATATGTGTTTTAAGTCTTTGTTTTCATGACTGTGTTTTGGATCATTCACGCAGTTTTTTGTGTATTATCAAGATTGATATTCCTGAGTCATTATGCCTAGAGTGGAAGAATAAAATTCAAATGAATTTAATATATATGTCTCATATATTCATTTTAATATATTTTTATACATCATAAACTCCTATGAAGGTGAGAAAATTCAAAGGTTCTTGACTAGTTTGTGAAGCCTATTTATAGTTCAAAGTGAGCATATGAAAGTGATCAGTTTGAGGTATTTTGAATTATATGGTGTAGTATAATATACATGATGATGAATTTTATGTCATTAAGGTAATATAAATTTTATTTATTTATTATTTTATGTGTCAAATTTGAGTATATCCTTCATATATTCAAAGCAGACTTTCTGGCAATGAGAAGGCCTAATTGTGAGTAGGCCTAATGATGTGGTTCAAAGGAATGAAATGAGATAAATGGTGTTTGGGACATAATGTGAGATTATTATGGGTAAAATTTAAGTGTTTTTTAATTATTTAATCCATTTTTATAGGCTCAATATGTTCCAAGGTGGTCAAGGTGAAATGTGTGCTTTGAGAAGGCCTAATTGCATTAGGTCTCCTTTAGGCCTAATGGCGATTTTTGTTCTTATGAGTGGTGACAAACCTAGGTATTTATTGTTTCACTTGTGAAATTTTTTTTTTTATCTAATCCAATATTAATAAAATTATGGATAGTTTATATCCAACCAAGGTCTGTGAAATCAAGAGTCAAGTATAAGAAGAAGGTCCAATAGACTTAATTTGACAAGTTAGAATATTTGGGGGAATGAATGAATGAAATAGAAGTTTTGAAACCAGGTAAATGGATTTTGTACAATTATATAGGTTTTTTAAATATGTCATGAATTTATAACAATGATTAAATGGATGATGAGTAATATCATTTGACCTAATTCTATCAAGAAGAGGGCTAGTTGAGCGTAGAGGCCTAATAGGTTGTTTGAGAAAGATAGAAGAGTGTGAAAAAAAATAAATGGATCATCATCAATTAAGTGATAAATAGGTATCCAAATGTGATCATATTTTATAGGTGGCTAATTTGGTACTAAGTCACCTAGGGTATTGGTGCCTCCTAACAAGTTGGTACTTGTTAAATGACTAGTTGAGTTTGTGCTTGACTAGTGATGGGTTAGTGCTCTTTGTGGGGTTGATGCCTCAATAAATATTGATTAATTGATAATATTAATATATTACAAGTTATTTTTATATGTTTTTTATACCCCATGATTTTTTCCCACATAAAACTTATGTTCATGTGTTGTATGTTTTTGTAGATGATTATTTATGCATTGGTTAATGTATGTATGTGAATGAATGCTTCATGGATGATAAGTGAAATTGAATGGTTGTTTTAATGGAATTGATTCAACCCCATATTGGTTGTACTTAAAACATTTTTTTATTATAGGATTTACTTTAAAGCAGGCCTAATATCCTAAAGGATATCCTATGCAAGTGAAGATGGCTAGTTAAACACAAGGTGGTTTCTCTACAAGTAAGGTTTTATTGTTCAATGGCTCTAATTGTGATTTTTGGAGTGTTAGGATGAGAAAATATTTGAAGTCTCAAGTTCATGATGTTTGTAAATCAGTTTTGGATTGATATATTTCATCCTCTATTCCCCCTATAGATACAACAAGTAAGACGGCTAGTGACAACAATTCAAAAGTAATGAATGGTATTTTTTGTGGCCTATCAAAGGTAGAGATTGTGAAGGTGATGTACCTTATGTCTATCAAATATATGTGGTAAATTTTTAAGACTATCCATGAGGGATACTCCAAGGTTAAGTTGGATAAATTTCAAACCCATATAAGATAGTTTGAAAGCCTAAGGATGAATGAAGATGAGACCATTATAGCCTACCTATTTGGGGTTGATGAAGTGGTCAACATCATAATAAGCCTAGGTAAAGAATTTAAATATTATATTATTTTTCAAAAGGTATTAATATCTCTAAATCATAATTTTGACTCTAAAGTATCTATTATTGAAGAGATGTAAGATCTAGACAAACTAGAGATGGATGGACTTCATGGCACCCCAACAACATATGAGATGAGGAAAAGTGAAGGAAGACCTAAAAAGAATGAAGTTACATTAAAGGAATAAAATAAGATAAAAGATAAGAAGACACTAGGTAATAAATTAAAATACAATGATGATTCTGATATTGATGATGATGAGTTGATATCTATGTTTACAAGAAATTTGAAAACTAGTTCAGGTAAGTACAAGGGTAAGTTGCCCTTCAAGTACTTTAATTGTGGAGAAATTGGACACTTTGCTAACAAGTTACCTCATAATCATAATACAAAGGATGATGAAGAGCATGATAAAGGTCATGATGATGACAAGAAGTCTTATAGGTCTAATAAGATCAAGAAAAGACTTAGAATGTATGATGACAAGAACAAGTTTTTCAAGAACAAAAGAAGCTTTTACACCAAGGAAGACTGCATGTCATCTAATGAGAATGAGAGAAGTGATTTTGAGATTGACCATGAAGATTTCGATCTTGATTTCAATGAATTTATCTTCATGGTTGATGAATTAAGTTATTAAAATCAAGAAGATTTCATGTGGTTTGGAGGTATTGATGGTGATTCAAATGAAGAATAAGGTGAGGCAGACTTTGAAGTTGAGTTGATGAATGCTCTAGAAGAACTAAAGATCATGAAGACAAATAATAAGGTGATGAGGTCTCTTTTCAAAGTTTATGAGGATAAAATCAATTTATTTAAAGAGAGATTGAGAAACAACTACAAGGAATAAGAAGAGATATCAAACAAGTGGAGACTCAAATTGAGATTGTGACTGTAAGCCTAAATGCTAAAGAATAAGAATGTGTCAGATATGTAACTGAAGTGAACTCCTTGAGAGATTATTTGTATTAGGCATCAAGTAAGGTAAAGTCTTTTGTGAAGTTTAAAAATAGTACCAATGATCTAGAAAACATCCTGAGTAGTCAAAAGACTGATAATAACAAAACATGTCTTGGTTTCAATGGAAACTAAAAGAAGAATACTAATGTGATCAAGGAGAATTAAACCTTAAATGTAAATGTTCAATCAAGGAATGATGGTGTTCTTAGAATCAAGACTAATCTTATTAGGTATCCTAATGCTATAAGGTATGTTAATCCCTTCAATGGTTATTTTTATTCATGTAACCAATTTGGTCATAGATCAAGGCATTGTAGAAGGCCCTCCAAGAATGAATATGCATGAAACTATGAGGAGATTCATTAGTCAATAGGTATAGGTAATGGTGTGTTTTCATCAAGAGGAATAGTGTGTTTCAATTGTCAAAAGGTTGGTCATATTGTAAAGTTCTGTAAGCATGGATTCTCAAGTCAAAACAAAAAAATTGAGGCCCCTAGAGTGAAAGAAAGAAGACAAAATAGTGAAATGATACCAAAGATAGATAAGGTGAATGATGATCAATATGCCATTCCAAGTGTAATATTTTTCATGGTGGAGCATAGATCAGATGTAAAGGAGTGCCAAGAATTTTCCCTATCAACTCAAGTTTTGGATGAAAGAGTCAAGACAAATATACCATGTTATAATTTTGTTCAAATGGAGATTGAAGAGGTTAATCCAAAGAGGCTATTCAAGCCTAAGAGGATCATGAAGAATGTTAAATATAGTGAGGACATGGAGATCTGGGAATCTCCTAAATTTATGTTGTTTTAGTACCCTATAGAAGAGGTGACTCCATTAGGCTTCATGGAGGCACCCAGCCACTAAGTATAAGCATAAAGGATGCTTAGTCTTAGGGGAGCTTTGTATTCTTTATTTGGGATCCAAAGTTCATTCAATAGTCTATTGGAGGTGTGATTATAATATATGGTTTACAAAGCATTTGTATGATGACTTGATCAAACCAAGTCACATTCACGATAGTGTTTGAATACCTCATGGAGATAAGGGGAGCATGGTTGGGTACTTTTATGAGTTGAGTTACTATTTGGTTGATCAGAGGAAGATTGATCTTGTTTAGGTAATAAATCATGTTTCAGGTCCAAATATTATATCGTAGCTATAATGAGATGATCCTTTATCATTAATGTCAAAGGGGGAGAAATTTTTAGTTTGGGAGAAGGGTCAGTTTGAATAAGATCCAACTTGGGGAAATGAGAATGATCATCTTTATTCAAGTGTTTTCCATCAATGACAAAGGGGTATATTATTGAGGTATGTTCATATTATGGGTGTTGTGGCATAAATGTTATCATTTATGTCAAGGTAAACATGGATGTCATTAATGTCTAGGTCAAAGTTGATGTCATGCATGGTGAAGTGGTATGTGACAAACAAGTCTTATGACAAGAGAAAATTTGAAGGAAACCTATTGTCTCTCTAAAAATATATTTTTAAGGCAACCTAGTAATTATTTTGAGGTTGATGACATGTCAAGGTCAAGATCAAGATACATGGTAAGCATATTATTGAGCACTAGTCTTGAGAAGCATTATCATATCATGAGCATGGTTTAACAATCTTTGAATTTTGTTTGAGGTATTGACATAATGTTTTGGTGTGAAAAGATCATAATCCTATTGATAGTAATCTTGTCTTCATATAATCACCAAGGGGGTTGGTGCCTCCTTGCAAGATGGTACTTGTTAAAGGACTACTTGAGTTGGTGTTTGATTAGTGAAGGTTGGTGCTCCTTTTGGATTTGGTGCCTCAGTAAATCTTGATTAATTAATTATATGAGTGTAGTATAATATTTTTTTTAGTGGATTTTATCCTCTATGAGGGTTTCCCACATATCTTTTGTGTTCATGTGTTGTATGTTTTTGTAGATGCTTATTTATGCATTGGTTAATGTATGTAAGTGAATGAATGCTTCATGGATGTAAAGTGAAATTGAATGTTTGTTTTAAGGGAACTAATTCATCCCCTAGTGGTTTTAATTCCAAAAACCTTTAGGACCACATTCCTATCATCTGAGTATACCCGGTTAGGAGATAGAGCACCCGTTTTGACTTCAAGACCACTTGTCCCTATAAGGCAAAAATGGTGTTTTTAGGCAAACTTTGGATGGCCATTAAATGGAAATGGTAAGATAAATCCATGAACCAAACGAAATATTACATATATTTTTAATTCCTATACTTTCACCCCTAATATATTGAATTTAAATTCATTAAGGAACTCATGACAGAGGATTCAGTGATCAGTCCTAAAATGCAACTTTCTTATAGTTAAAAGACCGGGTATTTACCTCAAATAGACATTTCCAATTCTGGGACTTTTGTTTTGAAAGACATCACTTCCAAAACCTTTTTATATTAAATTTACATGTGTTCCAATATCCATGGCCTCTGAATCCATGAAGATACCCTTTTTTGCAATAATTTTGGCTTCGAGCAACATTGACAAGAAATATTATCAAGATGCAAGCCATAGTGCAATATCTCTATTTCCAAGGGATCATGGGTGAAAAATGATATCACCACCATGTCAAGGGTGGTTATTAAGCTCCATTAACCCAATATTATCATCCAAATATGCTTGGTTAGGAGATAGATCACCCCTTCCAACCTCAAGACCACTTGTCCCTAGATGCAAGATGCAAGCCACAATGCAAGATCTCTATATTTAGGGGATCTTGGGTGAAAAATGGAATTTCCATCACATCAAGGGTGGATATTAACCTCTAGGACAAAATTCATAGCATCTGAGTAAGCCAGTTAGGAGACAGAGGACCTATTCCAGCCTTAAAGCCATTTGTCCCTAGATGCAAGATACAAGTGACAGTGTAATATATTTATATTTAGGGGTTCATGGGTGAAAAATTATATCACCACCATGTTGGGGGTATGTATTACCCTTTAAGACCACATTCTTGGTATGTGAGTACACTCAGTTAGGAGATGGAATGCACATTTTACCTCAAGACCACTTATCCCTACAAGGCAAAACTAGTGTTTTTAGGAAAATTTTGGACAGCCATAAAATGGAAGTCATAAGTCATATACATGAAATGAAATAACCATCATTTTGGATTGAAAATCATTGAGTAACTCATGGTAGAGGATTCAGGTATTAGTCCTAAATTTGAACTTTCATGTAGTTAAGAAACATATTATTTTTCTCCAATAGACATTTCCACTTTTGGGACCTTCACTTATAAATACACCACTTTTAACACCTTGATATGTGTAATTTAAATACATTCCCACTTCCATCACCTACGAATCCATGTAGATACACCTTTTTGCAACAATTCTAGCATCAAGAAATGTTAACAAGAAATGTTGTCAAGATGTAAGACACAGTGTGATATCTCTATATCTAGGGGCTCATGGGTGAAAACTGACATCTCCACCATGTTAGGGGTGGTGATTAACCTCTAATACCCCATTCTTGGCATTTGAGTATGCTCGATTAGGAGACAGAGTGTATACACATAATATTTTCAAACTTTATCAATTACTGACACTATTTATCTTTTAAGAACCCATCAAGTCTCAATCTCTTTGAGTGCACGCCTTAAGGGGTGCACCAGGAAAGGGGTGGGTAGACCATTAGTTCTTTTTAGGATTGTTGTCCCTTTTTTCCACTTGTTATCTACATAGTTGTCTCTTAAAACCATTCCCCTAAGCTTTGCCTCCTATTTTCACCCTCCTCTAGTCTTTTATTATCTTCATTGTCCCTTTCCCTAACCTAAACCCCTTTTTGATAGTTTACATGACATATTCAACCACATAGATCCTATATTCTTATTGGCAAAGCTTATTAGGGACTAGGTCGGCCCATGACCTAGTTTTTTTTTAATTATGATATTAGGTTGACTGGGTCAACCTCATCAACCTAAACTTTTGGAAGGGTTTAGGTTTAGATACACCTATACAAACACATCCATTTACATAATTTATTATGAATAGAATAATAATTAAGATATATTATGCATCTGCCTCCATTCTACTTGAGGAGCAAGCTTAGGGTTTCATACTTTCTTTGGAGATATGGATATTGTCTTATGGGGAAATCTTTTAGTTGCATTGATAGGTTATATAGCCTAGGGTTGATTTATCCTTTTCATCCTTACATACCACAACCACCTCTTGCGAATCACCTTTTCCAAGGGAGAGATTGAGACTTGGTGGGTTCATCTGTGAAGGTAAGTATTCCTAACTTTATTCCTCCTTTGTAAGAGTAGATAGATATGCATTTGTTCTTCTCTTCCATGCATTAGGATTTTGTATATATTGACATGAGTATATTTTGTCTATTCATGTTTATTACCCCCACTTTATGCCAAAGGATTTGGTGAGCACTAGATTATACTTTAATTTACTTGTTATTAGTTTAGTGAATATGAAAACATATGGCCTAGTTAGGGTTAATGTGTAGTTTTGCTTGACTGGAGGCTTTGGAAACCTTTCTAGTGATATTATTTGTGATAGATATCCATTGGATAGGTCTAGTGGGTCCATCTTGGTCTTGACACCAATTATCTAATGTGTCCCCAATTAGAAGTGTAAGTAAGATTTATCTTCTCTAAACTAGGATTGATTTGTAGATCTATTGCATTTATCATTGCATACATTCTGGTAAACTTGACATGAATCTAACCCTTGTCATTTTTATTTCATGCTTTCATTTCTATCATCTTATTATTTTTCTATATTTTTGATACTATATTGAACCAATCAGTATAGCTCAACTTTTTGTGCATAGGTTTAACACATGATTGTATCAAAATGGCTCTATTCTTTTTGTGTAGGTCTTCATAATATATAGGTTACTTGATCAAAAAGGTTGACACAATACTCTTTTTTAGTCCCATATAAGAATACATGGTCAAAAAATTCAACCCTATCATCTTATTTTCGCTACCAACATCTAGATCAACAAATTATGTCAAACAGGTCAGCTTAGTATTTCAACCAGCATCTAGATTAACAAACTAGGTCAAACAGGTCAACTTAGACTTCTAGTCAACATCCATATCAACAAAATAGGTTGAATAAGTTGACTTAGTCATCTTATCTTTCTTTAGCACACATATTTTTTTAGAACTGGGTCGAACTAATCAATTTAGTCAAATTTTGAAAGCAACATTCAAGGCACTTCAACATAAAATTTGAAATCCTAACTCGTCAAGGTTCCTCTCTTTCTCCCTCAGTCATTTCAGTACTTCATTTTAATTCTATTTTGTACAAGTTAGTAGTCTTTAAAACTATAACCCTATAGCAAAATAAGTCAACCAGGTCAACTAAGTTTTGTAACCTATCTTTTATCTAAAAGATTGAGTTGACCTGTTTGACTCTATTCTTAAAGACTCTTGATTTTGCAGAATAGTAGCAACCTACTCGACTTTGTTCTATATTTTTTACATACAATTTCATTTAAATTGACTTTGCACCATTCTTAATTTGGGAATTAATAATTATTTTCAAGTAATTAATTCACACTTTCATTTTTAGTTTTTTGCATGCTTAGAGTATCTCGCATAGTCTAATGAGGTGGTTTTTCAAATTACCATTTAGTTACAATATTTTGATCTTTTTGCATACAATACCAAGTCACATAATATTCAAAATACATTTAACATTTGTCTTCCCAAGGCCTACCTACTTATATTTCATCACTAAGGAGGAAGCCGACTTGGTTTTTTGGCCAATTATAAATGTGTGGTTAATGGTATATATTGGTAAAGCACTCAACACCCTTATCACCTAAATATTGTGAAGTGATGGGGTAGGCCCCAATATCAAGCCAATACCATTGACAACACATATCCATTTCAACCTAAACATCCTAAAACTATCCATAGATTGCTTTATAGTTCCTTATTTTCAGCCAACTCCCCTATCACACTTCAAACAACACTATCTAATAATGTAATAACTCTCAAGATGACCACTTAGTTAGCACTTAATTTTCAATTGAATACTTTCTCTCTGATTATTATGTGTTTTATTTTAAAAACTTGCATTTTCCAATGTTGGTACAAGGTTTTGTGATGTACCCCAATTAGATCACTCACATTGATCCAATTTTTTGTGTGTTTTCTTGTATTTCTTGCTTCAATTATATTGAAAAATTATTTCTTGTTTTCGCACACTATCATTCTATCCAATACAGTCTATTATAGGCTATGTTTTCCCCTATTATTAGTACAAAGTTGACTTATATGACTGTGTGTCCCCTTCTACCTATTTTCTACCTTGTTTTTAATACAAAGTTAACCTATATGAATCTATATCCCTTTTTTCAGTCAGGTTACATTACTAATTTGACTTGGTTGACCCTATATCCTTATCTCAGTTTCATACCTTGTTTGTAGTATAAATTTGACCTATATGTCTCTATACTCTTCTCTACCTTTTGGATCATAGTACGAAGTTGACTTGGTCAACCTTGTAACCTTATCATGCTTAGTTGCACACCCTATTTTTGGTATAGAGTCAACCTGCATGACTCTGTATCCTTTCTACCTCTTTGCCTTTACATCAAATCAGTATTCCTTAGTCTTTCTCCCTCATCATGATCTTCCTATTTGAAGATAACACTAAGTTGAATTCAATCAATATGATGAGATTTACCAACTCCAATAGATTATCCCATAAGGAGATTGTGGATCCTACCCTAGATGAAATTAATTTGCATGTAGTCACTCACATAACAATTTATGAGACTCATCCTCATTCCTCTTGAGTTTGGAACCCCCTTTTATCTTTGGAATATCAACCCAAATTAGAGTATACCCCAGAAAGGCTCTTCTTCATCAATGAGTTTCCTCAACATCAAAGAAAAGATCCTTCTACTATTTACCATCTCATGATAATTGGTCAAATAGAGGAGCCCCATTCACCTTCTCCCACATTGTCACATGTATTTGCAGACATTATTTTCTTTTCTTCTTAACCTCTTCCCTCTCTTTTGACCCATTATTATACCATGATATCTTCTTTTATGATTTCTTCCACCTCCATGCCTAATATATCTACTCACATGGTTATTTCTACATCTAATAGGCCTCTTCTATGACCCACTCTTCTCAACTCTTCCACTAGTGCATCATTTTATACCCATGGTAATCATTCCTCTAGTGTTTTTTCTTCTTATTCCTCTACTATCACATCTTTTGCCACACAAGCAAATCATGATACTAGTGCCTCACCAATAATTCCTCTCAAGCTACTACTAACACCTATAGTAGTACCCAAACTAATACTACCAATTCCAATGCTTCACATAATGAAAATAAAACCACTCAAATCCATCAACTTATATTACAAACTCTTAATAAAAAGAATGCTTTCCAAACTAATAATGTCAACTAAATGATGCAAATGTAAAATCATCTTATCCATCTTCAAAATCACCCTCAATAAGTTCTATGGGATAAACATAAATAAAAGTCTCCCCCACCTCCTATTTAGTATTCCCATGGTAATCTTATCCTCAAGGTAAATTTTAATATCCCATATGCAAAACCCCCTTAGATTCATTTAGGCAAATCTGATTCACAGTTGGTGAATCTACAGGTTCTGAAATTTTTTCCATTTTTTAGGGTTTTTATGAAACCATTAAAATGTACTAAAGGCATCAACTGAAAGTCTCTGTTGAATGCTCTACCTAATGTCTCTATTGAACGGCCCTACTAAATGACTATGTCGAATGGCTATGTCAAATGGCTCTATCAAATGGCTATGTCGAATGGCTCTTCCTTTTTGATATCAGGGGTGGGGGTATATTATATATATATGGTAAATTAAAATATATTTTAAGATAATGTTGTAAACAGTTGGTGATACAACTCTAAAACTAATTTATATCCCTAAAATTTAGGTGATCTAGTATTATCTACCAACCCTAAAAAATCATGAAAACCAAAATCCAAAATTGGAATATTCATGAATTAACAAATATTCATCGCTAAAATTTACCCTATTTATCCCTTAACCTCCTCTTATTAACAAAAAAATCAAGCACCTTCAAAATGAGCCTCTTACACCTTAAATTGTTGACATTGATATAAGAGGCATCACCCCTACCATTACTTACAATGGGTCAACTAATCCTACTTTCCACTTAAAAACATTTGGAAATTTATACAAATATTGGGTCAAGTTAAATACTTTTTTTGCTACCAAGATATTAGCAAAAACTCTCATGGGAGATGATTTAGATTGGTATAACCAACTAAAATCTCATTCCATCACTAGTTTGAAATATTTAGTCAATGCTCTCGTCCAAGAATTTCAAACTAGTGATCTCCCTGAAAATACCTTGGCCCATTTTATCAATTATAAAAAAATTGAGACCAAAAATGCACAAGCTTTCATCAAATGAGGGAAGACCTTGTCTAACAAATGTGAACACAATATGGTAGATTATAACCTATTTAATTTGTTTACTAATGCTCTTTATCCCAAGTTGTAATATTGAGTTCAGATTTTTTATCCATGTATGTTGGAAGAGGCCGTTAACCAAGCCAAACACCAAGATTTCCTCATGCATCAATTTGAGCCATCCCAACCTTCTATGGGTACTCACATGTTAATCAAAGACAATAATCATCATGATATAAACTATGGTGTCACTGATTCTTATGATATCATTCATACTATTTAAGCTATTTTTCCCAACTAGATTCTGAAATAAGCTTCCCCTCTCAACCACATCACCAATCCCCATTCATCTTCAAAAAATAACATCAATGTTCCTAAACCTTTATCCTTTGCATAATTATAAAATCATCTCCCAAGGCCTCTTCCACATGAGCTTGATCCCATGGTTGGTTTCATGCTAGTTGGGGTCATTCTCATAAGACTCGTAGGCAACTTCATAATTTGGCTATGGATTTCCTTCTTGATCCTAATTTTGACCGTGATTATATCATTAGTAAACATCAAGAAGCCTATGACATTGCCTTCAAATTCCATGAAACACAAACTAAATCTCAAGCTTTCAATCAAGTTAATGCTCATTTGGCCATCTACAAAGATCCTTTTCTGAACCACCAAGCCAATCAAGACAAGCCTACTCCTAACAATAATTTTGATAGTCTTCTTGACCCAAATCATAAAGAGAATATGTTCAATATGACTAATATGTGAAGGGTGGTTGCCTTCATTGATCCTCATCCCATCCACACTCATCCACTATCTTGCACTTTTTGTGTTATCCAAGATTCTTCCCTAACTCACTTAATAGAGTTAGGGCAAGAAAATCTTATATATTTTTATGAACCAATTACAACACCTCCCTTGGATAACACTTCTCATACCATTTCTACCACTCCTTCAACCAATTTACCCATCACTAATGATACTCAAACTACTATTAACACTTCTTCCAATTTATCTCAAACCAAACCTGCATCAACTACTCCATCTTCTCAAGGCAATCAACAAACTTGTCCTCTAATTAAACCTCCCACATCTTATCAACAAAATTCATATGTACTTTGACTCCTCCACCTCCTTCCACACTATGCACCTCTTTCTAATAGTCCCCTTATGGGTTATGATGAGTGGGATCCTATCATGGAGCTTACTAATCTCCCATCTCAAATCCCATTTCTTGAACTTATGCAAATTTTTCTACATCATCATAATTGTCTTATGCAGCACTTGTTCATAATGAACATCCCTCATCCTCCCCTATCAGGATGTGAAGCAACCTTATCTAGATTTGAAGATAGAATTTTAAAATAGTGTGAAGAGATGTCCATACACATTGATAAAATATTGGACACTTCTCTTTCCCTAAAATTCCCTATTACTTCTATGATCCTTGATGAGATTATTCTTTGTGCAAATGATCCTCCTATTTTTATTAGTGTCCAAATTGGTGATATCCAAGTCAAGCATGCCTTGATTGATGAGGGTTTAGGAACTTGTGTTGCCTCTCTTAATTTTATTAAAACCTTTGGATATTCCAAATTTAATCTTAAGTACCCATGTAGCATGTGTCAAGGCTATGACCAAAGGAAAATTCCTCCCTTAGGTTATGTGTGGCTTCTTATCACCATCCCACCTATCACCATTTGAGTGAAGGTGATGATATTCAACTTTCCTCTATCCTATACATTTTGCTTTTTAGGCTATGGACTCATCGCATAAAAGTAGTTACCTTTTCCACTTGCCAATGTGTTAAATTTACTCACAATGGAGCAATCTATAAGATTAAAGGTGATACTAACCCTTATAATTTTGAATAATTCTAAGATAATGGTGTATTCAATATTACCACCCTTGAACCCTTGATGAGCATTCCCTTTCATGAATCTCAATGCTTTAACTTTCTCATCAACTCTACTTAGGGTTACAATGGTCACCCTAAACTCATCACGGATATCCCACCTAACCTCTTAGACTTAGATGATGATGAACCTAACGAGATCAATCTCAATATTATAACCTCAGATCTCTCACCTCATCTAATTTCCTAGCTTCCATCTTTTCTTAAATCACATTCCTATCAACCACCTATTGATGATATACCCATTATCTTAAGTAAGACTTGGCACTCCATTCATCACACCACATTGGATGAGAAGGTCATCCCTACCTACACCATTGATCTTCATACCCCTGACTATGATGATGCTTATACCGTAGATGATCCATTCTTATGAGGTCTTGTTCAATCCCAAGATGTTGAAATTATTTATTATCATTCCTTTTTCCTTTAGTCTTTCTATCTATATTCTAGCATTTCATCCTATCTAATTCTTAATTTTAGCATTTTTCCTATTTTTCATAGGGTAGAGATGGTGTGCACTCCTCCAATTTCTAAATATCCTCATAGGATTATGCTTATGGATCATGTTATGATTGTTCCCTATTACTTTTCTAAATACTAGGACCCTTCTAGTGGACTTATCCTTGAGATGCTTGAGACTGTCCTTCAACCTTATGTGTATCTTACCCCTCCCTCAGTTGAGCCAAGTTTAGATCCTATTCCCACTCCCTCGCTAGTTGACTCTCTTCCTATTTGAGATCCTACTGCTCCTTCATTCAAGCCTCACCTAGCCTCTCCACTAGCCCTACCTTCCTTTGGTAATGGTTTGTTCCTTTTACCATAGCTTGCTCCTTTATCTGCCAAATGGGTCAATCAGTCATATTGTGGTATTCATAAAGTTTCCATTTATTGGACTATTATTACACCAGCCTTCCTCAACTTCCATTTACACTCCTTATATTAATACACCTATAAAGTCTACTAATAAGCATATATGTTGCTTCACTAGCATAGATAATCATTCATCCATGCATTATCATAAGTTGCATCAATATATCGACACCTTGTGCCCCACTACTCCTTAGCCCATAGAGAAGGCTATATCTCCCCCAAAAGTATTACCTGAATATATTCACAAATATGGAGAGGTATATTGTCTCTAGCACCAATGTACTACTTATCACACTGATCATTACTGCATCCTTTAGCAACATCTCAAGGATCACCTCATGAACATTCCTACACCTACTATCCTTCCTCCCATAGGTCACCCTCATAAAAAGGATCCCCCTTCTTCCCCCATGGTTCCATCACCTATGGTCCCTTCTCCACCTATAGTTTATCCACCTATGATTCCTTCATCCATGGATCCCCCTTCACTTGTGGCCCATTCTCTATTGGTGACCCCTTCATCTCCCATAGAGTTCAGTCCCATTATTTCTTCTGAGCATTCCCTAAATGATAGTCCTCATCAACATGATCCTTTAGGCATTCCTAAATTTTATATCAAGGAGATTTAACATAAAGTATTTTCTCAACTCTCCCTGAAGATTGATGAGACTTTAGCTACAGTCTGAGTTCGGCTTCATAGATCAGTCATTCCTTCTTTACCATGCGATCAGTTGGAAAAAAATTCATATCATTCTAATCTCCTTTAACCGTTCTATTTTTTATCTCCCCTTATTCCCCATATTTAATTTATCAAACTAAGCATACACATAGTTGAGACTTGAGATAACGAGATGGTTCATAGTTTAGCCTAATTATTCTAATCAATCATGTCTTTGTGTACTTAGCTTCCTTTAGCCTATGTCTAAAGATCATTCATGTGTATCATTTTATCTCTCATGATTGGTCAATCTAAGTTCGTATCGAGGAGGAATCTTAAAATTCATAAAAACTCAAAAGCCAAATCATTTAACAAAAGGCAACATTCAAAATTTTCAAAAATCAAATCACACTAAAAGACATGATTCTAAGTACATCTATTTTTTTCTAATTGAAGCTCAAACTCCATAGTTAGCCTCATGATAGAGTCAAGGTTCATTTGGGTTCAGTAGGCTAGTAGATTGGAAAAATAAAATATAAAAAAAATAGTGTTACCTACTTTCTCATGCAAGTACCCAATATTCGCAGTAGACTGATGGCTCTATAAGAGGTCTTGAGGAATAGGGAACATGTTATGGAAAGGTAGTTCAATTTTAATTTTATTTTTAAAAATAACCAACATGATTTGATCGTAGTACCAAAATTATTTTCTTACACAAATTTATGCCTATAGTGAACAGGTATCCTTTATATATTTATGGTCACTATTCACTTAGTTTCTTTCTATGTCCTTAGTGTGCCTCGTGTCTCCTAAGGTTTTCTCATAAGATTCCTACATTATGATTCTTACATTCTATACAATCCTAATATTTCCCCTTGAGAAATATTGTTTTTTTCACTAATCACTCCCCCTTAGGGATTCTATTTGTGAGTTGCAGTGTAAGACCTTGAAAAGGACTAGGCCTTCCTCACAAATTACCATATTTTCACATTACCACTCCAAACATCCCCTTTTACCATATTTTACCCTTTATTTCCACCTCATCGGTGTTCCCTTTATGATTTGTAGTGTAAGACCATGAATAGGACTTGGTCTTCCTCACAAAATTTTCCAATACCCAAGTCACAACGAAATTACATGTGTCAAATTTGAGATAAGTCATGATTGATTATGAGTTACACATCATTGACATGCTTCCCATCTTGTTTTAGTATGTTTTAGGCTTGCTTATTTAATCTTTCATTTTTATCTTCTTATTTTATGATTGCATGTAATAATCCAACCATTTTTATTAAATTTTTCGTACTTCTCAACTTGAATTAGTGTGATTAATTTAAGACCATTTTGCCAATTTTATTTCTCTTTTACACTTCCCAACATTATTTAATATGATCGATTGACTTTATTGATTTGTTTTTTACCATTGGTCTTTCACGTGTTTTCAATTTTATTACAATATTTTCAAACTTTCCAACATGATATAATGTGATTTTACTTGTTTTAATTTGGTGCCAATATTTTTCATGGTTCAAAAACATTTTGTTCTCTTGTTTACCACTTTTTGGTTTATTATACTTAGCCATCTTTTTTATTACACATTTCCTATCATGATATAGTGTGTAGTACATTTGTTTTTTTATTAATTATACTTTTCCTAGTCCTTTTCACCTATTTCTTTTTAACGATGCATGTGTACTACATAATGCTAGAGAAGAAAACACCCCATATATATTTCCTATAGCATTTACAACAAAAGTAAAATGCATGTGCTAAAAATAAATATATCCATGCATCAACAACCAAAACCAAAATATAACTCATGAGATCAAAAATCTAACTGTCAAAATAATATATATCTATATATATCATGTGTTTTTATACAAAATATAAAAACACATCGCTCTATCTCTATGGTTGGGCTCTATCATGCCTATCTCATGGCCTAGCCACATTGTCCATATATGTCTCAAACTATCCCCTCTACATAGTATGCTATAATGAGGCTATCTGAAATCTCAATCCTACTACCTATCCTTGTAGGTTGTCCACCTAGGCCTATACCTATACCATTTGGATTCTAGTAGCCATGTGTGTGGCTCTCTCTTGAACTAGGGCCTACCAGGTCTGTGCCTCTCCTACTCCCACCCCTATCGGTGATTGCAATCCATCCCTACATGTCTATAACTACCTCACGACCTCCCCCACTAGTCTAAACCAACCTGCCTAAGCTGAGGTAGATGTTACCACAGGATCATCCAACATGGTGGGGTTGAATGGTCCTATCACCTTGTCTAAAATGTCATGGTGCACTACCATGAATAGGGATCCCCACCTAGTCTCCTCTATTATAGGGTCTACAAAAACCAAAACCCAGATATATATCAAACCACATATACATCTCAAATTATATTTATCTACCTACAATCGTAACAACTACTATTATATCTCAAAAAGCTATAAATTATAACATTTCTTACCTATCCTAGTATCACCAACCATTATCTCCTCATCTTCTCATCCCCCGAGCATGATCTCTCCATTAACCATCCCCTAAGCCTTGTCCATGGGTCAACTCCATATCAAATTAAATACTAGTCACCACCTTTGCATGCATATGGCCTCTCCTCAGTGGTGCCTCTATCGACCAACTCTACCCTGGGATAACTATTGGGTCATCTTATGTGACCACTCTCAGCTATGCTCAATCCCACTAAAGGAATATTTGTTAGTGGTATTCCCAAGGTGGTATTTTATCCTCCTATTGTGATTATTTTTTTGGTACCTATTATATCCCTACGTCTACATCTATTCCCTTTCTTCCTCTAACTGTCAGTTGTCATGCTTGACCAATCCATGTTGTCACATATTGCAACCTAATCTTTGATATCTCAACTAACACTCCTCCTCCTCCTCTCCCCCTCGGCTCTCTTACATGTTGTGCCCAAAACTTAGGAACTACTATAGGAGCCACTAGGTGTGAGATTCCAAGCTATCCTAGTAAGTGTACCACTAGCTATGGCTCCACCCACTAGATATAGTGACCCATAATCCATACTCAAGCCATCCCTAGTGCTAAAGTCACCCAACTGGTCTAAATAATATCAATATATGCATATGGATGCCACATGATCTATCCTTGTATGACTATCTATAATGCTAGCATATGGGGCATGACCGACACCACCTAGTTCTCTCTCTATCTAGTAACCCAAGGTAACCTATCATCGACCACATGGGGCAACCCAACTTCATTACCCCCACCATTTGCCACAAGCTTTGGTGAAAACTAGATTAGACTTTAATTTACTTGTTAGTAGTTTAGTGAATATGAAAACATAGGACCTAGTTAGGGTTACTATGTAGTTTTGATTGACTAGAGGATTTGGAACCCTCCCTAGTGATATTATTTATGATAAAAGATCTCTTAGCTAGGTCTAGCAGATCCATTTTGGTCATGAATCTGATTAGTTAATGTATCCCCAATAAAAATTGTAAGTAAGATTTATTTTCTATGATCTAGGATTTATTTTTAGATCTATTGCATTTCCCATTGCATACACAGAGCATCCTTTCTGCCTCAAGACCACTTATCCCTATATGCAAGATACAAGCCACAGTGCAATATCTCTATCTTCAAGGGATCATGGGTGAAAAATGACATTACCACCATGTCAAGGGTGTGGATTAACTTCTAATACCATATTCATGGCATCTGAGTATGCCCAATTAGGAGATGGAGTACCCATTTTGGCCTCAAGGCCACTTGTCCCTAGATGCAAGATACAATCCATAGTGTAAGATCTCTATCTCTAGAAGCTCATGGGTGAAAACTAACATCTCCACCACATCAAGGGTGGGTAATAACCACTAGGAATACATTTTTGGCATCATATTATGCTTGGTTAGGAGATGGAACACCCGTTCTAGCCTCAATATGACTTGTCCCTACAAGGCAAAACTAGTGTTTTTAGGCAAACTTTGGATAGACATAAAATGGAAACTGTAAGTCATATACATAAACCAAAAGAGCCTTAATGTGAATTTCAAATTCCTCTACTTTCACCATGAATATCTTTGATTTAAATCATTGATGAACTCATGGCAGTGGATTTAGTGATCATTCCTAAAATGTAACTTTCTTGTAGTTAAGAGACATGTTATTTGCCTCCAATAGACATTTCTACTTTCAATATTTTTGAATAAAAATCCATCACTTAAAACACCTTGGGATGTGTAATTTACATGCATTCACATGACCATCACCTCCAAATCCATGTGGATACCCTTTTTTTCAATAATTCTAGCTTCAAGCAACATTGATAAGAAATGTTTCAAGATGCAAGCCACAATTTGATATCTCTATTTCTGAGGGCTCATGGGTGAAAAATTGCATATCCACTACATTGTTGCTAGATATTAACCTCTTAGACCCCATTATTGGCATCTAAGTATGCTTGGTTAGGAAACAGAGCACCTGTTTCAACCCCAAGACCACTTGTCCCTAGATGCAAGATGCAAGCCACAATGTAATATCTCTATCTTCAAGGGCTCATGGGTGAAAACTAATATTGACACCACATTTTGGGTGGGTATTAACCTCTATGAATGCATTATTAGAATTAAATTATGCCTAATTAGGAGATAGATCACCCATTTTGACCTCAAGCCCACTTGTCCCTAGATGCAAGATGTAAGCCAAAGTGCAAGATCTCTATCTTTGAGAGCTCGTGGGTGAAAAATGACACCTCCACCACATCAAGGGTGGGAGTTACCCTCTAGGACCACATTCTTGTAATTTGAGTACACCCGGTTAGGAAATGAATTGCATGTTCTATCCTCAAGACCACTTATCCCTACAAGGCAAAACTAGTGTTTTTTAGGCAATCTTTGGATAGCCGTAAAATGCAAACCATAAGTTGTATCCATGAACTGAAAGAATTGTCATTTGCATGTCAAATTTCTCTACTTTCAACCCAAATATAACAAATTTCAAAGCATCGATGAATCTATGGCAGAGGATTTGGTGATAAGTCCTAAAATATAACTTTCCTGACATCCAAGTATGCCAAGTTAGGAGATGGAGCACTCATTCGAGCCTCAAGACCACTTGTCCCTAGATTCAATATGTTTCTCTATTAATAGTTCCAACCACGTGAAGGTGGAATAATCTACATGAACTGAAAGGTAAAATGTTCAATCATCTACATGAATTGAAAGCTTCTCTTAGATTTGAGAATATGGAATTCTCTACTAATGGTGCCAACCACATGAAGGTGGAAGCTAATTTGGCACCAATAACCTACAAAAAATATGTTAATATGTAATTAAATTAAAATTTATATGTAATACCTAAAAAATATATAAAATTTGATAAAATTAAACACATTTGCATTTGAAAATTCAACATACCTTGGGATTTCAATCTAAGGAACCACTAGGATCAGCGTTATTTTTTATAGTAGCAAGAATTGCTTCATGATCAAATTCAAGAACCTTCCATAGAGTCCATTTTAATGGCCTACCCTAGTATTTGTGCAATTGAACATTTATTTAAAGAACCAAATTTGAATAATGGAGTATCTTTCTATGTACTTTGTAGTCTTCAAATAACCATACATTTGAATTTTTGATAAGATAGTGTTGAATCCAAGTTTCAGTAACTACCACAAACCCAATGGGATAGTGAATGTTTTCCCCATATGTGACTGTAGAAGTCAATTTATTTTTTTCCTCTACACACCATCATAAGTAGTAGTTTGTCCCCTCTTCATTATCTTCATCTACAATAAATGCATAAACATGCTCTGTATCACAAAGAAAAATATGATTTATGAACATGACCTATTGATATATTTACCAAATTTAGAACATGAAACACAAGTTAAATAGGTGGTACCTAGTTTCACTAGATCATATACATGGTCAAATTCACGTGTCAACTATGTAAGTTGTAATTCTAGTGGAACCTAATAAGTGTTAATTAGAACTACAGGCCTACAAGTACATTCATCCACCCATTCTTGTGACTCGCACTTATTCCAAACAAATTCAATGCATGCAAAATAAAATCATGACATGTGCCTCATATGAACCATTCAAGAACCTGTGTTTGAGCTATGAAATGAGTATAACTCACTCGATCATGTTATTGTCATATAATCTTCATACCTTGCCAGTTGTTCATCCTCCATCATCTAGAAATATATATGAATAGTGGACTTTTGTTGAGCACCATGGCCCATAATTTCATTACACCTTTCAACTATGTTTTTTACATTTTCAAATCAGCAACCTCTTCAAACTTTAATTCCTCTCATGCAAGCACTATTTTGAAATATGCTCCTACACCATCATGCTCCTCTTTTCCATCACCCACTTCAGTGAAATTCCAAATATGTTATACACCAGTGGTAACATGCATCATACTTAGCTAGTAGAACATTTGTGCATTCTTAAATTATGATGTACAGTTATCTGACCAAATATAATGTTGATTGAAAGTAATGTTCCTTTCACTAAATTTACCATAAAACATCTAAAAACAACCTTGCACATACTATAAAGAATGTGTTTGATCATCACTGACATAGAAGTGGTACTCCCTTAATGTTTTTTGATCATGCTCTGTGCTGTCAGGTGAATGCATGAATACTATATGAACCAAAAAGAAAACCTATATTGATGGTAGTATTTTGACTGAACCTCTCTTTATGGTTTCAATGTGTAATCATCTAAAAATTCAAATACTAAAATGATAGTGTTATGGTGTGGAGCTAAAAGCTTCAACTGTTTGCAGACACAAGAGAAAGGATGCTGAAGAACCAAAGCCACTGGCATCGGCAGTATGACTGACGTCGGTCAGATGCAGTGGAGAAAGAGATCGGTGATGGCAGGGAGTCGGCCGATGTCGGCAACACCAGACCAGCAGGGACCGGCATCGGTCGCCTGTGTATTTTCGGAACTACTGTTGACGAATAGCCAGTTAAGCGAAGCAAGTGTTTGCATGACAAGCGACTAATTATAGTCACGAGCTGTGTGTCTAATTATTGTAACTTGAGTTCTACTTTTGTAAGCATGGGATCTTATTTATAGACCCATAAGGCATGTATTGTAATTATCTAAGAAGGCAAGTAATAGCATTGAAGCTAGCAAGGTCAAAGAGATCAGTTGAAGCATTCAAGGAGGGATAACAACTCAGGCTTTAGAGTTGTTGTGTTGAGCAAGGGAGAGAGGGAAGAAGGTCTTGAGGTGTGGCAAGCCTTTAAGGTGGAGGAAGAAGTGGCATCTTCCTTATTGTATTTTCTTCTAGTAGTATTTAATACAAGAGTGTGTATTGTCTCTCAAATTCTTTGTTGTCTCAAGTTTCTAGCTACTTTATCATTCTGGTATAATTTCATGTTTAATTGCATATAAGATAGTAATCAATTGTGCTCTAATTGGTAGAGCTACAGATCCCCTGACAAGTGGTATCAGAGCTATGGTTTGCAGGAAGCAGGGTATTGTTTTTTGATTACAGGTCATTCACAGGGTTTTTTGATTGAGTGGGAGTTCAGCAATGGCAGAAGAAAGTAGACTACAAATGGAGAAGTTTAACGGCAAGAATTATCAACATTGGAGGATGCAGATTGAGGACTATCTGTATCAGAAGGATTTGTACTTACCATTGGGTGGGGTTGCATGCAAGCCCACAGATATGAAGGATGAAGAATGGAACGTTCTTGATCGAAAGGCTCTCGGTTCCATAAGGTTGAGCCTTGCATCGTCTGTGATTTCTAGCTTATCATAGTGCAAGACAACAGAAGAGTTGATAAAGTCCTTGGCGAACTTATACGAAAAGCCCTCGGCTTCTAATAAGGTATATCTTATGAAGCAGCTATTTACTTTGCAAATGCAGGAAAGTGGATCGGTACATACTCATCTCAGTGATTTCCATGGTTTGGTAAACCAATTAGCTTCAGTCAATATTGTTTTTGATGATGAGGTAAAGGCTCTCTTGATTTTATGTTCTTTGCCTAAAAGTTGGGATGGTTTGGTTATGGCAGTAAGTAATTATGCATCTGCTTCTAAAATCTTAAAAGTTGATGATGTTGTGAGTGTGATCTTGAGTGAAGAAATACGCAGGAGAAGCACAAGTGAATCATCAGGGAATGCTCTAAGTGTAGAAAGTAGGGGAAGGCAAGGGGAGAAGGTTGAGCAAGGGAAATCAAGGTCGGGAAGGAGATCCGAGTCCAAAGGTATTACCTGCTAGTTTTGTGGAAAGAAAGGACATACGAAGGAGTGTTGGTTGAGAGATAAAGAGAATCAACATGCAAGTACTGAAGAAGCAAAGGATGCAAATTTTGTGATGCAGGATGCTCTCATACTTTCTTCGGATAGTCAGGTAGGATCATGGATTTTAGATTCTGGTTCATCTTTTCATGCATACCCAAATAGAGATTTGTTCTATGAGTATGAACAGGGAGATTTTGGAGTGCTCTATTTAGGGGATGGTACGCCTTGTTAGATAGTTGGCAAAGGGAAAGTGCAGCTGAGATTGCAGATTGACAACACATGGGTGTTGAAGGAGGTCATGCATGTTCCAATTCTGAAGCAGAGTCTGATTTTTGTAGGAAGGTTGGGAGATGAGGGATGCACAATAACCCTCACAGCAGATTCTTGGAAGGTTACCAAGGGAGCACTTGTTCTAGCAAGAGGTAAGAAAGTAGATACTCTTTATCTGTCTACTTGTATTACTGATTCTACTTCTGGTGTAGATTCGAAGATGTGGCCTAATAGGCTTGGTCACAAGAATAGGAAGGGAATGGAAGTTCTTGATTCAAAAGATATGTGTTCAAATTTGGAAAGCACAGATACAGTTCATTGCAGAAAGAGGAAATTTGATGCTTTTGACAGGAATAAAGAAGCCTTGGTGTTTATGAAGGAGATGAAGGACAGAGATCAGTCACAGGGGCTGAATAAACCTGAGCAGGGTAGCATAGACAGAGGTTTGATCCAAGAAGAGCTCACAGATGAAAATTTCATCACTTACAGGAACACATAGACACCGATGTCAGTAGCTTGGCACCAACGTCAGTCATCCAGATACCGACATCGGTCATGTGCAGACCAGCAGGGTCGGTAGGTCAGATAGGAGAAGTCCGACGTTGATCATAAGGACCGACATCGATAGGAGGGACGCCGGCGTCGGTAGTCAGGGTCAGTGCAGAGAATCGACATCGGTCGGGAGCAGACTGGGAGATGGCCTATATCGGTCACTGGAACGGATGTTGGGTGAATCAATAAGTCTCAAACACCCATGTGGAGGTCAGGAAAGGTATGTGAACCTCATATTCGTTGTTCACCTTCTTTATATTGCTTACTGATAGTCATGAACTAGGAAGATGGAAGAAGTAATGCAGGTAGAATCTAGAAACAGTGGGAGCTTAGCATGGATGAGGAGTGTGAGTCCTTGGTGAACCAAACAGGTATTTGTTGGTAGTGTTGTTAGTTGGAAGGAAGCACTGGACAGAGGGATGGATTCCCGTTTTAGAGAAGAGAGTGGATGGACACATGAGACAGAAGGCTATGGTATATGGTCTTGTTTAGGCTGCAGAACAATGGAGGTTTGACCATTGTATTTTATCTTTACCAGGTTGGATAATATTAGCTACATTATCCTGTTACTATATTGTGTTACTTGTTGTAGGGTTTCATATACAGGGAGTTTTCTGAGCTAAGGGTAGAGTTGGTTCAGAAGTATGTCATGGAGAATTTGGGAGCAGAAAAATTCTTGTGGCATAAGAGACAGGTATTGCATCACAAGTTTGTGTGGTGGTTGGCCTTCAAGAGTGACGTTGAAGAGGGATATAGAGCCTAAGGAACAAAATAGATGGTGTATAGGTACAGGTATAGGTTGCAGTTGTTTATCTCCAAGTGGGAGATTGTTATGGTGTGGAGGTAAAAGCTTCAACTGTTTGCAAACACAAGAGAAAGGATGCTAAAGAACCAGAGCCACCAGCGTTGGCACTATGACCGATGTCGGTCAGATGCAGTGGAGAAAGAGACCAGCGATGGTAGGGAGTCGGCCGACGTCGGCAGCACCAGACCAGCAGGGACCGGCGTCAGTCGCCTGTGTATTTTTGGAACTGCTGTTGACAAACAGCTAGTTAAGCGAAGCAAGTGTTTGCATGCCAAACGACTAATTATATTCACGAGCTGCGTGTCTAATTATTTTAACTTGATTTCTATTTTTGTAAGCATGGGATCTTATTTATAGACCCATAAGGCATGTATTGTAATTATCTAAGAAGGCAAGTAATAGCATTGAAGCTAGCAAGGTCAAGGAGATCAGCTGAAGCATTCAAGGAGGGATAACAACTCAGGCTTTAGAGTTGTTGTGTTGAGCAAGGGAGAGAGGGAAGAAGGTCTTGAGGTGTGGCAAGCCTTTGAGGTGGAGGAAGAAGTGGCATCTTCCTTATTGTATTTTCTTCTAGTAGTATTTAATACAAGAGTGTGTATTGTCTCTCAAATTCTTTGTTGTCTCAAGTTTCTAGCTACTTTATCATTCTGGTATAATTCCGTGTTTAATTGCATATAAGATAGTAATCAATTGTGCTCTAATTGGTAGAGCTACAGATCCCCTGACATAGAAGTGGTAGAACATTTGTGCATTCTTAAATTGTGATGTATAGTTATCTGACCAAATATAATGTTGATTGAAATTAATGTTCCTTTCACTAAATTTACCATAAAACATCTAAAAACAACCTTGCACATACTATAAAGAATGTGTTTGATCATCACTGACATAGAAGTGGTACTCCCTTAATGTTTTTTGATCATGCTCTGTGTTGTCAGGTGAATGCATGAATACTATATGAACCAAAAAGAAAACCTATATTGATGGTAGTATTGTGATTGAACCTCTCTTTATGGTTTCAATGTGTAATCATCTAAAAATTCAAATACTAAAACGATAGTACCAAGTGGGAATGTGTCCTTATTTAACTTGAATTGTTCATCTATTCATCAAGCTCTCTGTGTGTGCCCTGCATAATCATATACAATTTCCTCCCCGAATTTGTCCATAAATATGGAAATAGGTATTTATTCTATAACAAGCTCTCACCTTTTAGATTCCTTTCCATATTTAATTAATATGTCATAGATTTATATTTACTAAAACCAACCAATTATTGTCTAATTCCTTGTGTACTCTCCTCATGGGTAAATTTTTTCAATTTTGGTAGTCCACCAAAAGTTTTACAAGTTCCATCCAAACATGCCTTATTATAAATAAAAAATGTCCATCTCGTCATTCACAAAAAATAGATGGCATAAATTCCCTACTGATTTTGGTGGGGCTTCCACTCCACACTCCTAAAAAATGTTTTCAGTATGCAAGGTATAATGAACATGACGAAAAATATCATAATGCATCAAAAATTCAACATGTTGCCCACAACAACAATTAGTGTGTGTGTGATTGATTTTCACATAATAGGGTTTGGCCATTTTAAAATATATTTGACTAATAAAAATATATGGGTATTTTTTAATAAATTTAGAGTATAATTGTGTTTGAGTCATATCCAAAAAAAAATTAGGATATAGTTCACAATTACAAGAACTAACTCTTCTTTTCACTACATCTCTAATATTAGGCTATACCCTTGTGTTATCTTTCCAAAATTCTGTGAGTAAATATTTTAGGGCATCGATTATAGCCTTGTCTTTCCATGGGAGTCTACCAGAGAATGCCCACAAGTCATTGTTATCAAAAACTTCAAGTCTTGTATGTCTCCCAATTTCTTTCATTAGTGTTTTTATGTTTGTGTGCAATGCTTGGATTTTTTGTCTAATCAATAATTTATTCTTTGTTTTATAAATTACCAAATAAGTTATAATAACACGTCAGACAATGTTTCCATCTTTGGTGCATTTTTTCACACCTACTTGATGTTTTGCATTATGAAGATTTTCAATAATTGCCTTGTTTACACCATCAATATTACATATTCTTATTCCTAGGGTGTTCATTATAGGTCTCATCTTATGCACTTTCATCAATGGAACAAATGATTGGCATCTTTGAGTTTCACTTAATTCTTGAAAGTACAAATCCAAAAAAAAATTAGCTTTTCTTCTCATATGGTGCCAAGACATTTTTTTAAGAATTTGTTTTAAAGAAAATCCATCAATTTCAATTAAATGCATGGGTCTTCATTTCAAAATCCTAAGAGGTGTTCTTAGTGGTAAATTTGATTGATTTGGTGTATCCATATTATTTTCTTCATTATTAGTTTATTAATTCAATGGTGTTTCCATAGTGTTTTTTAATTTTTACTTTCACCGATCGGTGTTTCCATGCAATTTACATCATCATGCATTCTATCATCATCATCAAAATTAAAAATCATAAAATTTAAATGTGGACTTCCATTATAATTTGGTTTACTATTACAATTATCAATTGTACTTTTAGAATTTGGTATAATATCATTATTCATTTCATCATTATTTGTGGCATTCAATTCATTAGGGATAGTATACTTACTTTCATGAAGTTTATTCATTTGCTACCTTTGATTTTCTCTCTACACTTGTAATTCCTTCGATGTTTTGTGATTTAACTTATTCTTCTTGCTATTACAAAATCCATCACCCATGATTACACAAAGTTGTCAACTTTTGAGGATGAGGACAACAATCCAATTAATAAAAATTAGACCTGCTTGATGTGTAGTACCAAGTGGGGACAACAATTAAATTATTTAAAACTAGGCATGCACTCTTTAGTCAACCATGAGTAGATAAAGTTTTTTTAATTTTGAGGGTGGGGACATGCATCAAATCAGTAAAAAATAGACCTACAACATACAAAATAGAATAGAGTAGAGTACCCAAGGGACAAAAGTCTTGATCCGAAAAAAAGGACATTAACCTAAATGTTTTTTTTTTTTTTTTGTTTTTTACCACTAACCAAACCATGTATGTGATCTTGGATGTATTCATAAACACCCCTAACCTAAACCCTTAACACTAAAACCTTGATCTCTTCAACTTTATACCCTCAAAACTAAACCTTAATCCCTAAATCCAAAGCCCTACAAACCATAAATTATAAACTTTTAAAACCCTAAACAAATCATTTGAGCCCTAATTACCTTCATTTAGACTAAGAATTAGGTCCATAGTGCTCAATTTGGTCCAAATTACACCACTAACTACCCCAAACTATTTCACTCTATGTGTGATGACATAGGGGCTAATCAAACCCAAAAACACATTTTATGGTCATAAATGGGTTCAAGCAACTAAAATTATCCTCAATTAGCTTCGTGATTGGACCCTAAACCCTAAATTTTAAACCCTAAACTAATTAATTTATCCTTAATTAACATCATTTAAAGCAAGAATTACGTTTATAAGGCTCAATTTGACCCAAATCATATCACTCATTGCCCCAATTGACTAATTGGATTAATCTATGATGATGTGGGGGGCAATTGAGCCCAAAATCACATTTTATAGTCACAAATAGGTTAAAAGAGTTGAATTTGGCCCTAATTGCCTTTACCATTAGATCTTATACCCTAAAACCTAAACCCTATATACCCTAATCCTTAATCCCTAAACCTTAAATCATAAAACATATTTACCTTAAACCATTCAACTTAACCTCACTTAATTATGTTCATATGGCTCAATTCAATGTAAATCACATTACTTATTGGCCCAATTGATTGATTATTTTAATTTGTGATGGTATTGGGGCTAATTGTGCCCAAAATCACTTTCTATACTCATAAATGGGTATAAGTAGCTTAATTGCCTTCATGATTGTCCACCCTAAACCTTAAACAAATTGATTTAGCCTTAATTAACATCCTTTAGAGTAAGAATTACATTCACATGGCTTAATTTGGCCCAAATTGCATCACTCATTGCCCTAATTGACTAATTGGCTCAATTTGTGATGATGTGGGGGATAATTGATCCCAAAATCACATTATGTAGTCACAAATAGGTTAACGGAGCTAAATTTGGCCCTAATTGCCTTCACGATTAGACCTTATACCCTAAAACCTAAGCCCTATATACCCTAAGCCTTAAGCCTTAAACCCTAAACCCTAAAATGTAAATTGTAAGCCATATTTAATTTAAACCAATCGATTTAACCCCACTTAATTATGCTCATAGGGCTCAATTCAATGTAAAATACATTACTTATTAACCCAATTAGCTGATTGGCTTAATTTGTGATGGTGTTGGGGCTAATTGTGCCCAAAATCACTTTTTGTACTCACAAATGCGTTCAATCAGTTCAATTACCTTCATGATTAGACCCTAAACCAATCAATTTATCCTTAATTAACATCATTTATATTAATAATTATTTTCATAGGGCTCAATTTGGCCTAAATCGCATCACCCATTACCCATATTAATTAATTTGGCTTAATCTGTAATGATGTGCCCAAGGCCAATTGAGTCCAAAATCATATTATGTAGTCACAAATAGGTTAAAAGAGCTCAATTTGGCCCATGTTCCTTCATGATTATACCTTATACCCTAAAACCTCAACTTGATATACCCTAAGCCCTAAACCCTAAATCATAAGTCATAAACCCTAAACCTTAAAACAATCTATTTCACCCTACTTAACATCCTTTAGAGTAAGAATTACATTCACATGGCTTAATTCAATATAAACCACTTACTTATTATCCCAAATTTATTGATTGGCTCAATTTGTGATGTTGTTGGGGTTAATTGTGGCCAAAATCACATTCTATAATCACAAATAGGTTTAAACAGCTCAAATTATCCTCAATAGCCTTAACGATTGTACCATAAACCCTATACCCTATACTTTAAGCCACAAGTTATAAGTTTGAATTGCCATTAATATAAAAAAACTATAACAAAACAATAGGATGGTGAAAAGCATTTCCAGACAAAATGCGTACGTGATACTACCGCGTACGTGGTTCTAATATTTCAATTTTCAAACACATGCCTAAAGGCTTAGGAATGGCTTGGATTCTCGAGCCTGAGGCACAGACCTATAAACACATAGTCGAATGCATGTTTTTTACTAAAAATAACAAAATTCAACTTCAACCATGCTAAACACTATGAATTTTATCGGACTTTTTCTTGAAAATATTACTACAACATCGACTACACTCACCTCTTCCTATATATAAATTTATATATTCATTACTTTTAATGTTGTTATCTATATTTATTTCTAAGTAAGTCTTTTTATAACTATACATATTCATCTTTGTTAATGTATCTTTTGATTCATCAATTCAAACAGAAAAAAAATTATATGGTTACAAACTAGACCTAAGTCTATACACATTCAAAAAAAATCTAATTTTTTATATTTTTTGAGGTAGTTAGGCAAGGTCGCACGGTCAGTTATATGTTATTGATAATATTTTAGGTTTTATTGACTTGTGAAATATATATATATATATATATATATATATATATATATATATATATATATATATATATATACATATATATATATATACACACACACATATATATATATACACATACATATATATATATATATATATATATATATGTATGTATGTATTCGTTAATTAATTTAAAATATATATAGGTTTCAAACTAGATGACCTTATCTAACTTTCCACCAAAGGGTTTAAAACAAAACTAAATGATGCTCAAAAAATGATGGGCTGCATAGAAAGCTATCTACTCAGCTTTTTCCAAAAATCAGTACTACCTCTTTGAATTCCTCATGTTTGACCTACTTATACTTGACCATTTCAAAAAAAATAGTAGTTTAGAAACTAGATTTGAAATGCTACAATTCATGTTCATATGACATCTTCAAATTTTGAATGTAGGTGTCTCAAATAATCCATACAGGTTGAGGTTTTTTATTTTTTAAGAAAAATGTGTCCACTTAAGACCCCCTTTTGGCTCATCATTTCCCTACACTTACCCATTATAAAGTCAAGAAAAATATATAAAACCATAATAGTGATGTATGTTGTGCAGATTATTCTATTGAGAATCAATGAAATGGCATGATGTTTATACATTACATGTTTTACTCACTGACTAAAAACATTACGTTGAATTTATGGTGTTAATAAATACAAATTGATTTAACAATGTGAAACAATACTCTCAAATTTATCAAAGTGACTAAAAATAGTAAATATGTGAATTTAGAATGTTGAAAATAAGAAATGGACTATATGATTGTAAAATATTTGGAGTAGTCACACTGAGGTGAATTATAAATTTTTGGATGTAAATCTAAGCTATGCAATCCTACAGTTCACTGTGTGCAAAATTTAGCATATAACTATGTAGAGACAAGATTGGTGGTTACACCATTCATGATTAAGGTAGGTTTGGTGTTGACCTGTTACGACCATTGTTAAGTTGTGGAGCTAAAAGCTTCACCAGGATGCAAACAGGAGAAGTTACGGAGGATGCAGAGTTACAGGGAGTTGCAGAATCAGTTGCAGGGAAACCGGCTTCGGTCTGATCAACCGACGTCGGTCAGATAGCAAAGAGGAAGCAACCGGCGTCGGTCACCAGTCGGTCGACATCGATCATGGAGGAGCCGATGTCGGTAGCCTGTGCGAGAACAGGCAGCTCGCATGTTGATCCCAGAGAGTCTATTTTTAGACTGGTTGTTTGCATGTCAAGGGCTAGTTGTAGTCTTGAGTTGTGTGTCTAATTATTGTAATTAGGTTAGTCTAATTATTGTAAGCATGAGATCTATATATGGACTCATGGGCTGTATTGTAAACTTGTAGCTAGTAAGTAAGAGAGCAATAAGCTCCTTCAGAGAGAAGAGAGTAATGGTGCATTCTTCCTAGTGCCACAGTACCAAGGTGGGTACTAGATTGAAGAATCAGAAGGGTTCTTCGTGTGTGTATGATCTTGGTTAGCATGTGGGCATGAATTTCTATAGGAGATCTACAATGGTGAGTAAGGTCTAGTGATTTGCAGGTAGCAGTAGAGAGCAAGAGATCTACTTGGAGTACAGTTGTGTACTTGGGTGAACTGGCAGCGTGTTACTGACTGGTTGGAGAGGTGAACATCAATTCTGTATTGGAGTTGATTGTTGTGACCAAGAGAGAGAGGGAAGAAGGTCTTGAGGTGTGGCAAACCTTTGAGGTGGAAGAAGAAGTGGCATCTTCTTTATTGTATATTCTTCTGAGTGATTATTAATACAATTGTGTATTGTCTCTCAATTCCTGTGTTGTTTCATATTTCTAGTTACTTTATATTTCTGGTTAAATTCCGTGTTTAGTTGCTAATACGAGAAGTAATCATATGTGCTCTAATTGGTAGAGCAAAATCCTGACACAGTGGGATCAGAGCATGTTTATTGTTCTAGGTTTCCCTGACAAGTGGTATCAGAGCCTTGGTTGTAGGTTCAAGAGCTGATACCAACAAGTGGTATCAGAGCTTTTGGTTGGGTTGACTAACAGGTGGTTTTAGATCTGGTAGTGTTTGTTAATTACAAGTCACTCACAGGGGTTTTAGATTGAGTGGGAGTATAGCAATGGCAGAAGAAAGTAAGCTACGAATGGAGAAACTGAATAGCACGAATGGTCTGATTGATGGAAAGAAGGAGCAGGTAAAAAGAGATTGTTGGTCGGTAGAAGATCAGCTTGTGGAAGCATATGTTGCAGGTAATATTGCACAGGATGTTCTGGATAAAGTGGAATCTTTGTTTACAGATTCTTTTGCCTCTTTCCATGCAGCCCGAAATAGAGCATCTTTTCATGGGTATGTCTTTGGAGACCTTGGAGAGATTTATTTAGGGGTTGGAGAGCCTTGTCAGATGATTGACGAAGGGGAAGTGAAGCTGAAATTGCAGGCGGATGACACACAGTGGTTGAAGGAAGTCATGCAGGTACCAATCTTGGAGATGAGTCTAATTTTTTCAAGAAATTTGGGTGATGAGAGATGCATTATAACTCTCACAGCGGATACACTTGAATTAGATGGTGGTAAGAAAGTAGGTATCCTTTATCTATCTACTTATATTGTTGATTCACCTTCTGTTGCAGAGATGTGGCTTCATAGGCTTAGTCACATATGTAGAAGGAGAATGCAGGTTTTGAAGCGGAAGTTAGATGTCTTTGACAAGCTAAAGAACTGGAAAGCCTTGGTGTTCATGGAGGAGATGACGGACAGAGATTAGGTGAGGAAGCTGAATTATTTTGAGCAGATCAGGGTTGATTTGATTAAGATTTTGATCCATGGAGAGCTCGCAGATAAAAAGTTATCACTCACAGACAGACATAGGTACCGGCATCGGTCAGACAGTAACTGACGTCAGCAACAGGAAGACCGACGTCAGTCATGAAGGAACCAACGTCGACAGGAGGGACACCGGTGTCGGCTAGGGAAATGATGTCGGCAGTCAGATTCAATACAGGGAGCCGACATCGGTCGAAAATAGACTGGGAGATGGCCGAGATCGGTCACTGGTACGGATAGTGGGCAGACAGCAAGTCTCAAATGCTCATGTCGAGGTCAGAAAGGGTAAGTGAACCTCATATTCATTGTTCACCTTCTTTATATTGCTTATTGATGGTCAAGAACCAGGAAGATGGAAGAAGCAATGTAGGTAGAATCCAGATACAGTGGGAGCTTGGCATGGATGAGGAGTGTGAATCCTTGGAGAAGAACCAAATAGGTATTTGTTGGTAGAGTTGTCAGTTGGAAGTAAGCACTGAGAGACAGAATGGATTCCCAAGTTAAAGAAGAGAGTGGACGGATACATGAGACAGAAGGCCAAGGCATATGGTCTTGAGGAAGCTGCAGGACAGTGGTACAGGTTTGACAGGTGGATGACTAAGCATGGCTTCAGTCAATGTTAGTGTAACTATTGTGGTTTTATCTTACCAGGTGGATGATGGTCGCAACATCATCTTGTTACTGTATGTGGGTGATTTACTAGTAGGTTTGTACATACAGGTATTTGCTAAGCTAAGGGTAAGGTTAGTTCAGAGGTGTGTCATGAAGAATTTGGAGCAGTGAAATTATTTGGCATAAGAGACATGGAGATTTGATCTCCAGTGGGAGCTGATGTGAAGACGGTGTTGGCAGGGTTCATGATGCAAGATGCAGAATCAGAAAGCACACCAAGGGCTGGACAGTTCAAGCTTAGCTTGAAACAGGGTTTGAAATCACATGAGGTCTAATGTAGACCTGAGTTGTTTTCCCAATCAGTGGGGGTTGTCAGAAAGTATGGAGCCAATTCAGGGAAGGAGTACTAGAGGGCAGTTCAGTGGGACTAGCAGCAGGGATTCTTGTTATGCAGGGTCAAGTTCTTCACCACATGGATGTGTAGGCTCGGATGTGGCAGGTTACTTTGATGACAGGCGTAGCATCACAGGGTGTGTGGTGGTTGGTCTTCAGGATTGATCTTGAAGAGGAATACAAGCCAAGGAATAATTTAGATGGTGTTTAGGTACAGGTACAGGTGTAGCTATTTATCTCCAAGTGGGAGATTGTTAAGTTGTGGAGCTAAAAGCTTCACCAAGATGCAAATAAGAGAAGTTACGGAGGATGCAGAGTTGCGGGGAGTTGTAGAATCAGTTGTAGGGAAACTGGCTTCGGTCTGATCAACTGACGTCAGTCAGATAGCAAAGAGGAAGCAACCGGCGTCGGTCACCAGTCGGCCGACATCGATCATGGAGGAGCCGACGTCGGCAGCCTGTGCGAGAACAGGCAGTTTGCATGTTGATCTCGGAGAGTCTATTTTTAGACTGGTTGTTTGCATGTCAAGGGCTAGTTGTAGTCTTGAGTTGCGTGTCTAATTATTGTAATTAGGTTAGTCTAATTATTGTAAGCATGAGATCTATATATGGACTCATGGGCTGTATTGTAAACTTGTAGCTAGTGAGTAAGAGAGCAATAAGCTCCTTCAGAGAGAAGAGAGTAATGGTGCATTCCTCCTAGTGCCACAGTACCAAGGTGGGTACTGGATTGAAGAATCAGAAGGGTTCTTCATGTGTGTATGATCTTGGTCAACATGTGGACATGACTTTCTAAAGGAGATCTACAATGGTGAGTAAGGTCTAGTGATTTGCAGGTAGCAGCAGAGAGCAGGAGATCTACTTGGAGTACAGTTGTGTACTTGGGTGAACTGGCAGCATGTTACTGACTGGTTGGAGAGGTAAACATCAATTCTGTATTGGAGTTGATTGTTGTGACCAAGAGAGAGAGGGAAGAAGGTCTTGAGGTGTGGCAAACCTTTGAGGTGGAAGAAGAAGTGGCATCTTCTTTATTATATATTCTTCTGAGTGATTATTAATACAATTGTGTATTGTCTCTCAATTCTTGTGTTGTTTCATATTTCTAGTTACTTTATATTTCTGGTTAAATTTTGTGTTTAGTTGCTAATACGAGAAGTAATCATATGTGCTCTGATTGGTAGAGCAAGATCCTGACACAGTGGGATCAGAGCATGTTTATTGTTCTAGGTTTCCTTGACAACCATTGTCTATGTCTTCCTACACCATTGCTTTCTTGTGATCACTTTCATAATCTATATTTTTTTCTATGTTACTTTGCAATCGGATTGCATCCCTATCTATCCTTAACGTTTTTCTTATTTGACTGGTAGAATATGCCTGATTTGATATTTTTTGCTATCATGACCTAGACATCCATAAATGTCAAAAAAAATAAAATGAAAGTACTATTTAGGTCAAGAAAAATCAAAATATGTTTTAATTATGTATTTTCATGCCATAATTAGATCCCACATAGTTCTTTTGCAATGTGAATGGAGAATTGACAGAAGAAGTTTTTCCTTCTCTCTGTTGTATGCAATGTACTCTAAAAGATACTCACTTATGTAATTATTTTGATAAAAAAAATGTTAACAATTATTTGATGCAAGATTGTAAGCATAAATATAGCAATATGAAGTGTTCCTAGACTTGAATTCCATTGGGATTCTCCTTAATATGTCTGATTGAAAATGCTCTTAGGTGATTTTTATATAGACTTCTTTAGTTTTAATTAGGGACCAACTAGCACACAAAAGCTGATGAAAAACAAGAAACAAGCACAAAACACAGGTGTAAGCATCAAGGAAATGCACAAAAGGCAAAAGAGGCCCATAAAACATAAAGTGACAGAATTAACAGTCCCACCCTTCTTGTTCAAGGTAGGATCAACAAGGCCATCATTATTGTCTTGGAAAAAAATAATAATAGACTTCCAAGCACAAACATAACACATAAATGTCAAAACAAAAGAAGCATAGAGACAAAAGACAAAATAGAGAATAATAAAGAGAGGAAGAAGAATGCAAAATAATTCCAATAAGATCTAAATTTTGACTAGTGATCGATATGGCACAAATGGACACTAAAATTTTAAAATAAGAAGTTTTGTACCAATATTAGGTGTTTACACTGGTATATGGTAAATTGGGGTGACTTTTTTCAATTAAAATTTCCTCATCTTCCCAATGTTGATGTGATTTATAAAGGGTTAAAATAAAGATTTCCTGTGGAACTACTAAGCCCTTATACTTGTCTAGCAAAATTTAGTTTTGCATCAAGATTCTAATGACGACTCATGTTTATTATTCCTTTTTTGGGGGTTGTATCCAAGGTAACATATGAAAATCTTGACAACATGTTTTAAGGATTTTTATGCACTAATGCCAAGCAAACTTACAAATTCTATAAAGTTTCTTCATATATTTGTTTCCTTCCTTAAAATAAAGGTATGTGAATTATTTTTTTCCATAGATAGAGTGTCACCTTATATGTTAAGTGGGTTGTTTAAGATATTTAAGTCTATGAGGCATGTAGAAATAAAACTCAAACATTAGATTTATATAGGGTTGCCATATGGTAATAAAGCGTAGAAAAGTCTATGATTTCATACTCTTTTCATTATCATTACCAATGTTAAAAATGAAGGCCTTTTTTCACCAAAAGCACTTGGAAAACCTTTGTTTATAAATGGGGATGGGGATGGGTTTAGATATTTCCTCACTTTCAATGACCATAATCCTTGGTTGTGTCCCATCGAATGTCACTAGTGTAAATTTTCCACTTGTAGAAACTCAAGGATTTAAATATCTTAAACTCTTCAAGAAAGTAATCCATATTATTCATGATCTTATTTTTTCATGAGATTGGAGTCCATGGTTCATTTTGTAGAATAAATACAATATTCTCACCTTTGATTTCCTTCCATCATGTATATTAAAGAGATCATGTTTGATGTTATGATACACACGGTAGGTCTTCAACTAGACATTGTATCATGGAAAGAATAGTATTGGAATTTTGATACACAAGTTTCATAGATTATTCTTTGATGATTATTTTTAGAATTATCATCCCATTTCACTTGACTCTTAACAAAATGAATACCCAATGACTTTTTTGCCTCAACCATATTTGAAAGGCGAAGCTTGAGTAAAAGTTACAGCCTTTTTTTGTGATGTTTAGCTTACCAAGAATTTCCTTCAATAAAACAAATTCTACACATGGGGATTGCTTACCCCAAATGTCTTGCCTATAATAGATGGTAACCCTCAGGGATTTGATCTAAATTTTCCCTCATGCCCAATGTGTTTAGAAATGGATTGAAAGCTTTTTTTTCCTTTCCATCTAAGCCCATTTCTTGGAGGATTGGTTGAAGAAATTGTATGTGGAATTCATGCAATTTACCCAGGGTTACCCTTGACCAAAACCACCTTTTACCAATGAAGCAACTAATTGAACAGAAGCAGAGTTCTGATTATTTCTCCTTGCTTGCTTGCTTACAACACTCCATCATTTCCGTATATTTATAACAATTTTGAACAAAGGTGAGGAGGATCATTTGGCAATGTAAAAGAGGTTCAGTTGCCAGATGAATAGTTACCTAACTAGCCTACTTAATGTCAACATCCCAACAACCATGTTGACCTCTTATTTTCACATATGGGTGTGCAAAATTAAACCCCACATGGGTTATTCTAACTAAGGTGAAGTTTCCCTTGGTTAAGACCCAAGTTAAGCTTAACACACTAATTACTATAATTACTCTAACATCCCCCCTTAAGATTAACTTAAGGAGAAGAGAAAACTATGAAAATGGGTCCCAGCAAAAAGGCCTGATAAGGTACCCATGTACAATCAAGAGGAAGGAGGGACTGTAGATAATCCCCCCTCAATTACAAATTCCTTGACCCCTAACATATCCCAGAGAGACTCGTACTTGGCTGTGGATAGAGGTTTGGTGAAGATGTCGACAACTTGGTCTTTTGTGCGACAGTACTAAAGATTGACCACATGGTCCTGAATGAGCTATCAAATGAAGTGCATATGAATCTCAATATGCTTAGTGTGTTGGTGTTATACTAGGTTGTGATCAATGTGGATATCACTCTAATTGTCACACCAAACTGTAGTGGATTGGTCAGATGGAAATCCAAACTCAGACAAAATTTGATGGATCCAAAGAGTCCCCTGGCTTGCACTAATAGTTCCATGGTACTCGGTCTCAGTCGAAGAGAGAGAAATATCATGTTGTTTCTTACTTGACCAAGTGATGGGACTAGAGCCAAGATACACTATGTAGCAGAAAGTGGACTTGTGATCATCAACATCACCTGCCCAATTAGAATTTGTTTAACCCACTAATTGCGTTGAGCCTCTTGATGTATACTCAATGCCATAATTGATCATGTCGTGAATGTAACAAAGTATACGATTGATAGCTTGCCAATAACTCTCATGGGGATCTTGCATGAAGTGAGGTACAATTCTAACAACAAATGAGATGTTTGGCTGACTATGAGTTGAATAAAGAAGGTTACCTATGAACTATCTGTATAATGTAGCATCAACAGATGGTGTATAACACTTGGTAGTCAAAGTGACTCTAGACTGAAAGGGAGTCAGGGTTGGCTTGCAATCAAGCATGTTGAAGCGATGAAGCATGTCCAAATCATACTTAGGCTGAGCAATGGTGATCCTCATCTTATATTGGGAAACCTGAAGACCAAGGAAGTAACGAAGAAGACCCAAGTTGGACATCTCAAATTGCTCTATGAGGGTTGACTTGACATCCTTAATCAAAGAGGAAGAATTCCCAGTGATGATCAATTCATCAACATAAAGCACAAGTATAAGGATTTCACCATCTATCATCTTTGTGTATGTGGTGGGGGTCTAAATGGAATCTAGAGAAATCATTATCAATCAAAAAATGATCAATTCTCTCATACCAAGCTTGAGGAGATTGTTTGAGACCATAGACAGATCGTCAAAGTCTATAGACAAGGGAAGAATCTTGAACATACCCTAGTGGTTACTTCATGTAGATTTCTTCCTATAAATCTCCATGCAATAAAACACTTTTACCATCCATTTGACGTACTTTCCAATGGTGTGATGCAGCAAGTGATAGAACAAGACGAATGGAATTTATCTTTGCAACGGGGGCAAATGTCTCTGAGTAGTCAACTCCCTTAACTTGGGAGAACCCTTTCTCTACGAGGCGTGCCTTGTACTTGTCAACTAAACCATATATTGCATACTTGGTGTGATAGACCCACTTGCACCGTACCAATTTTCTTCTTTTTGGAAGAGGAACTAAATCCCAAGTATCATTCTTCAACAAAGAATGATATTTAGCTTCCATTGCTTCATCCCATTCAGGTTTGAAAATTGCATCATGAAATGTCTGAGGATCTTCAGAATTAGGATCATGAGCAACAAGGCCCATAATAGATTTTTCAAATCTGGTTTGATGAGTGTCAGTGGGATCCCCTACCAAAGGGCCAATTGATTCTCTTATCTTTTTGACCCATTGTGGAGTTGTCTTTGCAATAGGAGGTGGAGGAGGAGCCAAAGGAATTGGAGGTCCTTCATCCATTGGATCATCTGAAGAGTCATCAGTGTCAGACGAATAACAATGTGAAGTAGATACAATTGGAGAAGAAGAAGGTGAAGATGGTGGCTTGCAGGCCAAAGAGTGTTCCTCTACATGAACATCATACCTATAAAGTACTTCATGAGTATGAGGGTCAAATAGACAATAGGCTTTTACATCTTCACAATAGCCAACAAAAATGCAAGATTGGCTCTTCTGATCCATGGCCTTACATTTTTCATCAGGAATGAAGGCCCAAGCTTGACTACCAAACACACGAAAGTGAGAAACATCAGTTTTCTTTTGAGTCCAAGCCTCTTCTAATGTCAAATTTTGCACAACTTGATGAGGAGTGCGATTTTGAATATAATTAGCACAATTAATGGCTTCTGCCCAAAATTGTGGGGCTAGATTCTTGGCTTGAATCATGCAATTTGCCATTTCTTTCAATGTGCAATTTTTTTGTTCAGCAACACCATTTTGCTAAGGGTTGTAAGGAACTGTATGCTGCAACTAAATGCCATGAGTAGCACAAAAATTAATGAAGGCATGGTTGACATATTCACCTCCATTATCTATCTGAAGCCATTGAATCAGGAAGCCGAATTGCTTCTCAATAAATGCTTTGAACTCAACAAAGTGATCAAAAACTTAACTTTTGTACTTCAAAAAGTACACCCAAGTTCGATGAGAGAAATAATCAATGAATGTGAGCACATACTTGGCTCCAGAAAAAGATGCTTAGGAAAAGACATTAATTCACTATGAACAAACTGAAGTGGAGCTTTGGCACGCCAAGATTTTCCTTTCGAAAAATTTTCTCTATGATGTTTTTCAAGAACACATCCTCGACAAACACCATCTTTGCAAGAGACATTAGGAAGGCCTTTGACCATGTTGTGAGTACTCAATTGCTGCAAGTACCTAAAATTGAGATGACCAAATCTTTCATGCCATATTTTTCTCAAAGAATCAGCATGAGCAATGAGTGCATGAGGATATTTGGTGTCATGAAATGTATCAAACTGATAGAGTCAAGACACATCATTTGTTTTTCCAGAAGCAACAACCACCGCAAGATTATGCAGATCTCTGATAATAACATTGTGTGGATAAAATTTCACTGTGCGGCTTCCATGGGAATGACACATCTGATAAATGGAGAGAAGATTCACTGAAATATCAAGTACACACAAAATGTTATTCACTTCTCCATCATGCAAGTCAACTGTGTCGGATCCTAAGACTGATAAAGGAGTAGAATCAACTACCAAAATTTTGGAGGTGTCACTCTCAACAAGAGAGGTGAATGCATCTTTTGACTTCGCCATATGATGGGAAGCTCCCAAGTCGAATATCCAAGCATCCTTGGAGGAATGAGTGGCAGGCATAAGCATTTACAGAAAGAGCTTCACCTTTGCCTTTGCCTTTGCCTTTGTTGTTGGAAGATGAAGAATAATATGGCTTGTGAATGTGAATTTTGTGCTTCTTCATCGCATCTTCTAGAAGAGACATCTTCTTCCAACATTGAGATTCAAGATGACCATCTTGATGACAAAAATTACAATGCTTTGTAGTGGGCTTCTTGCGGAAATGTGTTGATGAAGAAGATGCTTGTCTCTGTTTTTCAGTCTTGGGACCTTGGGGTTGTGCTGGTGGTGGCTTGCTCTTTTTGATCCCTAAAGGATGATTGGCCACCAATTCCTGAGTCTTGGAGTGCCTAGAGGAGATGACTCCCGTGAGGGTGAGTCGATCATACTCTTTTGTAAGACGGTCACAAAACTCTTCAAATGAAGGCATTTCAAACTTATCTCCAAAATTGTCCATGGTGGAGAAAAAAGTGGTAACAAAGATCTGAAATGGGCCTTTCAACTTAGATAGAATGGTCATGATCAAGAATTTATCAGGATTTGGATGGCCACAGCCTAATAATTGGGATTTGAGAAGCATGACTTTGGCCAAATAGTCCACAATGCTTTCAAAATCACTAGGATCTAATGAAGATAGTTCAGTTTCCATCTAAATAATCTTGATATCATTCTTTGCACCAAAAAGATTTTAAATTTTATCCCATGCTGTGTGAGGAGATGTTTCATTTTGAATATGAAATTTGAGAGCATCTGAAATACTCATACTTATGAGTCCTAATTCTTAATCAGACTGATTCATCCATCGGATCTTGTCTATTTTTTTTTCTGGCTCAAATTTTGTGCCCATTGTAACCCGATAAAGTCCTTTACTTTGTAATAAATCAATCATGAAAGATTTCCATGTATGATAGTTGCTTGAAGTTAAAGGTGTTGGTAATTTAAAGTCTGACATGATTGCAAGTGTTGTGGGTACAAGTAAATGTGAGCAACTTAGAACAATGGAGACCAAGAAAAAGAAGTGCGTCTAAAACGACACACGCAAGCAAATAACACTTGCGCAGACAAAATGGTGTCGATCAACCCCATTAATTATATTGAGCATAAAATCGTGCTTTGGAACCTCCAATCTGCTTATAATTGTGCAGTCGTATAAAATTGTAAAAATAGAAAATGGAAAAAATGTCTCCCCAAAAGGTGTCTTGAATGCAGAGAAAAGTGCCCGGAAAGGTTGAATATGTTCGTACGCCAAGAACGCTGTCGGAAATCTGAAAAACAGTCATGCTTGCTGAGATTTGAGCAAGAAACTGAAGATACGACGTGAAATATCTCGGAACCAGCGTTCCATTGCAACAAGAATTGCCTCAAAATGCCAAATAATGCTCAAGATATGAGCAAAAACGTACAAGTGTGTCCAGAAAAACTTGCAATGGAGGGGCCCTGCAAGAGGTGATCAACACGAACAACTGCGGCAAAAACGCCAACCAGGGGCTGCAAATGTAGCAGAAATCAATGTGTTTGAAAAAACAAGGTTTTTTCGTGAGGGTGTTTCACCCCCTATCAAACCAGACTCCACCCTTCGGTCTTTGACAATCGAAAAAACGGTCGTGCGGAGAGCTCCAGAGTGCTTGAAATCGTGGTGTTGCAAAATTACAGCAGGTTCAAATATTGACCCCCCCCACATGCTAAGACAAAATTGCCCAAGCCAAACTAGTCAAAATACCCGCATGCATGCCGACTAGTTGTTTGAAAACAAAAGCAAAAAGATGTGTCTAAATGTCAACAAATTCTGCTGGTAAATAAATCCAAGCACATTTTCAACGTTGCAAGTTTAATCACAGGCCAAACAAAACACTTCAAAAAAATGGACCAGCAGTTATAAGGGTACAACGCCAAGTCCAAAAACTTCAAATTCACATTTGCCACGCATCAAACAAAATCATGCTTGCCAAAAATAAACAGAACTGCCAACGCCTTTTGTTTTGTTTGCAGGCAGCAGGGCGTGAGGCATTGGGACGCAGGGGGCTGGCTGGTCCGTGGCTGCAGGGTGGAGCTCGGTGGCGGGCTGGCTCGGAGTGTAGGCTCAGCGGAGGAGGCAGGGGCCTGCGTGGGAATTAGAGGAGGAAGGGATGGGGGCTGTGGGTGTGGATTTGGACTGGGGGTCGGTGGCCGAGCACAGACTCGGCCACAAAATTTTTTTTTGTTTTTTTTTTTTCATTTTTCATTTTATTTAAAGTTAATAAAACTAAAAACATTAAAACAAAGGTTTTTTTTTTTTTTTTTTTTAGTTTTTTTTTTAAAAGTTTAATAAAAAAAACAAAAGCCCCAGGAAAAAACACGTTTAAAAAAATTTGATTTTTTTTTTTTTTTTTAAATTTAATTGTAAAATTTTAATTTTGGGATTTTAAAAATTGAAAAACAAGAAAAAAAAAACCTCAAAACTAAAAAAAAAATTCAAATACTCTTACCTAACTGTTGAAATTGACTAGATAAATTGAGCAAACCAGGGGCATCTGGTGTCCGATTTTTGCAAAATGAAAACTCCTTAAAAAATTTAATTGTAAAATTTTAATTTTGGGATTTTAAAAATTAAAAAAATGGGAAAAAAAGCTCCAAAACTTTAAAAAAAATCAAATACTCTTACCCAACGAACGGTCCAAATTGACCAAGGAAATTGAGTAAATTAGGAGCATCCAGTGTCTGATTTTCACAAAACAAAAACTCCCCTCAGCGAATTTGATTGTTACAGACGCATCTGTACACTCTGATATGTCTCAAAACATGTAGATTTTTTAGAAAACTAGCAACAACTAGAAACTTTTTTGTGTAGATCGAGAGCTTCAAATAGACTTTTTGAACAAAACAAAACTTATACCCACCTTTCCTCACTACAACAAACTCGTCCAACAACTCTGATCGACTCCAAAATACAACTTTCTCTTCAAAATAGAGATTTTCTTACAACTAGCCTTTTGGGCTTAAAAGATCCTCCTTTCCACACTACTGCACAAAATTTGACAGTATGACAAGACGAATGACTATGGAGGAGGGTAACAGGGTTTGCTCTGATACCATGAAGAAATTGTATGTGGGATTCATACAATTTACCAAGGGTCACCTCTGACCAAAACTACCTTCTACCAATGAAGCAACTAATTGAACAGAGGCAGAGTTCTGATTATTTCTCCTTGCTTGCTTACAACACTCCATCCTTGCTCTCTATTTATAGCAATTTTGAGCAAAGGTGAGGAGGATCATCTAGCAATGTGAAAGAGGCTCATTTGCTAGATAAATAATTACCTAACTAGCCTACTTAATGTCAACATCCCAACAACCATGTTGACCTCTTATTTTCACATGTGGGTATGCAACATTAAACCCCACATGGGTTATTCTAACTAAGTGAAGCTTCTCTTGGTTAAGATCCAAGTTAAGCTTAACACACTAATTACTATAATTACTCTAACATTGGTTTGTTTGGATATTATGCTCAGTTGCCTAGTTATATTACTTTCTTTTGGATTTTCTTCGGAGCTACTATTCATTTTTAACTATATAAGCCTATGCAAGCTATTATGTTTAACCTCATATCAAAATTTGATTAATGAAAAAAGTTATGTGCCCATGTATGTGTTCTTTTAAATTCAATTGCAAGATAATAAAGTTACTTTGGATTTTTAACATTTATTAGACATGCTTAATCACTTGCAAAACACTCCTTGCACTATGAGTAGAATCATATTAGACTTCCCACAATATGGTGTCGGTGGAGTTTCTCACATAAATTCTTCTCTTCCCCTCCCCCTCAATGGCATGGCTAGAGTCCATTTACTCATGGTAAGACTTATTATGGGACTTCTCGATGGGTGTCCCTAGTGCTATATAGTGAATGTCGGTATGATTTCTCCTCCTCTTCTTGCAGAGGGAGTACTTATTCATTTGGTTGTTTAAGATGGACATGATTGTTGGGTAACATTGAATCCATCAATAGGGGAGCCCCTTACTTGGTTCCTAGTCCATCCTCGAGATGATCCACCTACTTTTCATTATGGTGTTGCTTCTTAGGCTTAGACTAGCTCTGCAAGAATTTGTGTTGTATTTTGGCATGAGAAATTAGTTTTAAGACTCTTGATTTTATAACTATGAATACCAATTGGTGACATTTTAATTATAGACCATCCTTATACTTTATCTCTATATTTTTTGAGTAATAGATATGTCGATTGATTTGTTGGTGCATTTATTTGCTTTATTGCATTTACTTGTATGTATTATTTATTATTTTGGTGCACTAATTACTTATTGTAATTAGTTTATTATATTTATTAATAATTTATACTAGATAGGATAAGCTTGCTTAGTTAGTAGTTAACTTAGACACTTATTTTGTTACAGTGGAGTTCTACTTCACTATTCAAAGTAAAATAGGATAAGATTGTTTAACTAATAATTAACTTGTGTTAATCATTTACACAAGTTGGACACATATCTTGTTAGTGTGGAGTTGCACTCCACTATTCATGTAGACAGATATCAGTTGAACTATACGTGTTGTCTGAGTTCCCTGATCTTTATCATGCACGTCTTGTTCTATATAAGCAATAGTCATTTATATATTTCATGTCAGATTAATATTGAATTAACAGAGTAATTCATCATATTTGAGTTATTTATTCATTTATGTTATTATCTTAGATATACAGTTATTGCTTATTACTATTACTATTTTATCTCTTATTTATGCTTTGTATTAGATTCATTAGATCATGTAGCTAATTCTAACATGGTATCCGAGCTATCTTGAATCTATAGATTGTTGAATATTCAAGAGAAAAATATCTAGATATAAGATTGATTTTTTGGTTTTGTATATAGGCATAAATTGGAGCTTTGTAGAGAATTTTTGAGCTCACCATTGAGTTTAGAGTGCCTGAGATAGTCAAAATTGTATACAATTTTGTCCAAATTGGGCATAGGCGATAAAATTGGCAAGGGTTTAATCTAGAAGCACCACACCCAAATCCAATGGGTATCTAAGAATTGAAGCATTTCTAAGCAAAACGGACCTCACGGTTGCATTCGGAAGATGTCAAAACCTACAGATCCATATAAAATTTATTCAATTTGGACACAATCACCACGGAAGTCAAATTATTCTTGCTCCCAAGTACAGCTGTACAGAGTGTGCAGACCGAAAAAAATTATTATTATTATTTTTATTTTTGGCAGGCCTCACGAATCAACAGGTAGATTTGAAATGGCAACTTCGGGAGCCCGCCATTTGAACACCGAGAGATATTTTTGAGCGATTTTTTTTTAAATAGTTTAAAATTTCATGCTCTTCACTGTTGTACTTTTAGTTTTTTTCCAAATTTTTTCATAATTCAAATTTTTATATAGCAACTCTTGTCCATCCTCGTATTTACAACTTCAAAGGCTCATAACTTTCACATACGACTTCAAATTGAGGTCCCCTTTTTTTTAAAAAGTTAATATTTTTTCGAGCACAACATATTGGTGTAAAAAATTTTGTAATAAAGTGCATATTTTTTGTACTTTTAGATTAGAGAGCCTAAATGAGTTTTTAAAATTTGAAAAAATTATAATCCAGCCTTGTAATTGCACTCAATTATAAAATGCCAAAAATAATTATTGAGTGGGATAAAACTAAGTAATTCAGGTGGGGTTTGTGGTGTGTTCTGTACTTTGATTTTTGCTTTGTGACAGTCTATTTTTGATTACATTATGGAAAATATTTAGTTCTCACTATTAACAGCTTACAACTATAATACATGAAAATAAAATGCTTGGAATGTAATAATGATGCTAAGATATACACCTTACATAGCAACTCTTCTTGCTCCACCTACTGATGCAAAAAAGTTACAACACTTTCTCTTTGAAACTACTAAATTGGATGCATTCAGTTTTACATGCCTTTAAATTTGAATTTACATCTTGACAAATGTACAACTCTAAAAGAGGCTTGGGATAATTAGCATCATTGTTTGACAAAATAGATGAGGTTCGTGGTTATCAAATTGACAACGCACTTATTAGTTTGGATCTTAAAAATTGTGCTACAATACAAGACTACATCACTAAAGTCATAGATCTTAGAGCACAACTTTCTGAATGTAAAATTGATAAAAAAAAATATTCAATTGATTTTCAGTGCCTTACATAAATTAGGTCCTGAATATTCATCATTTATCTTAGCTTTCAAACTCATCGGCTCACATTGAGCACATCTTATCAAATGCCCACCTTTGAGGTATTCTTTGAGATTATAATGACTAAGGAAAAAAAGTTAATAGCTATGGGTCTAATCAAGTCATCCAAATCTCAAGCTCTAGTTACAAGTCAACCTCAACATAAGCAAGTTTCAACATTAACATCAAATATAGGGTCAAGTAAAAAGAAGTAGAATAATCAGAATAAGTCATAGAAAGATAAGAATAAAGAGCAACAATTTTCCTCACAAGGAGATTATAAATCCACTAATATGAAAGGGGATTCACAAAAAAGGACTGGCACTTCTTGCCCTTATTGCAAAAAAGGGTTTCATAGTGAACAAGATTGTTGGAAGAAAGAGATTGATGAACTTAAGGGTCTAATAAAAAAGAATAACATCAATCAATCCTCTTCAAAGGATTCTTCCACTCCTTCAAATTCAGAGAAAGGGAAAGCTACGGCACTAGTTACAATGGCAAATTCTCCTAAGTCATGGGTCATTGATTCGGGGGCTTCACACTATATGGGTTATGATCAAGAACAATTTTCTAGATTAGAACCAAGTTCCCTGCCTCATATTCTCATAGGTGATGATTCTAAAGTAGATGTTATAGAAAAAAGTACAGTTGATGTTGATAGTGATGTATTTGAGGATGTCCTCTATGTGTCAGAGTTATCAACTAACTTTTTTTCTGTCTACCAAATCACTCACTTTGATACTGATAGAAAGTTGATTTCACACTTGATTCTATATCAATCAAAAAATTGGAGGATAATGCCTTAGTTGCAGTGGAAAAAGTTGACAATAATACTCGACTTTATTCATTCTCCCACTTTGTGCCTCAGTCTTCCTCTATAGCTTTGCTCTCACACACTAATCCAGTGAGCAAGTTATGGCATGAGCGGTTTGGTCATCTAAACTACCGTTATTTATAGCAGCTAGTTAGCAGGAGATGGTTACAAGACTTCCACATATTCAGTTTTCAAGGGGTGTATGTCATGATTGTGTCTTAGGCAAACATCCAGAGGATAAGTTTGATAAAGGGAAGGCTTGGAGGGATACACAAGTCTTTGAACTTGTTCATAGTGATTTAGCAGGTCCATTACCTACTTTATCTTTTAGTAAAACCCATTATGTTCTCACATTTATTGATGACTATTCCAAATATACTTGGGTTTATTTTTTGAAACTCAAGAGTGAAATATTTGATAGATTTCTAGAGTTCAAAGCTCTAGCAGAGAAATAATCTGGGAAGTATGTCAAGATTCTTCATACAAATAATGGGAGAAAATATTTGAATAACAAGTTTGAACAATTATGTGCTCTTGAAAGAATTGATCTTCAACATTCAGTTGCATACACACCTTAGCAGAATGGTGTAGCAAAGAGGAAAAACATATTCTTAAAAGAGATGACAAGTTGTATGATTCATGCAAAATCATTAGTACCTAAGTACTAAGCAGAAGCAATTAATTGTGCTGCATATATACAAAATAGAGTTCCTCACAAAGCTTTAAAGGGGATAACACTTCTTGAATCTTGGTGTGATAGGAACCCAGATGTGTATCATTTCAGAGTCTTCGACAGTCTAGCATGGGCTCACATACCTTCAGACAAGCGTCGTGCTTTAGAACAACAAAGCCGAACTTGCATATTTATGGGATATCCTGATGTTTTTTGGATATCAGCTCATTGATCTAGATTCACATGAGCTTATTATAGCGAGAAGTGTTTACTTTGAAGAAAGTCCTTCAGACTTGTCTTCTAACATTTCTCATTCTTCTTCCTTAGAAGAATTAGATAGCAGTGACGATGATACTCATGCTTCATCTACTCACAGGGATGAATGTTCCTCCTCCTCCTCCTCCTCCAAATCCTCGCCCATTGATGTTTTTGTGGGCTAGACAGACTTTGACGGATGTAGACCCTCTTGTTACGGATCCATTAGATATAAGGAGAACACAGTCATAGCATGATCTTCCACATTCCTACATTGTCACAGCTTCTGATCCACAATCTTTTCAAGAAGCCACAGGGACAGTTGAGTGAGCTTTAGTAACGTAAGAAGAGTATGAGTCATTGATTAGGAACAACACTAGGGATCTTGTTCCTCTTCTTAAGGGAAGAAAATTAGTATGATGTAGGTGGATATACCAGACCAAGTTTACAACAGATGGAAATATTGATAAGTATAAAGACGCTTAGTGGCCAAAGGTTTTTCTCAAGTAGAAGGCATTGACTATACATAACCCTTTGTGTTTGTTGCTAAGATGAATTCTATTCGCTTGATACTAACTATTGGTGTAGCTCATGGTTGGGTTGTACATCAGATGGATGTGAAGAACACATTTCTTCACGAGGATCTTCATGAAGAGATTTATATGGAGTAGGGGTTCGTTCAGGATTCTTCACTGGTATGATGCTTTAAGAAGTCTCTCTATGGTCTAAAACAAACCCCTAGGACTTGATATTCTAAGATGGACACATTTCTTCTCTCTGTTGGGTTCTCGAGATGTCACTTGGATCGAAATATCTACATTCTATGGCAAGAGGATTTACTATTGTACTTGGTGATCTATGTTGACAATCTCATTATTACAGGGAACACAACATCCATCATCAACAGTGTTAAGCCTGCACTTCATGACAGGTTTTTTATGATAGACATAGGATTATTGCTTGAGATTCAGATAACATAGTCGTCTTTCAGGATTACACTTTCACAACCCAAGTATGCCATGGACTTGTTAGCTAAATTTCACATGGATGATTGTAGGCCTGCACCGACTCCTTTCTTATCTAGAGTTAGACTTGAGGTTCATTGTTCCATTCCCTTGGTTGATGCCACATTGTATTGCCAGCTTGTAGGCAGCCTCATCTATCTGACTCATACATGACCCAACATTTCATACGCAGTTGGCATGGTTTCACACTTTATGCAGACACCACATGAGCTTCATTAGAGAGCCGCCAAATACATTTTGAGCTACATTCAAGGCACTATCAGATATGAGATTCACTAGACAACAGGTACATGTTTAGACTTGGTGGGATACACAGATTTTGATTGGACTGATGATTATGATGATCGTAAGTCCAATTCTGGTTACAGCTTTCACTTCAGATCTGGCTCCATTTGTTGGCAGAGCAAGAAACAAAATGTTATTGCTCTTTCATCTACAAAGGTTGAGTATCGTGGTGCTGTTAATGCCACTACTGAGGCTATTTGGCTTTAGAATATTCTCACTAGGCTTGGTGTTCCATTTTGGAAGCCATCAGTCATCTACTGCGACAACCAGAGCACTCTCCAGATCTCAAAGAATCTGATTCATCATCAGAGAACCAAATACATAGAGATCCATATGCACTTTATTAGGGAGTTGATTCAAGCAGAGATCATTGATCTTCAATATTGTCCTATAGAGGAGCAAATTGCAGATATTTTCACCAAACCTTTCACTGAGAGCAAGTATCTTCACTTGCGATCTCTTTTGGGGGTGCGAGACATCAATTCTTCAGAGGGGTCTCCTAGACCTTCATTTTGAGGAGTTTTTTTCCTTTAGGTTTCCTCTTTTCCTCATCTATTTGTAAAGAGTACCTAATATGGCTACACATTGTCGGGACTCTTATCCGCATAGCCCTACCTAAACTTCGCTTATGAGGGGTGTTGGTGCATTTATTTATTTTATTGCATTTACTTGTATTTATTATTTATTTTTTGGGTGCACTAATTACTTATTGTAATTAGTTTATTATGTTTATTAATAATTTGCACCATATAGGATAAGCTTGCTTAGCTAGTAGTTAACTCAGACACTTATCTTGTTACAGTGGAGTTCTACTCCACTATTCAGGGTAAGATAGGATAGGATTGTTTAAGTAATAGTCAACTTGTGTTGATCATTTACACAAGTTGGACACCTATCTTGTTAGTGTGGAGTTGCACTCCACTATTCATGTAGACAGATGTCAGTTGAACTACATGTATTGTGTGAGTTCCCTGATCTTTATCATGCATGCCTTGCTCTATATAAGCAACGGCTATTTATGTATTCTATATCAAATTAATATTGAATTATCAAAGTAATTCATCATATTTGAGTTCTTTATTCATTTCTGTTATTATCTCAGATATACAGTATTGCTTATTACTATTACTATTTTATCTCTTATTTATGCTTTGTATTAGATTCATTAGATCATGTAGCTAATTCTAACATGGTTTCCAATGAAAAAAGTTTAATAATCCATCATCCTAGACTCATATGTTGATCGGTTCCCAATCCAACAAATATGGTAAACTATCATCCTAGACTTCACAGATTAAGATATTGATCCATAGCCACTCACATAGCTTCATCTCTACCCCTCCCCCTCAACGACGTGGTTGGATTCCACCTACAGATGGTAAAACTGCTTCTAAGGCTTCTCCATGGACATCATTCGTGCTAAATGTAATGGATGTTGATATGATTGTTGCTCCTTCAACTCAATGAGGAGTTGTTATTTCTTTATTTATTCAAGATAAACATGATAATTGGGTTGTATCAAATCCATGGACGAGCCCTTCATCTAAATCACTCTCCTTCTTTGAAATAATCCACCTCCACCTCCACCTCCACCTAATAATATTGTTGTATAAACTTAAATTAATAATAAAACCATTTTAACCATGTTTTTACCTCCTTTCTCTTTCTGTGTGTTGGGTGGATGGGTAGGTGGTTATTTGTGAGTTGAGACTTGGACCCACCTTATCTCTATATATATTTTGTTAATAGATATGCTGATCGGTTTCCAATTAAAAAATATATACATTACATTCCAAGATTGATAATGCCGCAACATAATCAATATGAGCCATCAAATATAAGATGGGCCAAAATAATGCTCTGTATGGATAATATTTAAATCTTTTTTAGAATTTTGGTAACGGTAGAGTCAAATTTGATGGTTTCTGAAAACCCTAAACGTGTTTGACCCTGCCTTTGCCACCCACGGAAATCTCCGACAAGCCAAATATATAATGCCAAGGAAAATATATAAAACTGTAACAGGGAAAAAAATTATTCTATTACACGTTCTCTCTCATTGACTGTCAACACTCCGTGGAATTCATGGCCTCAATAAATACAAATCGATTTCTTCTGGATCTCAGAGTTTTAATTCTTTTGTTTCATATTTTAGCAGGATTAAAATGGCGGAAGAGACTAACAAGACTGAAAAACGAGTGTGTGTTACAGGCGCATCGGGATACATTGGTTCATGGCTAGTCAAAAATCTCCTCCAAAGGGGCTACTCGGTAAATGCCACCCTTAGAGACCCAGGTTGGTTTTTTCCTTCTCTTTTTTTAATTAATTACAGAGTTAACAACTAAAACCATTAATGAATTATTGATTTTATATTTATATGTTTGATCATATATGCAGGAGATGACACGAAATCCGGGCCTCTGTTGCGCTTGCCGGCGGCACAGGAGAGACTTTGCTTCTTCAAAGCAGATTTGTGCGAAGAAGGCAGCTTTGATTCTGCAGTGGATGGCTGTGAAGGAGTTTTTCATGTGGCGGGTCCAATGGATTTTACAAAAAATCATCTGGTAATAAAAGTTTTGGTGACTTTGATCTCGTAATCTTTAGGATACATTTTGGAATTTTTGTTTGCTTCTCTTAATTTTAGATATTTAATTCATTAAACTGTCACTATTATGCTATTTAAGATTTTATGTATTATGCTATGATTTTACATGGGATGTACAACTGGGGGCCGTATGGTTTTATTCTTTTGGAAGAGTCCTTTACCAGTCTCTTTCTCCATTTATGGGATGGAAAGAAAAGGAAAGTACAGTTTTTTTTAGGGTTTATGAGGAGAGGTAGTTAACAGTATATGATACTTTTTGGACTGTAATTGATAAGTCTCTTTCTTCATTTATGGGATTGAAAGAAAAGTAAGGTTTATTTTAGGGTTTACGATGAGAGGTAGTTAACAGTATATGATACCTTTTGGACTGTAACTGATAAGTCTCTTTCTTCATTTATGGGATTGAAAGAATAGGAAAGTTTAGTTTTTTTTTTAAGGTTTACTATGAGAAGTAGTCAACAGTATATGATACTTTTTGTACTGTATCCCATAGTATAGAAGATTACTTTGTACTTCATATGTAAGAGCCATTTAACTTAACTGTATTTCATACCTTATCGCTATAAAATTTGACCCTATGAGTTCTCTTTTAAAAATACAACTTTTTTACCATTAAAACAACTCAAAAATAAAAAATATATATATTTATTAAATTTAAAAAAAAAAATATACAATGTAGAATATTTTATTACTTATTATTTTATACATTAAATTCTAAATTTTATGTTACTAATTTTGTATATGTTGTGCCCCATATGATTTTATATTTTTGGAAGAATCCTTTTATTAATGGTTATTTTTATTTAATTTAAGTTTTTTGGGATTCAAAACATTTAATATATTCAATAAATTTAAAGAAATATTGGTGTAGATCTGGCTATAGATCTGCCCAGGTAGCGTAATCCTAGCCCACACACAAAACTAGTAATAACAGACTGATATAATACTAGGCACCATAAAACCTACCATCAGCAAACACACTAACAAGCAAGTAGAGACCTATATAAACCCAAATACACTAATCCTCACCAATTGAAAACACAAATGAACTGCATACACTAAATGGTAAACCCATTTTTATCACTTAAATGCCAAACCAAGACAAAATGAACTGCACACAACAATCTTACATCAAATGGCTTGCATATATCATCTTCTCCTTCAGAGACAGGTACCCTACCTCTTACTGAAGTGCTCATTCTCTTCATATATATATATCTGCGGCTGTGCCTCTACCAAACAGCATTTCCCCTGCAATCTCTTTAAAATGGGATGCTTTGCAACTTGTGGCAGTCTTTCAAACCTTGCAAAAATTACCTCGGCACTACAAACAGGGTCTCTTTCTTTCCTCAAACAATATCCCTATGCCTTTTTCTATTCTATTTTTGCTCTCTCTCTCTCTCTCTCTAACTGTTAAATATATGCAGACAAAATATACCTTTATCTCTTTAAACTCAACACTTCCAGGTTTTAAAATCCCTTCTCTCCTGAGAAGTGCAACCTCCCCTGTTCTTCTTTATATGTTCTCTTTCTACTGTATATAGGACAAAATTGCTCCTTTTTGGCCAATGTTCATACTTTGCCTACCAAGGTGTTGACAGATGTTCTTTCTCTGCATGGGCAGCCTCGTCCTTGAATATCTCTATTTGCTCCCCGTCCTTTTGCCATAGTTATATGTATTTAATAAGTAGTTCAAAATGGCCTGGTTTCCTGCTCAATCTCAGTTTGTATTGAAGGTTGGTGTACTGATCATTGGGCATGGTGGGTGGTTTCAAAAAGGAGTCGATCACAAACATACAAATAGAAAATATGACAAAATGAAAAATTAATAAATCCATATGACAGTGGCCCCTGGGATGCCCCTGTGCCAAATCTTTCAGGTAATGTGAAGTGTAAGCCCCTGCTGATGTGCTTGTTGGTCTTTTGTTCTTCGTTCTACAAGAATGTCTCTGTTGTGCCCTGTCCATTTGACCAAGTGGGACTCTAATGAGTCTCTCACTGTTTTTTTTCTCTTTGCTTTGTATTTGTGCCATATTACAGTCATTTGTGCCTTCTTTCTTCAACCTTTTACGGACTTGATTGCCTCTTGCTCTCTTTCTTTGTCCTCATTTTCCACTATGTAAATTAAATTTCACTGTCTAGTGGGTATTGACAACCCTTAATCCTTGCAAGGGAGTATTATTGTGTCTGTCCATGAATCATGAGCTCAAATAGCTCATTTCCTTTAGCCTCTTCATATATTATGAGCCCAATTAGTTCATCCATGTCTCCTCCGTTCTTAACTCCATCAAGTGCATATACTTGTACTTTGTTCTCTTCATCTGCATGGTTCTTTAGAACCTTGTTTTCCTCAGTTGTACCTACACAATATAAAAAATAAAACATAATGGGGAGTTAGAATGCCCATCTTCTCCTCCTGTATACTAGATTCTGGTACCCCTTGTTGGGTTGAGACTCTCAACTCCTCTACTTATATATTGGCTTCTTCAAAAGCTCCTTCAAATTCATTGGCATGCACTATCTTCTCCATTTATTCCATGTTTTTTTGAAGGACATTCTTCTATTGCAACCTTAGCTTCAACCTAATTTTCAGTACACTTATTCACATCAGGTATCCTTGACATGCTTCCATGCTCATGTCCTTCATCCTATTTTATCATATCAGGCTTGCCTCTAGCTTCAAATGGTTTTATCTTATCGGCTGCAACTTACTTCATCATCTCAAGGCTATTCTTGGATTCAAGCCAATTGAGTTTTGTAGCCCCTACATACTCTTCTTGAATCTTTTATTTTCAAAACATGGTCTTGGACTCAAGTTTTCACTCAACTGTATTGTTGTTCCTTCCTACAACTTGATCTTCCATCTCGTACACTTAATTGTCTCTAATTCACCTGCAGTTTGCTCACATGGATTCCTCACATTTCTTGTTCTTGCTTCCAGATATGCATCCATGTTCTCTATTCTCATGATTGTCATAGCTGAGGTAAATATGGCTTCCAACTTGTCCATTTCAGTCTGAGATTCATCTCTCTTCACTGTATCTCCTTCAAAAAACTCTGTCAGGACACCTCATGCAGATGTCAACTTCTCTTCCTCTTTCTCATACGCATTCTCTATGAGGTTTCCTCTCTCTCTCTCTCTCTTTCTCTCTCTCTCTCTCTCTCACACACACACACACACACACATTATGCTCCAAGCCTTGTTTGCTTGCATTAAGAAAGTCCAGGTGATTGTGATGTTTCTCCACACCGTTATCTTCTCTCAATCGCATCAAAATAATTTTCTTGCCATATCTGTCTCACTATAATAGTATTTATATAACTATCATATATGGCTTTACTATTAAACTTTCATGGTCTTTCCAGCACCACATGGCATTCATCCATTGGGATGACATCACACAAAACTGTGGTCTCATACTTGTCGATATTGCTTTCAAACATTGATAGCATGTCCCTCTAATTAAAGCTAGTAGGTTTTTGGCTGTACTTGGAACTTAAATTAAAGATTCTTGACTACTTCTATACACAATAAATTGTCACTACTGCCACTATCAATAATGAAATTACAAAAATTAATTTTCACATGGCCTCTAGTTTGGAAGAGGCCCTTCCTCTCACATGGTTCTGCTTGCATCTTGGTTGTCTTCGACCTCATCGTCTACTTTGCCATCAAGTTCACCTTTTGTATCTTGAATGAACTTCCACTTTGTCCACCTTCTTCCCATTTTTCCATTGCTCCACGGTAACCTTAAGTCTCTAAAACTCCATGAATTATGCCTCTCTTTGGATCTGCTCTTGTGTGAGGACACCCAATGTCCTACGTCCAAACTCTCAAAAATTGTAGCATTCACCATGGAAGCTGCTATAACTGTTGAAACTTTCTCCATGCATTGTCTCATCTTCATGCTCACATGAAACATTCTCCACTTTCCCACATGATGAACTATCTATTCTTTGTAAGATAGCTTCTTACATGCCTCTACCACCTCTCAAACTCTCATCACCTCCCCCTTTCTTGAGTTGTCTTCTCCCAAGAGTTCTCTCAGTTTTCAAAGCATACTAATATGCTTCTTCAACACTCTTATTGCTTCACCATGCACAATTCATCTTGTGTGCGTAGCCTCAGACCATGTATATACCTTGTAATCTTTTCTTGGTCAAAATCAGCATGTGCAGACCTAATGGTTAACCTATAAAATTATTTTATATATTCTTTACTGATCCCTCTCTTTGTCTAAGGTTATGCAAAATTTTAAGCAGACTAGTTCATATTCCAATGACAATAACTTACTTGTGAGTTTTGTGGCCATTATTGCCCATTTTGCGATCTTTTAATTGACCCTTATGCTCTTCTCATTTTACGGATCTCTCCACCACAATGCAGCTATCCCATTTACCTTGGTCCAGGAAAATTTTACTCTCTTCAGGTCCACAATCACCTCAAATTCAAAATAATATTCAACATAAGTCAACCAATCACTGAGTTCCTCTATTTCTAGGGAACAGAGTAACATGGCACTTCCATTTGTCTACTCCTATCAATCTTAGAAATTGTTTAATCTGCCTGCACCTTCTTCTTCTTCATTTTTTGGTCCTGGTTCACCAACTTGTGCTCCATCTTGCTCTTCACCATCACTATCATTGTTCACAAGAATAAACCATCTTATCCGATCCTCCTAAAATGCATCTAATCTGGCCTGCATAGCTGTTATTTTGTTTCATTCTTTGTATCTCAACTGCAGCACTCTCTGCATTCCTCCTCCTTGTACCCATTCTTACTGTTTTGGTCACTTTCCTTATGCTGCTTCTCTATCTTATTGACAACTAATCTATGTTTCCTTTTATACTAGACACAAATACACAAGTTCTCTCTCTTAGACTCATATAGACTGGCTTATACACACTCAACACGAGTTCCACTCCACTTTGACACAAAGTCTCTCGCTTGGGCTTCGAACTAGACCCAATCTTAACAAATTGATACAGAGTGGTGACATTTCTGACACAATACTCTCAACTTGGTACAATGTTTTCAAAACCCACTAGATGCTCAAACCCTTTCTTCAATTATCCACTCTTTACTACTAATAACCACAGCTCTTAGTCTCTTAGAAGGTTCTCCATTCCCCGCATAAACTCTCAAGTTTTGCTTTTCTCTGGAAACACACTTCCTATGCCTTTTGCTTTTCTCTGGAAAGACAGCCATTTTTTTCTTCCCTCAAAACATCCCATAGACTCTCCGGTCTTTACACAATTTGTAAAATCTCTGACCTTTCTATTATAGACTTGACTCTCATACACTCTCTAATCCTTCTCCAAGAGTTTGAACCTAAGCTTTGATACCAAATTGGTGCAGACTTAGGCAAATATCCAAATGAGTAGAGTTCTGCCTAAGCAACCTAATCCTAGCCACACACAACTACCAGCAAGCGTAGACTGATATACGACCATACACCATAAAACTCGCCACCTAAAAACACACTAACAAGCAACTAGAAGCATATATAAACCCAATTACACTAATCCTCACCAACTGAAAACACATATGGAAGGGTAAGCCCATTTCTATCACATACATGCCAAACCAAGACAAAATGACATAATTTTATACCTACACATAACAATCTTCCATCAAAGGGTCTACATACATTATCTTCCCCTGAGACAGTTCCTCTACCTCTTACATGCAATCTATTTGAAATGGGATGCTTTCCGACTTTTGGCAGTCTTTCAAGCCTAGCAAAAAGTATCCTAGGCCTGCAAACGGGGTCTCATTCTTTCCTCAAACATTCCTCGGTCTTTTTGTATCTGTGCGCGCTCTCTCTCTCTCTCTCTCTGAGTGTTGAATATATACAAACAAAATAGACCTTTATCTCTTTATGCTCAGCCCTTCCAGGTCTTGACAGCCCCTTTATCCTTCTAAGCATAGCCTTCCACGTGTTCTTTTTTTTTCAATTTGGTTATGTTCTCTATCTACTGTCTATAGGATAAAATTGCTCATTTTGGCCAACGTTCACTCTCTGCCTGTCAAGGTGTTTGACAACAGTTTTTTCTCTCTATGTGCAAGATTTATCAAAGTATATATATCAAAGTTGGACAAGTGTTGAACAAAAGGAAAAACCTGGGCTCTTTGCTTATATCATATATATCAAAGTATAGAAGTGCTATCAGAACAGTAGGTATTTCTTTCTTTAGGGCCTGAGCTGCAGTGAAGGTGGTGGGGAGAGCTCATACGAATGAGTTTTGGAAGGCTTCAAGTGCACTTTTGCCCTCCATGTATGGACCCCATCAACTTGAATTGAAATTTGGTGTACTGAGCTTTGGGAGTGGTAAGTGGTTTAAAAAAGGAGCCAATCACAAAAATACAAATGCAAAATATTATAAAATGAAAATTTAATAGATGAAGATGATATTGATCCCTAGATGCCCCTACATTCTTAGATTTAATTTAATATTTAAAAAAAATATCTTTAATTAGTATTTAATTATTATAAAATTAAAACTTTTTTTTTATATTTTAATTTAATTAATAAATTTCTTTATCACTGTTATATTATAAAAGAAATTGTTGTACTGGAATATAATTTAATCAACAATTGTGATTTTAGTTGGGCAACCAATCAGTTTTTTTGGGTATAAATCGAGGTCTCTTTCTTTCCTCAAACCTTCCTCTATCTTTTTCTACCTGTGCACTATATATGGCTGCTAAATATATACCGACAAAATAGATCTTTTACCTCTTTACACTTAGCCCTTTTCTCCTAAACGCAACCTCCCCCATTCTTCTTTATATGTTCTGTGTCTGATGTATTTAGGACAAACTTTCTCCTTTTTGGCCACCGCACACGCTTTGCCCACCAAGGTTTTGACAGCAGTTAGTTCTTTGTATGAGCAGCCTCTTCCATAAATATATCTGTTCACTCCCCCCTCCTTTTGCCACAGTTATAAGTATTTAATAACCAGTTTAAATGTCTTGGTTTCCCTCTCATTCTCAGTTTGAATTGAAGGTTGGTGTATTGAGTGTTGGGAATGGTAGGAGAAAAGTACCAGACGTTGAGAATGTAATAATGAAAAGAGAGCTCTATTTTTAGATGGGTTTTATTGATGGAACATCGATACATAATTTATGCATAAGATGAATATTAATTATCTAATATTTATTCAATCATAAGTAATCAATCACATCCTGAAAGAGATGATTTATAACTATTAGATATTTAACATTTATCTAATTAAAATATAAATTAACCCATCATTCCAAATTTCATTTCAAAGAGATCATATATATATATATATATATATATTTTTTATGTAGATTTTAATTTAATTAATAGTTTCTTTACGACTGTTATGGTATAGGAAGATTTTGTTGTGCCTGCTGTAACGGGAGTACAAAACGTGTTGAAGGCATGCACACGAGCTAAATCAGTTAAACGCGTAGTTTTTACATCAACCGGTGGGGCAGCTTCTCCAGTGAATGATAAGGGAGAGTTTGTGCACTCGTGTATGGATGAATCGTGTTGGACACCAGTGGATTATGTCACGTCTCTACCATGTAAATCTATGGTGAGTTGAACCATGATTCAAACTGTAATCACAAATATAAAGACAATCCTCATATAATTTTGATTATCTTATACTAATGTGTAAGTAATGATCAGATGTATTTGGCGGCCAAGACATTAGCTGAGCAAGAGGCCGTCAAGTATGGCACTGAGAACGATCTCGAGGTAGTAACCATCGGACCAGCTGTGGTGGCTGGACCTTGGCTTACCCATATCCCTCCTATGACTGCTGCTGAAACAACATTAGCCCTACTCGGAGGTATGTCTAGAGATGCAATACATCTATTTTTTTATACACTCTACTCTATCATATCATCACCATATGTTATAGTGGTTATGCAGAAAATCCCCAATTTTTTGAAATGCTAAAGAACTTGCAAGACGTTTTGGGGTCAATTCCATTAGTCCACATTGAGGACGTATGCAATGCCCACATTTTTTTAATGGAGCAACCCAACATGAAAGGTCGCCACATTTGTTGTGTTGAATCTGCGACCGTCCGTCGATTAACAGATATCCTTTCTCAACGTTATCCTCAATTCATGACTTTGCCCAAGTAAATTATATATCTCTTTTCTCTTCTCTTCTCTTTCTTTCTTTCTTCTTTTTTTAAATTGAAAGCACAAGCATAATGTTAGAAAAAGTCACATCATACAAACATTTTTTAAAATTATTATTCATTTTTTGAAAGCAAATTATAATTATGTATTTTATTATATTTTGGTGCAGGTTGGGTAACCATGATTACATTGAACCTCGTGTCCCAGTTTCTTCGAAGAAATTGGAAGATTTAGGGTTCTCTTACAAGTATAGCATGGAAACAATATTGGATGAGAGCATACAATGTGCTCTAAGTAGTGGAATTTTAAAAGCCCGTCCCTCTCCTCCTTAAGGGAGGCTACCTTAAATTAAAGTTTCTTTTTAACAAACTTTCAGTTTCCACGGTTGGTTGGAGTTTATTATTAAACTCACAAATATATTATATAAAAAACTTTTTACAAATAAATTTAGTAAATTAAAATTGCGTAGAATTTGGTATCAATTATTTATTTTTATAGTTTTGCAGTCCCTCTAAAAGGGTTTATAATAAATTGAAAATTTATCAATATTTTGAGAGTTGATGTTCAAATTTTGCATCACTAATTTTTTTAATTTGTATTAATTTATGTTTTTATATGTTTCTAAAAGTATTAGAATATTTAACCTTTTTTTAATATGTCTCTCCAACTTTCATTAATGTTTAATAGATGAAATTTATTCTATTTTGTATTAAAGTTTTTCTTTTATAACATACATATACTTGATAGATGATATGAACTTTTTTATTTCAATTAATAATTTAAATGATTGATGATGATTTTACGTTAGTCTATGGTTTGATGATGCATTCTTCTTCTCAATGATCAATAATATTTAATTATTATTATTCTTTCTTTACATTTTTTATTTTGATTAAAAGTTTTTATAAATTTAATTGAAAATTTCCTTTTACACTACAAGAATTTCCTAATATAAATGTCGACACTCTATATTGATATTTAATTATTATTATTCTTTCTTTACATCTTTAATTTTGATTGAAAGTTTTTATAAATTTAATTGAAATTTTCTTTTTATACTACAAGAATTTTCTAATATAAATGTCAACACCCTATATTGATTTTAATATTGAAAACATTTTTAAAAATATAAATGTCGGTGCCTTATATTGACTTTAGTATTGAAAGCATTTTTGAAAATATAAATGTCACACCTTATATTGACTTTAATATTAAAAGCATTTTTTAAATAAATGACTGTGATTTTTAATTTCATACACCCCATATACATAGACTTGAATATGTGATATAATCTTGGGTAGCACTTCTTATTATATAATAAGGTCATATTTATGGGAGAGAAATTGTGTGATTTAATATATTATTTTTAATTTATAATATAATACAAATTTATTTTTATACATGTGTTGATGTTAATTTTTTTATTTTTTTAATTAAATAATAGATATTATATTAATTTAAGTTTTTTTTTAAAATGTTATTTATTGATAAATTAGGTAGTAGTTAATAAGGTAGTAGTTTCGTTTAATTGTTAGGACTTTAAAACTACAATGTTACATAATATTTTGGAAGTTTACATGATGATATTAAAGTATGGATAATTAATATAATATTAAAATTTATGTAAAAGGAAACACTTTTTATTATAGATAAATAATATAACATTAAAATTTATAATTTATTTAAAGAAAACACTTTTTAATTATGATTCAATATTTTAATATGATGTTTCTTTGAATTTTTTGAATATCTATTTAGTGTTTTGTAACTGGATAAAATCTCCATATGATATTCACAAACAAGAAGTTGTTTGAACTCCAAATAATATTGAATTGTTGTAGAAACAAGGTATAATTTTATATTTGTTTGCAGGGTCCATTTGTTAGTTTCTATTTTTATTTTTTATAATATTAAAATTTATATATTTTCGATGTTCTTGATTATTTAAATGTTAATTTATATGTCAATGTCTTAATTATTTGGTTTAATATTCATATATTATTTATGGTAACAATGCAGTTTTTATTGTTTTTAATTGTTTATCTTGATATTATTGTTAGAAAATGAAAGGCACCAATCTAATCTTTATATTTTAAGTATTTTTTGAGATGTATATCTTGATTGATGGTGTAATATTTACTAGTAAAGATATCTTGAATATATTTATATTTGAAAAAAGTTAACATGTAGTAATATTGAGGCACCTATCTTGGATTTGTCATATAGTTTCACCCATTCAAAGGTTTCACATTTTTTAATAATTGTATCAAAAAAATATTTTTAAGAAAAAAATATGGGTTCCAAACTACACTTTATATCCAATTTGTTATTATCTTTCGATCACCTTCTTCATGCAAGAAGAAATACTACCCTATGATGGTTAAATGGGTGTCAAATTTAAAAATAGTATGCCCTATCATAAAATATTATATATGAAGCCTGATAATAGATTTAATATAGGAAACTAGTATGCCCCAAGTTCCATATCACATAAGATAGATAAATCATGTAAAACTCAATGCACAATATACTATTTTCGTTTTAATGTCGCATTGTGTAAGAAAGTTAACATCAATGAAGGATCAATACAAAATATACCACTCTAGTGAAAATCAATGTTTGAAATTGTTTTCTCGTCTATAGATCAATAGGCGTGATGCATTCTTCAATGAGGATGAGGTAATGATGGTGGTGAAACAATTTTCCCCATAATACACATAGTACAATAGATAGACCATTGTCCATAAGATAAGTATAAATAATTTTGTGGTAAGGTCGTAGGTGGTTGCATCCTCCAATAAAGATGATGGTACATGGGGAAAAAACATGCCCAATTGAACCAAGGGGATGGGGATTAAGTGATGTACCCAATTTTAAATGATTACTCAAGGTAAAAAGATATATCATGTCTAAATACCAAGTATGTGTCCATGTATATGTAAGACAATACCATATTGTAGGTATGAAGAATAAATTGAAACATACTAGACACCATTGTATGATATGATCCATATACGAGATATGTCAATATAAGGCTCATGGAGAGTATATGAAGGTATCATTCCCCCATGGGAATATACAGGTATAAATGTGATCAATGAAGATCACAAGAGAGGTGAGTGTAATGATGATGAGGATGTTCTTATCTGTGTAAGATATGTGTAATGGATAACTCATAAGACCATGCAAGTATAATTACCCTATTGGAGATGTATGAAGACCATGTACTTAAATTTGTAAGATATGATCATGTGTATACTAAGTATGAAAATCATAGTGTGCCAAGACGTAAATGTTGTGCAGGGCATAGGTGCCCACTATTATATTAATACAAGACAAATAGGTAATGTGGATCCATAAAGTGATATATGATGAATGATGCTCAAGTATAAATAATATGAAGCATGCCCATGTGTGAAAGACAATATGTGTTTATATGTATGTTGATGTAATTCTCAATGTAGTATCATATTAAAATTTGTCATGCTACCCCCAAATGGAAAGATATATAATATAGGTTTAGCAGTGACAATGAAAAATAATGCTCCCAAATAGATGTTTTATATGCAGAAGATGTATATAATAATCTCAAGAAGGATCCTGAGCTATGAAAAATTGTGGTTAATGCCTCACAAAGGCTTGGATCATGTCTAACTTTTCAGTAAGGCATTTTCCAACGTCTTGTAT